>BTHU01000013.1:62637273-63067273 GCA_036184795.1 Tokudaia tokunoshimensis | reverse complement strand
CCAGGTAGGACCCTACCTTGGGCGGGTCTATTCTCAGAGGATGCCTAGATACATCTAAATGCAATTTGGGGCATCTTTCCAGATGTCTGCCAGAATCAACCTTCCCAGCACAGGGACCTCAGCGCCAGTGAGGTCTAAGTTGAGGGAGCACTGAGCCCACTGTGTACTTTAGAATTCTCCAGTCTATTTCTTCCCTGACTTTCCACCCTCCACACTGGCACTTAAGAACGGTATCTTTAAATACCAGTTGGACTTGACTTAAAACCAGTCTGGTTCCTTGAAACAAAGCCCGCATCCCCAGCCATGACCTTTGGGGCTGGCTCCTCCCTTTCCAAACTTCCTACTTCTGCTTAGGAATGCAGAAATGCATGCCTGTGCTTCTGCCCAGCGCGCTCCAAGCCTCTCACGTGCTCACGGAGATTCTGCTGCGGGATCACCTGCTCCCAAGTGACATGCCTCATGCCTGCTCTGGCTACGCTGCCCTGAAAGGAGGGTGACCCCTGGCACACCTGAGCTGTGCATTCCAATCACAACACCTACTGAGGGACAATGAAATTCTGTCATATGCCTGCTTTCCTCCAGGGCCTAGCCCCTCAGTGACAGTCAAAGTGTTCTTGTCACTCTGGTAGCTTCAGTACCTGGCAGGAGCCTAGCATTCTGATTCCCCGCCTGATGAACTGAATGGATTCTTTTCATTTTAAGGAACTGATGTAGGCAGGAAACAGAGGGGGAATTTAAAGGATCTTCCAACACCCGGGGCTCTTATAGGTGCTTCTGGTTGTGGGCCATGACCACTCAAACTCTTCTGAAATGAAGCTAGAAACCATTCAGGTCAACTGAAGCCTTTCAGAAGGTTCTTTAACTTGTGGGCATGCTCAGGAGATAAGACTCTCTCTGGATAGTGTTTATCTCCCGAACATCTGCATCTGCTCCATGGAATCCCCTGGCTGTTTCACAGCACTCCACCAAACACGTGGGGTCTGAGCTTCCAGGGAAAACCCGCTGTGGGACTTCCCTGTTGGGCCACTGATTGAGCAAAAGCTGGCCTGAATTCACTCCCAGAGTGCATGCTAGAAGTGGGTCGGTGCTAAGGCCATCCGGACTGAACTTGAGTCCATGGCTTAAGGCTCAGAGGGCATGAAGGAACAAGCCTAATCTAAGCAGCTAGGCTCTGCCCCCTCCCCTCTTTCCTCCCCTCCCCTCCCCTCCCCTCCCTCCCCCTGTAGACATCGCCTTTGGGGCTCTGCCTTCTCCACTCTTGGTCCTGCTGGCTCATTTAGGGAGAGCATCCTCCACAGATGGGGTGGGGAGGGGGGCTTTCGTGAAGACAGGGTGAACTGGGGCCAATCACCGTGCTTCCTGTTTACATGCCTCTCCTATGGAAGCCACCTTACTATATTGGCTAAAGACTGAAGAAGAAAGACTAAGTTTGCAAGCAGTTGGTACAAGTCTCTATCCAGTGCCGGCTCTAGCTTCCAGGCTCAATAAGACAGCCTAGATCGTGAACAGTGATAAGGGCTGGGGAGAGCAGCAGATGATTAGGTGGTAGGTTTTGTTTGTTTGTTTGTTTTTTAAAGAAAGGCAAATTTCTCCCCAGGATCCAAGCTCCTTATGTGGTCCCTAAATGACAGAGCAGGAAAATGGAGATCTTTTAGGGAGAGGCCATCTTCCTTAAAATCAGAAGCCACTGGGGAAAAGGCAGGGACCAGGAAATGAGCTCACTGTTCCATTTCCCAAAGTTCTGGAGACATCCCTCCCAGACCTCCGGGTTTTCCCACCCCTTCCCGGTCAGGTACCATAGTTGCAGGAAAACAGAAAAATTGGTGCATTTATTCCATGTCTGAAGGTTCAGGCCTGCTCTCTCCTTAGGACTCTGGGTTCCAACATCTGTCCAGTTAGCATGGCTATGGTTGATACTGACCAGCTGTTTCTCAGAACCAAGGGTTCCTCAGAGAAAAGGCAAAGGGGGATCCCCAAAGCCCCAGCAGTTGGCCTCAACTTCTACTTTCTCAAATGCAGCACAGAGGGGCCGTTTGTGGGTTGCCTGTGGCCAGGGATGGGGACACTCAGGAAACAGCTTTGGAAACAATGAAGAATAAGCCCTCTGATCCAGCACCCCAGAGATGCAGGAGAAGCCTGCTGGTCCTGGGAAGTGCAGAGTGTGAGAGGGCTGAGTCTTCTTCCCAAGATCCACCTGAGTTCAGACCTTCGGGCCTGGGTGAGGAAGAACAGTCTTGGTGTCTTGGTCTCTGCGGTGGTAGCCACATGCTCTCTCCTGTGGGTGTGGCATGAGATGGTCAGGAGTCCCTGTCTTAGCTGCTCCCCAAGAGGACAGGCAGTCAAAGTAATGCTAGTTTGTTGACCAATGGCCAAGAGAGAGGTAGGCGAGTGAGATGGGGCCAGAACTTGCCGTGAATTTGGTCTCACAGTGCAGGGGTACAGTAGGAATGGTTCTATTGCCTTGTGCACCCACAATGAGCTCAGACATCCGGTGCTGATGGAACTCTATGTAACCTGTGAGGGAAAGCACAGGTCAGCGTGGCACACCCACTGAAGAATGGTACCCACTGCAGATGGTACCCAGGGCCATCGATGTGCAGGAACACCAGCCGTCAGGTCCTCAGCTCTCCTGTAGCATCCTTGTCTCCAGACACTACCTTCTGCCTTCATCTCTGCATGTTGGGATCCCCTGGGAATCTTAAAAGACCCCTGGCCCAGGCCTCCCTCAGGGCCTCTGGAGCAGTCCCCCAGACCCCTGAACTTTTGGAAGCACCATTGTTCCAATGTAAAGACACTCTGGGAGGCCAGAAAGGGGTTCAGATTGGTTCACTGGGCTTACTGGCTCCAGGTCTGAATGAGGAAGTGCAAATTCGCTAAAACAAAGTTCTGAAATATTTGTAAACAGACTATAAATCACAGCAAGAAAGATTTATGTTGGCACTAATGATTAGAACTTCCTGCTCAAGAGGCCAGAAGCTGTGGAGGAGGCAAATTCTCCTCAGCTGGAATGGAACTGGGAGTGGATGCCTCCCCGACTCAGGAACCCTCCAAAACTCTGAGGACAAGCCACAGGATCTGCTCCTGGTTGCTCTCCCTCCTGAGCCCGTCTAGTGTCTCACAGGTATGGCGGTCTGAACAGCACCCGGAGGAGACGCATTTGTTTAAGGGCTTGGTCCCCAGTGGGTGGAACTATTTGAGAAGGATTAGGAAGCATGGCTTTGTTGGAGGAGGTGTGCCAGTCAGGATGGGCTTTGAGGCTTCAAAACACCATGCCAAGCTGTGGTACATGTCTTTAATCCCAACACTCAGGAGGCAGAGGCAGGCAGATCTCTGTGAGTTCAAAGCCAGTCTGGTCTACATAGTGAGTTCCAGGACAGCCAAGACGACACAGAAACCCTGACTCTAACGAATAAACTGCTTTATACAGTGGGACTGCTACAGAACAGACCTCCTGGGCTATTTAGGCAGTTCACAATCCTGGTGTGTATGTCCACATCCACATTCTCTTTTGTGACTTTTGGAATCCCAAAGCTTGAGCACTGTTTCTGGTCCCCACCCACAGGAGGGGTGCTATCTGGAGATGTACCAGCCTCTGGTCCCCACCCACAGGAGGGGCACTATCTGGAGATGTACCACCTCTGGTCCCCACCCATAGGAGGGGTGCTATCTGGAGATGTACCTCCTCTGGTCCCCACCCACAGGAGGGGTGCTATCTGGAGATGTACCTCCTCTGGTCCCCACCCACAGGAGGGGTGCTATCTGGAGATGCACCAGCCTGGGCACTCTGAGCGGGTAGGAAGGACTCTGGGCAAAAATGTCAGTTTGTCTGTGTGGTGGTTTCAGGGGGAGACATAGTGGAATCCACTCCAAAGACACCTGGGAGGATCCCAGAGATGGTGTGAGAAAGCCTTAGGCATATTGCCCTCCCTCAGTGCAGATCTCCACCCTGACTCAAGTCCCCCTGCCTCCAAGTCCTGCTCTGATGTGCTGAGGCTAGCTAGCTTCAAACCCTGTGAGTTAAACCTACAGCCCCTCAAGATGGTACCGTGCTTGTGGATGAGGCCTTACACTCCAGTGTGGCTGTTTAGAGAATCAGCAGGTGACATGGATCCTACACAGGGCACCCATGGACCCCCAGCCTGTGGCTTAGTAGCCGGGAGGACACAGCCTTCCCCAGACGCCGTAGATGCGTACCGTTCGATGAGTCGGTTGTTGTCCTGGAGATCGAAGGCCAACAGCTTCATATCGTTACAAAGCTCCTGCATACTGTCCAAGGCACAAGAGAGGGATGGGTGAGGCCCAGGCCACTGGGTCCAGAGCCCACTCGCAGAGGCTGTGGAGCAGCCACGGCATGGCCTGGCACTGGATGAAGCAACGAGGTTTTAACCTCAGCATCCTCCTCCCCTCCAAGTCTCCAGAACTTACTGAAAGACCAGATCCTTCGGATCAGGGCTGGGATGAGGAGTCACGGGTTGTGGTGATACCTCAGCTCCCTGTTCGGAAGCTCTGTCCAGAAGGAGCTGATCAAAGATCTGAAGGGAGGCCATGGTTAGTCAGGAAGGACCTGTCAGCTTTCGTGTGGCTGGTTAGGGGACATGCTG
Source organism: Tokudaia tokunoshimensis (assembly GCA_036184795.1). Lineage (NCBI taxonomy): Eukaryota > Metazoa > Chordata > Mammalia > Rodentia > Muridae > Tokudaia > Tokudaia tokunoshimensis. Next base: position 63,062,672 of record BTHU01000013.1, on the reverse strand, counting down.
AAGGACGGTAACTGTCTCCCTCGAGCTCCCAGAACTACCCAGTCTTTCAGCATCCCATTCCTTCCCATCCTGGGAGTCCCCCTGCTGTCACTGCTTTCCTTCCTTTGTTCTGAGCTGAATGATTCAGTTTGCCAAGTTCCCCTTTGGCTATAGCCTAAACCTCTCATGAGCCACAGTTTGGGAAAGGTGCTGTTCCTGGGTAGTTTCTGAGGCTGCCTGCCTCACGTGCTGGAAGCCATGGGCAGCCATCTTCTTGTAGCTCCCCCTCTGTATTCCCTGTGGCCAGCTAGACAGCTGCCTTGTTGGAGAGCTCACACAGCCTCAGGAGAAGCCTTGAGACCGCCTAGGCTGCTTAGAACCTGAATGAACACTTCCTGACAGCCAGAGCCCTGGCTTATGGTGACTCTCAGTCTGAAATCACTAGGAATGTTCCTATCCCAGGGGACACTTGAGTCAAAGGCCTCCAACCCTCATGGGCATCCCTGAATTTGGTCAAGGCTGCTCTGTCCACTGGCAGGAAGTGATCCCAATGCCCCTCCCCTCAGCAGCCCCTAGAACTCCGAAAGCACCCACACCTTGCTCAGGCTCTCCTGGGCTCCCCGGGCTTCTGAGTTACAGGTGGCCACAGAGTGGACAATGAGGTGCAGGTGGTTCTGGGCCTTCTGCACCTGCCTTGAGTAAAGAAGGAGATTAGAGCAGGACACTGCTGGGACACAGTTGTCGTTAGCCCACCAGGGAGTCCTAAGCTTTGAGCTCCCTCTAGGACTCTCCTGGGAGTCACCCATTTCTGTTGCCATGCTGAGGGAACTGAGAGAATCCCAAGAGAGCCTGGGCAGGGGTCAGTATGTAACCGGGTCACTCTCTCTCTTGCCTTGCAAACCCAGAGCCAGGCAAAGCTTGGGCGGGGGGGGGGGGGGGGAGGAGGGGGAAGCCACCAGCCCAGGCCAGTGCACCTCTGTGAGTAATGACAGGCCACACTAGAGCATTTGCGTGAGTTGTGTCCATGCCTCCATTTCCATAAGAAAGTGAGGGCAATACTTGAGAATTCTAATCTCTAATCAGAGGACACACAGGGCAGGACATTTCCCCAGTGCACAGAGGAAATCAAGTCCCAGGTCCATTAACCAACAGTGGACTCTCAACTCTGAATACACATTAGGCTTTTGGGGATAGCTTTTAAATGGCTGCTCTGATATCTAAGATCTGCCTAGGCCCATAAAATCAGAGTGCTGGGGGTTGCCAGGCATTGATTTCTAGTGTGAGGGGGAGAGGACCTGAGCCCATGACAAGCCTGCAGGTCACACAGCACACAAGAAACTGACCTTCCTCCTCAGGGGCCCCACTAAGGGACCGTGGGCCTGTTAGAAAAAGGAGTCCCAAATCTGGGAATAGTTTATGAGGGATGGACTGTTAGTGGGGACTGCCTGGCCTGCCTCCCTGCCCCCCTGTTTCTCCTCCCCAGGGGAGCTGGTGTTCTCCTTAGAGAGAAGAGACCCCTCTCAACAGACAGCACGGCAGGTGAAATCCAGATTTTTTAGGGGCATCTCCGCCCACATTCTAGCCCTCAGTCTGTTACTTATTAGCTCTGTGACATTAAGGAAGGACCAGTTCTTTGAGCCTGGGTCCCCTCATGTCAAAAGGGAGGCGGTAACATCCGCTGTGTAAACACTGGGTAACCAAATAAGCACATTTGTAGACACCACCCGGCATTCCGCCCAGCTGGCCACCATGTCTTCACCTCTAAGTCCTCTCTTACTGAGCCGTCCGCAGAGCCCACGGTCTGCATCTGGAAGCGCTGGGCCAGCCCAGACTCCTTGAGTTCAGAGGAAGGGCCAGACTGCTTACCTCATCCGCTTGCCGTGTGTGACCAGCGACACCTGATACGTCTGCACACACTCCTCCTGGAAAACGTGCAGCAGTCTCTTGGCGAGATGACTAAAATTTACCCTGGAAGGACAGAGACCCCATGGTCTAGGGGTGAGTGGGTGGGGCCACCTGCATGCAGACTTAGCCTTCCCACCGCTACCTGTCACAAATGCCAGCCCCTCCCCCCGCAGCAGGGACATCTCTCAGGGAAGAGAGGATGACCACACACTTGAGTCCTAAAGCCCAGAGGTCAGCAAAGCCACAACATGTACCAATAAGGAGACAGGGTAGGTCAATGCAACGGTCAATGAACACATACACTCTCAACCTGATCCCTGGGAGAAAACAAGGAGGCCAAACTCTGGAAGGCACATGATAGGTGTGTGCACTTGTGTGTCTGTGTATATGCATGCAGGAGTTAGAGGTGGTATAGCTCAGGGAGGGAAAAAAAAATCTCCAAATAGCCACGAGACCAGGGAGACCTCATGGAAGATGTGTGTATCCAAGAAAGAGTATCTATGAGATGCTAGGCAGGCCCATGCCAAGGTCAAAAGCAGGGAGGGAGAAAGAGCCAATCGGGGAGATTAGAGAGAAAATCCTACAAACTTGTTCATGCTGGGAGTAAAGCCAGTTACTTCAAGGTTGATTGTGAGAAACCTCTGACTCAGCTGTGACCCCGCATAAGCTGGCTTGGATAGTTACACCCTTTTTGCCCAGCCATGGCTAAGGGGCAAAGCGCTTCACTATTTCCCCCCCCCCCCCCCCCCCCCGCCTAGAATAAAGACTCCCGAGGACGAGCTCCGCCCTCCTGCCCACCTGCCTGCCGGGAAGGGGGCCACTCACTTATCCAGCTTGTGGATCTGCTCCTCATTGTAGCTGAGCCCTGAAGGAAACAGATGGGGATGACGTCACTAGTCAGGAAACCAAGTTAAAGAGATGAAGACAGCCTAGGGTGGGGGCTATTTTTTTTGGGATCTCAGGCCTAGGGGATCCCCGTGGGGATGAGGACATGGCACATCAAGTAACTATGACAACATTGCTGTCGCGGTGGAAAGACTGAATATGATTTAGGTGGAACGGAGCTGAGGAGAAATGCTATGGGGCTCCAGAGCGAGGCAAACCTGCTGGGTGGGCGGCTGTGTGTATGGGAAATGTTGCAGGGTGAAAGGGTCCTCGAAGATGTGAGCGCAACTTCGGCCCTGCGTCCACCACCCTCTCCGGCTGGCCGCTGGTGGACTTCATCCCTGGAGTCACTCACAGGTAGGCCACCACCTTCCATCTCTCCCTCTTTGCCCAGCAACTTTTTTTCCCCAGAAGGAACAGCTTTGGGTAGTGCCCTTGCCTAGACCTAGGCTACTACCAAAGCTCTTAAAGCTCTTGCAATGGGGAGAGACTGCCCCCTGCTGGGCTTTGCGGGAATAGGTCTCCCAAGGAGCAGTAGCTCCAAGGTTAAAAGCCACAGTTCCCAACCTGTAGATCTTGATCCCTTTGGGGATGACTGACCTTTCACAAGGGTTGCCTAAGACCATTGGAAAACACAGATATTCACATAAAATTACATCTATGAAGTGGAAACAAAAATAATTGTATGGTCGGAGGTCACCACAACATGAGAGACTGTATTAAAGGGTTGTAGCGGTAGGAAGGCTGAGAACCACCGATTAAGAGGATTCTGGTTTGCCCTTCCACTTTCCCATCATCACCCCAGGAGCAAGATCCTGGGCCTGCACTAGTGAAGGCCAAGGGACCTGAACACGCTCCAGGTCTTCCTTCTAATCCCAGGCAACTGTGGACAAATGAGTTGGCTTGGGTAACCGTGGTGTGCACACATGGATGTCTATTGGGATCACAGGAGAGTGCCCTGAAGCGTGAGACAGCCTTCCAGAATGGCCCTGGGCAATGCCACAGGTGCCTGCGACTGTTCTTATTTTAATAAAATACTCTGAAAGAGCACTACATATAGACACTCCTTGAGGCTATAAAATGGGATGGTTAAAAGAAGAACAATTGCGTTAACTAGCTGTTCTGTGCCTCAGTTTCCTAAACTATAAGATGAGGAGAATTGAGACCTAGAGAGTATTGTTGTTGCTTGTTTTTGAGACAGGGTCTCTCTACATAGCCCTGGCTGGCCTTGAACTCACTGTCTCTGCCTCCTGAGTCCTGGGATCAAAGGTGTGCACCACCACACTCGGCAGTGCATAGAGTTTTTATGAGCACGACTAATGGAGTCCTATTTAGGTTGGTGCCTACCATCTAGGCGAAGCTTTAGAGCTTAGGTGTCAGGAATATAGCATTCCAGATGTGGAGGTAAACCAAACTTCCTCGAACTCCTAAACCAGTGGCCAGCTGGGCCCAAGGCCTTGGCTGAGTCCCAGGTCCTGCTGCTTCCAAGGTCAGAAGGGCTTGCCTTTCCCATGCCCTCGGAGGCCAGGCTCCAAGGGAAGATGAAGGCCCCAAAGGAGAGAGATGGCATGTTCTGTAGATCTCCATGTCCTCATTAATGACACGGGACACTGGTGGCCATGGAGACCTGACATGTGGCCATGGTGACTGGAGACCTGGATTTTTAACCGAATGTACTCAATTAATGTAAAATTGAAAACTGTAGCAAAGCAAGATGCTTTTTTTCCACTAAATATAGCTTTTTAATTGTGTTAAGACATATCACATTTACTGAACATTTATTTTCTAGATAGAGATATAAAGTATATAAAATACACATGGGATTTTGAAGATTTAGCATGAAAAGGAACATAGAGTATCTCTTTAGTGGTTTCGTTTATATTAAGTATATGCTGAAATGACATTGGGATGTATTGAATTGAATAAACTATATTAAATTACTTTTGCATGTTTTTTCTTTTTAATTTGGTGGTAAGAAAACTTAAATTACACATATGGTTAGATATTATATTTCTCTTGACAGTGCTTTATAGATTATCCTGGGGCCAGAAGATCATTAGGCAAGAAGGCAGATATGGAAATGTTTGGAGCATAGGGCAGGACAGAGAGTGAGCTCTAACATGTGAGCTTCCCAGCTAACTGGGGCTTTTATTCCCAGGCTCCCCCAACTCTGTCCGCACCCCTTCCCAGGTTCAACCCTTACCCTGTCCACTCCACCCTATCCATCTCAGGCAAGCAGGTTTCCACTCCTAAACTTACGAAGGGTTGCCCTTGCCCAGAAGGTCTTTGTGGGCATTAACAATAACATAAGAAATCTCCTAGTCCAGGGACTCTAACGGGAATTTCTTCTGATCCTCATTCCCTGATAAACTGGCTCTTTTGGTGGTCCACAGACATAGTCGAGGGGCTGTGGAGATGGTTCAGTAAGTGCAGTGTTACTGCACAGTGTGGAAACTAGAGCTCAGATCTGCAGCACCCACGGCATGCTGGACAGGCATTGTGGTCACCCGTGAGTCCAGTGCTAGGAGATGAAGACAGACGCTCCCCAAAGCCAGCTGGCTAGCTACATTAGCCAAAATGGTGAACTCTGTGTTCAAGTACGAGACTCTGCCTTAAAATATAAAGTGCAGAACAATTGAAGAAGAAGCCAAGTATCAGTCTCTGGCCTCCACAACATGTAAACACACATGCATTCATGCACACACAAAACCCACACACATATGCACACACACACATGTGCACACACACATGTGAACACACACACATGTGCACACACACACACACACACACACACACACACACGCCAAAACCAAACCAAATGAAACTAAAGGGTTTCTTTTCAGGCTCCTTTCTACACTACCCAAGCATCAGCTCACTGTATCCATGCCTCCCGAACGTCTATCATGACAATACACTTGGGCAGCACACAGGCAGGGGACTCTCCTGCCTTAGACCAGTAGAACCGTGGCTCCCGCCAACAAAGCGGAGTAGGTGGAAGGGAAAAAGAGAGGGAAGGTTCCTAGTTGTCGGCTCTCTCCAAAGCTCACCTGGCCTCATCCTGGATTTCTTGAACTGTTTGTAGATGAAGTGCATCTTGTCCAAACAACACTGAATCTTCTGGATACTGTGGGTAGAAAGCAGAAAGACTAAAATACCGCAGTAGGAGGGGACAGGAGGGAGCTGGCTCCTTGCAGAAGCCTCATGGCCACAGAGGAGGGTGGCATGTGATCTGGGAGTGGGAGAAACTGGCCTGTCTCGAAACCTATTTAGATAATGTAGATCAAGCCTTCCTTCTCTATTCTAGATCTCATCTTCCCTTCCTCCCCAACTCCCCAGCAGGTGAGACAAAGGGTCTGGACTGGGTGAAAGAGCCTCATATTCATAATAGATCTAATACCTGCTCCATAGAAGGAACCAGCAACCCTACCCAAACAGTGAGGCGGGGGGCGGGCGGGAAGATGGCCTCTCGAGGGCCCTGTCAGCCTAGGGTTTAAAGCTGCTACTGCTTCTCCACCTTGTTTTTCACACTGGACACAACTGCTTCCTTTAGGGCCCTGGGGTGTCCCTCTTCCCTTAGGACTTCCTCAGCCTCAGAACTATTCGGTTCCACGCCCTCCCAGGGATTTCTAGGTAACCACCACCTCAGGTGCTTCTGGGCTTGGGCTAAGGGCAAGCTTGTTCCCAGGGGCTCACACAGCCCCTCTGCTGTCCTTCTGAGAGGCTGCCGTGAGGATGAGGTTGGCTGCGGTGACTCTAGAGCCAGAGTTTCACGTGCGTGAACTCAGAATTGCCCTGTGAGTCCAGAAAGGCACCTCAGTGCACATAGAGGGTTTGTGGAGCACACTAGCAGAGTGGAGGGGGCACCTAATCCTACACACTTATACTGTCTACCGAAGAGCTGGGTGTGCTGTGAACACCGTTAATCTCAAACACCCATGAAGCCTCTCCAAGTCTACATGATGAGTTCTAGGCCAGCCACTGTTACATAGTGAGGTCGTATAAAAATAAAAATAAATATTTATAAAAATGTAAATATAAAAAATAAAGATAAAAATAAATAAATAAAAATAAATAAAAATTTACCATAGATGAGACAGAGTACACAAGACTGTATTCATTTCAGATCAGGTTCTGTGAGGAAAGAGCTAAGCAAACCTTGTCATTTTCAAAGGTGTTTTTATTAAGAATTGAGGACATGAGACGTTAGGTCTATAGAGACCTCAAATACCCTGTCTCAGTGGGACAAGGGAGTCTGTGACTCTGCACTTGATGGATTGTGGGTAGGCATTTTTAGGTCTGTGAAAAACAGTGATAGAGTTCTTTAAATGCTATAAGTCAGGAGCTGGAAAGATGGCTCAGTGGTTTAGAGCACTCATTGTTCTTGTAGAGGACCAGGATTCAGTTCCCAGCACCCAAATGGTGGTTTACGAGCATCTATAGGTCCAATTCCACATGATATGACACCCTCTTCTGGCCTCTGGTGGCACTGCATGTATGTGGCTAACAGAAGTAAACGCATGAAAAATACCCATATACATAAAATGATAAAATAAACCTGTTTCTTTGTGTTTTGAGACAGGGTTTCTCTGAGTAGCCCTGGATGTCCTGGAACTCACTCTGTAGACCAGGCTGGCCTTGAACTCACAGAGATCTGCCTGCCTCTGCCTCCCAAGTGCTGAGATTAAAAACATGCAATACCACACCCATGTTTCAGAGATTTTAAGTCTATATGGCCTGCCTATCTGCTTGTCTGCCTGTCAGTCCATCTGTCTATCCATCTATCTGTCTGTCTGTCTATCTATCTGTCTATCTACCCATCTATCATGTGGTACTGGGAATTGAACCTGGAGCCTAGCACATCCTAGGCAAGTGCTCTTACCACTGTGATACAGCCCAGGCAAATGAGATAAATTTTAAATCGCCATTTGCTGTAAGTTCTGGGGGTGGGTGGATCTAATGTGTACTGACTGTGACTCAGAGAAAGTGAACCTCTCTGGACAGAATGAGCCTTCTCTCGTCTGCTAACCAGTAGCATGGGTGTTTGTCAGACTCAGTGAGATGCTCTAAGTGAGAGGACCTCTTCACAGACACACCCAGAGAAAAGGAGCAACAGGCTTCCCTGCAGAGCCACCGCAGTCTGTTGTGATGTCCTCCCTGTGAGTCAAGCTCCCAGTTAGGGCTCATCCCAGAGGCTGGTGTCAGGAGAGCGCCTGGCTCCCCTTCCATGCCTGGCTCTTCCTGGGACTCCCCTTCCATGCCCCAGCCCTTATCTCTGAAGAGAGCAATCAAACTGACTCAGAGAAAGCAGATGAACCTTTGGGACCACTGTGCAACCACCTTCCCCGCATCACCGCACAGACGACGGGAATCTCACAGACCTTCTGTTATCCGCCTGAATCTGATCCCGGTTCTTCAACAGCTCTCCACCCAGACAGCTCAGGTTCCTTTGGGTTTCTGTGACATTGTGGGAACATTTAGACAGGACCTCTGTGAACTGTGGGGCCAAAAGAGAGAATCCTGTAGGGTCCTTGACTCAAAGCCATGCTGTGCAGTCTGCAGGCCCACTCTCCCCACCCCTTGTCCCTGTAGAGCTCTGCCCTCCTGGTTCACTCACAGTCTGCAGCCTGGACCTCAGCTCTGTGGCTTCCTTTAGTTCCTGGACATCAGACATCCCAGCTCCACTGCCGGACCTGAGGGGAAGTAAGGCCACGGCTAAGCTGGGGGCTCAGGAGGCAGATGAAGAGGTAGAGGACTCAGTACCCACGCACTGGGCACGGCTTCTTTGTGACAGTCTTGTTGGCTTTCTGAGGGTTCGAGACAGAAGAAGCAACTTGACGTGGGCCTACGCACCAAGGTTGTGATATTGTTAAGCATTGTAAAGAATAAAAGTCAGAGCTGGGCAGTGGTGGCGCACGCCTTTAATCCCAGCACTTGGGAGGTAGAAGCAGGTGGATTTCTGAGTTCGAGGCCAGCCTGGTCTACAGAGTGAGTTCCAGAACAGCCAGGGCTACACAGAGAAACCCTGTCTCGAAAAAACAACAAACAAACAAAACAAAACAAAAAACAAGAATAAAAGACAAAGTAGGTTGAAATTCATAAAACTATACAAGCCTACAATGCAAGGTAGCTATTAGTAACCTCCTTGCTAGAAAGTTCTATAATAGAACGAAATTCTTCGCAGTAGAAACTATATTTCTTAGCAATCAGTAGCACACTGATGGGAAGTAGCAGCCCACAGTGGTCCAGGACTTAGACCATGAATATCCCACTGCCCTGTGAAATGATTGACAACTTAACCAAGAATGAGTGGCAGGTAGGTGCATATCTGGGAGGTGACAAGGCCACACCACCCTGCAAGGTGACAAGGTAACTCTACCCTGGTTCTTTTGCCGGAAATATATACCTACACAGTAAAGAAATCACATGACCGCGACCTGTGGTGTGTACCTGGGAAGGACCCAGCATGCTTTATGGTGTGTTCTAATACACAATGTTTAACTTGAATCCAACAGTCTGAGGAGCCCCTAACTTACCAAGGATGCTGCTGGGGAAGAAGAAGAAGCCAAATGACAACAGCAGAAGGTTCTATGAATCTGAGGGTGGGGCAGTGGACCGGGAGCTTCTCTAAGCCAGTGGAACGAAGGCAAGTGTGTGTGGGGTGAGGTCGGAGGGAAGAAATAAACTCACGGAATAGAACTACCACACACAAAATGTAGTCTTGGACTGGTTCTGAGTTTGGCCAAAACAAACTATAAAAAGAAATCGTAGGACAATTATGACAGAAAGTTTCCAACCATGGTACAGAGGAAATGTGAAATACTGAGGGAAGAGAGCCCACTCGCTCTTGGAGAGCAGGCTATAAAGTGCTGAGGGACAGAATGCAGGTAGTAGTTTACACACACACACACACACACACACATACACACACACACGCGCGCGCTCGTGCGCATGGCTATACTAAGGGAAGAGAGCTCACTTGCTGAGGAGAGCAGGTTATAAAACGCTAAGGGACAGAATGCGGGTGACAGTTTACACACGCACACACACATGGGGGCGCTCGCACACATTTGCACAGAATGACGAAAAAAGATGGGGACCAATGGCATCTGAGGACTCATGTCTGGGAGGGAGGTTCCTTCCTACTTCCTGACTTTTCTCCCATCAGCATGTAGTCCTTTTAAAGAACCCCCTCTCTCTGTTTTTATTTAAAAATTTTGTACAATATATTTCGATCATGGTTTTCCCCTCCTCCAACCTGATCCTCCCTATATCCCTATCCACCCAACTTAATGTTCTTTTTCCTTCTTAAAAAAACAAACAAACAAACAAACAAAAAAAAACCTTAATAGAACAAATAAAATCTTGTGTTGGCCAGCTGTTCCTGGCCGTGGGGTCTTCTGTGGAGTGGTCTTTATACCCAGTGATACTTCACTGGGTGTAACTGATTTTCTCTGTGCCAGTGGGTATCAACTGCAAATAGCTTTTTGGTTAAGGATAGGACCTGCTGTCCACTTTCCCCGCTCAGACATCAGCATATTTTCTTTCTATCTTCTTTTCTCTTTCTTCCTTCCTTTTTCTTCCTTTCTTTTTTCTCTGTCTCTGTGTCTCTGTGTCTCTGTCTCAGTCTCTCTCTCTCTCTCTCTCTCTCTCTCTCTCTGGTCTCTCTATGTAATCCTCATACCCTGGATCTTGCTTACTATGCAGACCAGGCTGCTCCCAAACTCACACAGGTGCTCATGCCTCTGCCTCTGAGTGCTGGGATTAAAGACATCCATCAGCATAGTCTTTACATGAGAACAATTAAAGAAAGGATCCTCTATCTTTTTGCTTAGAAATGCAGGGCCAGAGAAGGACGGAAGAGGAGAGCAGAGCGTCTCGAAGCCCACCGGAGCCTCCATGAAGGCAGGGACTCTGCCCTGCTTTACTCACTGGAGCGCTCCGGGACGTCACGGTGTTTGGAACATAGCAGTTATCCAATTGTGACTGTTGGCTTGTTATGGTAGTGAATTTATATTATTGGGGGTTGGGGAGTGGGGAGGCCTCAGGATTGCTGAGACCTGGCCTGATATCCAGATCTGTCCAGCCGGAAACCCTAGGGATAAGAGATAGGAAGCCTGCCTTGCCAAGGAAGCACTCTGAAGAAGGAAAGGATGATCAGACGGAAGGAACACTCTGCCTCCAGCAACAAAGGTGACATTCCACTCATGAAAACACCCCCATTCCTCTGTAGATGATGTGCAACTTTTAGACTCCAAGGCTTAGAGGAATCTACAGGTCTGAGGATGTCTGGGAAAGAATGGGATTGTAGGGTTCTCGACTGGGAGGCTTTAGATATTGGCCAGAGCACCAGGCAAGGAAAGGTACTGACGGCCCCTGGTCCTCTGCAGGCTGCATCTGGTCCCTGCAGGCTCCTGTTTTCCATCCTTCTCCGTACACCTGACACCCACTGGCCTCACAGCCTGGGAGCCAGAGAGGAAACCCAGTCTTGCCACCCACCTCCTCCTCTTCCTCCTCCTCCTCCAAGATGTCAGTCCAGGGCAGGGCACAGACAGACACCCCACACATTCCTCTACATACCTCTCCCCAGCTCGAGAACCCACAAAGGATCACAAGAGGTTATTTTCTGGGTACCAACCTCTCTCTTAAGTGGCCCCTCCAAGACTCCATCCCTTCTCCACCCACCCCTCTCCCTAGCTCCACTCCAGGATGCTTGCCTCACACACTCCTTCCCACCCCACCCCCTGCCCCCATCAACCTAGGCTTTGCGGGCTGAGAACCTTGGTGACTTGGCTCCCATTCTTAGAGGGCCCTTCCTTCCCCAGGCTCACGTGCCAAGGAAGGACTGGCTGCAGCAAGCACAGGCCCTTCCATGGGGCGGAAGCCACATTGTACCCATGGAAGATACCCAACAGGCATGCTCCCAACGGCTTCCACCCTCTGTCACCACAATGGGCTCTAATCCCATCACGTGACCGAAAACAGTTCTTTCCTTTTATCACACTCCCCCCCATCACCTCACCATCAGTTCCAACCAAGCCCTGGGCACACACAGGCATCCAACCCAACCTGGGAAACAACCTGTACTTCCAAGGGAAAGGCTCAGGTTATGGGGGGTTGGGGGAAGCTCCCCAGGGCTGCAGAACTCCCAGCTCTTGTCACGGACACACTACGCCTTTCAGAATTCAGGCGATTCTCGGCTCTTTCTCTCCACCCTTCACTAGCTTAGCTTCTGCCTTCCCAGGCTTTCTTTTCACCTCAGAAGGCAAGGACAAGTGGAAGACCCAGATGAAATAGGAGCAAAAGCCACAGAGGTTGGCACAGTCTGCATTTCCATCGCTGCCATGCACGGACAGAACCTGGGAATGAGTCCTTCCCCTGAATTCTCTCCGGGGCTTCACACAGAATGAGGGTCATGAGTCATTCAGGGTCCTGGTGAATTAAGGTCCTACCTGGGGTAGGGGATCTGCTTTTTCTGGGACGTAAAAGGGTTACTACCCTTTTGAGGTTGTGAGGTTGCCCTTCCTGGGGTAAGGGATTGCCCTAGATCCCAGACAGGCAGGGCCGCGAGGGATTTCTCCCGGTGATAGGCAGGGCTAGGCTGAGAATAGCTATACATTTGGGAAGATAAGGTTTGAAGACCGGGTGAGGGTGCTATGACCTGTACATCTCAGGGGTGAGGCCTGTACATCTCAGGAGTGAGGCCTGTACATCTCAGGGGTGAGGAGCAGAGAGGAGAGCCGAAGGGTCCCGGAACACCCACCTTTCAGTGCCCAGGCAGCTGCTGAGGAAGAGGAGGGCTGTCCGTGTGACCTCCAGTGTCTGCTGGCACGTGTTCTGAAGCACCTCCCTGTGTGAGGGCAGCCCAAAGTCAGAGGCACCTCCACCTGGGCACTGTGCATGTAGGCGTGGCCTCAGAAAGGGGTAGGAGAGGTCTGGATGGGTATGCCACGCCCTCCTCCAGCTCTTCACAATACTCACAGGACCCAGTGTATTCCTCGAAGCATCAACGCCTGTCCATCCAGCAGGAACCGCGCCAGCCACAGGGCCTGGTAACCAGCGCCCAGCACCCCCTGAAACCTACAGATGTGCAGGATCAGTCCTTCCTCGTGTCAAACCCCCTTCTGCCTCCTGGGGGCGGCCCCTCACCTTAGCTGTGCTGTAATCGGCCTGTAGGTCAACCTTGGGGACGAATTTGGGGACATCCAGAGCAGCTGCAGACAAAGACTCTGTCTGAGGGGCCTACTTCTATAGACTGGGTCAACTCTTAGGTCATCTTTCCTGGACCCCAGTACACAGTCGCTGCTGATCTCTCATTTAAAGCTTCCCAATTCTTTCGGTACCCAGCGCCTTGCAAACCTTGACCCCGTGGTTCCTTGAAGCCTTAGTTATTTGCTGCCACCTTGTGGCCAAATTTCAGAACTACACTCTAAAATTCAGCCCTGCCTCTAAGACTCCTGAGGTTAAAGTTCCCTCCCTCACCTCAGCGGAGGACTAAGCATGAGCCAAACGAGAAGAAATAGTTATCCTAGAAATTAAGGAAAGAAAATCTAGGCCTCTGTCCACCAGCCCTTCTCTCTAGCAGTCTGGACTCATGCTTCTTCCAACTCAAACTATCCGAGACACTCCCACCAGTGGCAGAAACTGTTGAAGTATAAAGGCTCCAAATGCCCTGTCTCTGTTGGAGGATCTGGGAGAAACCCAAGGAAGTCTAGTCACCATCTCAAGTCACGTGGCAACACAGAGGCATGCGCAGAATTCAACCCCAGATTTGCTCTACTCTACGGGCCAGAGAAACACTAAGAAAACAAGTCATGCCTCGGAGGATGTCCAGAGTATAAAAGATTCAGCCGGAGTGGCCCTACTCACGGTCTCTGAAGGCCAGCCCCTTGGGTGTGTCGCTGGCCATGCTGAACAGAGTCAGAGGGCTGCTGGCAGCTGTGTGAGCGATATGCTGTGCTGAGAGGCTGGGCTGGAGGACACAAGGGTGACCCTCGAAGAGGTATTCCTGATGTTTGGGGGCCACGTTGGTCTGCTCATATACAGCCTCCAAAAAGATGGCAATCCTGCATCCGTGAGAAGAGAAAATGTGTCTGGAGGCACCATGGGGAAGACTCAGTTTTTCTTGGGTAGAGTCTGGGGGGGGGGCGTGTAGTTTTTTTGTTGTTTTTGTTTTTAATCAAAGATGGAGAGGCAAAGGGCAGGATGGTAACACAAGACATGAGGACTGTCAGAGGTAGGGCCCAAGCATCTAAATGGAACTCCCCAGGCTGCGGAAGAGAAGTGGAGGGCCCTGGAGCTTCCCATGAAGAGGGGAAGACCCTAGAATTCCAATGCCTAACCTCTGCCTTTGTGCCCAACCCTGCCGTACTGCGTCAAAATTCTCTCCATTCCGTACAGTGCTTCAGTTGTTGGGCCACACGCCTATAACCCCAGTTCTCAGAATGCTGAGGCAGGGGGATGGAGAGTTTATCAGCAAGATCCTGACTTAAACAGCAAAGACCAAGGATGTAGTGAGAGAAGGGGTTCTATGAACAATAAATTACAGACCTAGGAAATTGAGCACCCCACCTCTGAGATGGGCATTCCCGGCTAGCGCTGGGAAGAGTGTAGAATTTGGAACTCAAACAAGGAAGTCTGTTTGACTTGAACTTGATGGAGATAGTACTTTCCACTGCTTAGACAGGGAAGACTCTTATATCCTCTCTCTGTTGTTCCCACTCACGTGTTGTGGGCATGGATGTAGATGTGATGCAAAACCGCCTGGGGCAGGGAGAAGACGTGGATGACCGTTCGCTGCAGGATGTCACTGGTCTCCGCAAAGAACTGATCGAAGCCCCAGCACTTAGTCTGTTCGACCTCCAGGATGTTGGCCAGGATGGGCACCAGCTGACTTTGCAGCCCCCTACACACAGAAAACATGAGGACTGTCAGAGGCAGGGCCCAAGCATCCAAATGGAACTCCCCAGGCTACAGAAGAAACGTGGAGGCCCCTGGGGCTCTGCTGAGATAGTCTGGAAGTCTTGATTCAGCAGAGAGAAGTGATCCCTAGCCTAGACTCCAGAGAGCACCTGCCCCTCCCACTTACATGGACAGTCTGCAGGTGATGGGGAGGCTGTAGCTCCATTCCAGGGGACCATTTTCCTGCTTCTGAGTCCCTGAAATGGCCCCAGCTGGCTTCTCTGTGGTGATTCTGTACCTGTAGTGGGGCAGAATTAGGGCTCTAGACCCCTCCTCCGTCCACCCATCATATTTAAACAATAAACTCGAAATGGCACAGTCCATTACTCGGCCACTGTATGGTAGGCTAGAAGATAAAATTGTGGCATCCTGCTCCACCTGTGAGATCACCTCTGCCCAGCAAGCTCCTTGCTTTAGGCAGAGAGAGCCCTTCTCACTGTTGCTATGGCTATACCAGGTCCAGATATACCTCCACGTCTGTGCCATGCCGAGCTCAGCACCATACATTTTCTCCACTTTTCTAACTGCCCCTCCAATCTGTCCTTCCCCGGCAGTTCATCCCATTCCAACTCCCGACCCCACCCCTATGTCTGATAATATTGGTTACACACAGCTTGCCGCAGGACCAAGGGAGCATACACCAACCTTCCTGAGGACACATGGATAAGAGAAAGCCCTTGAGGTGTCTTCCATTTATTTCAAGACTGAGAAGGAATGAGAAGCTAACCATTGGTCAGCTCTGAGGAACCCAACCAAGAACAATTTCACATTCCTGCGAAATGCAGAATGCTTACTGTAGACCCCAGCACCTCTGACCTCCAAGGCCACCATGCCCCGCCTCTCTATAACCCCTGAAGACCATTAACAGCACAGACACAGTACTTATGGATTGCCCTGCCACCCCAAAGCCCTAAACTGCGAGTTACCTACTGCTAATGTAAGCTTCTCCTTTTCTTCCCTAAGATTTATTTCTAATGAGCTCTCAGCACTAGGTCCAGTAGATATTTTCCCAGCTGCCCCTCTGGCTGGAACCTTGGGAATTTGTCCCAAGATTTGCTGTCTCTTTCCTACACAGAATCAATTAAGAGCTCAGTAGATCCTCATATTGCAGGTCCCTCATTTCACTGGTTGGACACTTCATCTCTTTTGTTCTGAGCAGTGCCTCCTGGCAACCCCTGTCTTAAGTTCCTCCTAGCAGTCGGTGAGAGACACTAGGAAGATGTTGGACCTGGGTACCAGCTCCATCTTTACCCCTGCAGGCTCTGGAACCTCTGAAGAAGCCTTAGTGGAGACATGGAGCTAGAAATGGGGGCAGGGCTAGAGGGAACACTGAAGGTGGGGACTAGGGGTAAGAGATGCCCCAGGGCCTAGTGGAGGGAAGACGTTCGGGGCCTATCCCCTTCATTCCTTGTCCCATAGCCCACCGTACATGATCTCCTTGTTGCGCCGGGGCCCACCAAAGGGGATGAAGGGCAGACTACCGGTGGCTGCATGGTACAGGGTCACCCCGATACTCCAGAGATCCACAGTCACCCCGAACGCCTTTTGCTGGGGTTTGCGAAGCACTGCCCGCTCATACAGGTCAGGGTGCTACGGGAGAAAAGCAGAGAGCAGTCATGGAGGGATGGTGTGGGCACTGCTAGGGGACTCTTAGGGAGGCATGAAGTGAGGGGCCCCCAACATGCCATTTACCAGGTACTCCTCTGTACCATAGACAGAAACGAACTTCTCATCATCGTCCAGCTTCCGGGCAGCCCCGAAGTCAGACAGTTTATAGATGCTCTGTCCCTCCTCACCCACCAGGCGCATGATGTTCCCAGGTTTGATGTCACGGTGGACAATGCCATTCTCCCGCAGGTGGTTCATGCCAGCCACTGGGGACAGACAGAGCACTAATGGCTTGGCCTAGCTAGGGATGGGTCAGTGTAGAGTTTGTCCTGGTGAAGAGTCTTTCCTTGGATCCAAATAGACAGAGAGTTGTTATGGGCACTCAGGGGGCACAGGAAAAACTGGAGAATAGAGATGTCCCCAGGGCAAAGGAGGGACATTCCAAGCTGGAGGGATGGGCCACTGGTTACCCTTGCACTAGTTACTCTTCCAGCTGACCCTGGTTCAATTCTCACCCCGCCCCTAGGTCATCTCACCATGGGAACCAGTTGATCGAGTTGATCGGACACCTTCTTTTGGCCTCTGCAGGTGCCGGTCAGGCATGCAACACACAAACATATGCAGGCAAAACCACCCGGATACATAAAGTAAAAATAATTTAATAAAATTTTAAGGTGGTGGTGGTAGTGGAGAGATGGTTTTGTTGAGAGCACTTGCTATTCTTCTTGAGGACCCCAGTTCAGTTTCCAGCACCCACTCGATGGCTCATAGCCATTTGTAACTCCAGGTCCAGGGGATCTGAAACCTTTTGGCCTCTGAGGTTACTAGGCACACACACAGCGTGCATGTGTACATATATGCAAAACACTCATACACACAGAATAAATACAAGAAAGGAGTCCCAAGGACATCAGAATATAAGACTCATTTGGATTTTTGGGGGAGGTAAAATATACCTAACAAAATTTATCACTTAAAAACTATGTAGCCCAGGCTGCCCTGGAATTCCTGATCGGCTTGCCTCAGTCTCCCCAGTGTGGGTGGGGAGCAAGCAACGTGGCCCTTCAATTTAGTGGGTTTTTAAGCACACAGTTCAGTAGCTTTAAGCAAATTCACACACTACCATGCAAACATCCAATGCTCCTCACCAAAAACTCCCCCCACCCCCATTAACCAGCACTCTCTACTCTGTGCTTCCATCCCCCCCCCCCAGCAGTCTCCCTCTGTCTCTGACAACTTGGCTCCCCTAGAGGCTGTATCCTAGTGGAAGTGTGGGCTTTGCTTTTCTGCAGCTAGCTTGTCCCTCAGCATAGGGTCCTTCGGTCTTATCTACATTGCCATCTGTGTTAGAATTCCCTCCTCTGTTATACGCAGTTATACTACGCCACCTGCAGGCACCGTAGTGTATCCTGTTGGGCTGTTTCACCTGTGGACTACTGTGAAGGATGCTACCTGCCTTCAGCTATGGCAAATACATCATCTTAAAGCTTTGAGCAGAATTAACCACGTGGGTCCTTCTGGCCCATCCCTCTGCCTCAGGCACGCTGGGGTGCCTGTTTCAGAAGATCACCCACATCCTGGACTTTGCCCATGTAGAGGGTCTGGGTCTGGGGGACAGGGCATGGCTCACCGACACAGCGCAGTACCACCAGGAACTCCTCTTCAGGAAGCCCGAATGTATTCTCAGGGTCTTCCAGCACGCTCAGCAGGCTCCCGCGGGAGCAGTACTCCATCACTAGCACCTTCTGCCGGCTGCCTCCCTGTGCACGGGACAGGAGGAGGCTTGGGGAGGAAGGTACTTCCCACTGTCCGGAGGTTGCCTAGCGAGAGCCCACTGCGCTCATTCCTGGGTTCCGGCTTCTTGCTTGGCCTTCTCATGCCTCATGCCCATCTCAGACACAGAAACCAACTCAAGACTACCTTTTCCAAGAAGCCCTCTCTGATTGGACACTGATTCCCCTTTCCTTTTTCAGAGATTTCCCTGTGTGGTCCCACACCCTTGAGTGGCGTGCCCGTCCCTTCTCCCACTCCCTCCCTGCCCTTCCGCCGCCCCCGGGGCCTTCCCCAATCAATGCCTCTGGACTGCTGATGGCATGGCTTGCCTCTCCCTGGACTTCAAAGGTCAAGCTCAAGAGCATTCTCCTCTGACCAAACAGACGACCCAAAGACGCACCGTTTCCTCCACCGCGAACAGCTTCACGATGTTCTGGTGATTCAGCCTCCGCAGGACCTCAAACTCCCTCTCTTGTACCTCAGGGGGCCGCCGGTAGCTGGCTGAGTTGAAGACCTTTACAGCAACCACCTCCCCGGATTTCTAGCGTGTGGGCACAGGGTGAGAGTCAGCATGGGGACCACCCCTGCTGGGGACCTACACCTGTGTGTGTGAGGGGGGAGACTGCAACCTTTCCCTCTCTTTAGCCTCTCCCCCCAACCCAGTCCCAGAGGAGAGAGGCAGGGGCCCGGTGGGCTCACATCCGCAGCCCCTCCCTCTTCTCTGGGAGCTGGAGCACCCTTGGAAGTGACACACCTGCTGTGCCACAAGGGTTGACTTGTGTTCTTGCTCATTTTGTCATAGATAAGAACTGCCCAGGCAGTCTCCCCGCCTCCAGTTCCTGCGCATTCTGACATAGCTCTGCAGCCATTATAGGACAAACCCAAACAGGCCCAAACTCACAGCCCTGCTGATCCTAGATGGCACTTACTGTCACCTCCCCTCTTGCCTTGTTCTCTAGTCCCAACATGTCTCTTACAGAGGCACCATTCCAAGGAATTTCCCCAGCATCCCACACCCCAGGTCAAACCCATGGAGTCCTTTCTCATCAGAATGGACAGAAATAAGAGTCCTGGGACCCTGTCCAGCTCCATAGAATCTTAATGCCCACATGGAGGCCTAGCTCCAGGGCATGAAAAGGTCTGGGGCCCGGGCTGTTTTCACCTTGTTTCGAGCCTTGTACACACTGGCAGTGGCACCCTGCCCTAGCAGGTCATCAGTATGCCACAGGTAGTTAGTGGTACTCTGCATCTCCTGGGCTTGGCTATCTTCTTCCTGGGAAAACAAAACAACCAACCATGTGGGGGGTCCCAAGGTCCCATGTCAGACCTGCAGAAGACACTGGTAGCCAACAAAGACCATCCCATAAACGGCTCCAAGATCATCCCATAGAGGGCTCCACGCAGCCACGGCACAGGCAAGGGAGTGGGGAAGTGCTGGCACAGGAAGATTAAGTAACTTCCCCCCAAAAGCAAAACAGCAGGGGGGGTGTCTACTGGGGCCCAAGCTTGTATCTGCTCTACTCTTGGGGACTTCTCTTTGCCCTGTGCCCAGGTCCCCCTTCAGAGGTAGGCCAGTTTACAGGGACACTTTTCTCTGTCTCTTCTTTCAGGCACTGGGGATTCAGAGTTTCTGCATCCAGGCCTGGGATTGTCCCAGGAAGCAGACCCAGTGTGGGAGGAAGGGCCCTGGGTCAGCAAAGGTCAGGCAGAGCCAAGTCACACCACCACAAGTCTCCAGGATTGCAACATGAGCCTGGAGCCCCCACCCCCTTCTCTGCTTTTGTGGCCCCTGACTTCCTACTGCTGGGAGCTAACCACTGCACCCCGGGCCACCAGGCGTCAGGTCCTGCTCAGTGCTTTACTAGGGGGAGCAGGGCTGCTTGGGAGACCTCCAAGGAGGCAGGACGGGAGGGGAAGAAAGGGAGGGGTACATGACATGGGGCAGTGCCGGAGGATCTAAGAGCTTCCAAGGACTCAAGAGCTCCGGGGAAGATCTGAAACCCTTCTCAACTCTGCTCCCCATCTTTGTGCTCATCTTGTTCCCTCCAAAATCTGGTTCCTCTAAAGCCAACGGTTCCAGAAAGTGAAGTCTCAGAAGTTACACTCATTGCCTGTCTGCAAAATAAGGTCAGCCCGGGGATGTCCCGAGGGCAGGAGCATAAAAGGGACCACCACCAGGCAGTGGTGGCGCACGCCTTTAATCCCAGGATTTGGGAGGCAGAGGCAGGCAGATTTCTGAGTTCAAGGCCAGCCTGGTCTACAGAGTGAGTTCCAGGACAGTCAGGGCTACACAGAGAAACCCTGTCTCGAAAAACCAAGAAAAAAATAAAGAGGGAAGCCCTTCCCCCAAATGCTTTGAAATAAAGCTGCATCAGGCAGACCTCTAGCATCTCACTGGTGCTCAAACCAAAAGTTGCTCGATTCCGAGCCCTTTCTGTCTGGTTTGTTTGTTTGTTTTTTGAAGACAGAGTAGCCCAGACACCTTCACTGGTACTGAGGATGGTCTTGAACTTGTGTGTCTACCTCCTAAATGCATGGATTATGAGTGTGTACCACTACTGCCTATCACCTTGGTGCTGGGGACTGAACCCTTGGCTTCATGCATGCTAGGCATGTCCTTTACAAACCAAGTGAGCTATATCCCAGCTTGTAGTCTAATTTAAAAATGCACGGAGATGCTTGGGGAGCCGTGTGTGTGAAGTGGGCGTGAGAGGATGGGTGGGGAGCACTCTCTCAGAGGCAAAGGGGGATGGGGTGAAGAACTCTTGGAGGGGGGCATCCAGGAAGGGGGGGCAGCACTTGGAATGTAAATAAATAAAAAACAATTAAAAGAAAATGCAAACTTTGGAGAATGTAAGCTTTTGAGCCAGAAGTCACTTGGAGAGATCAGTAGTCACACCCTAGTTTCAGACAACGAACTCATGTTTGTGTTGTGCAAAGGTAAGGGTGCCGATGAGGCCTTCTGAAGGCAACGTGAAGGAGTTGCCCAGGCTTCTCCGTATGACTGAGGAGTCAACCCAATGCGAGGCTCAGACAGGACACACTGAAGTGGAGGCCACGGCTTGCAGCCTTGGGAGCTGGGGCCAGCAGATCGTGTCACCTTCATGACTCTACCTAGGCTGGTCCTCAACCTGCTGCTTGGGGGGCAAAGTAGCTGCAGTCAGGAACACGGGCAGTGGGCAGCACGGCCCTGAGTTCTGTGCCTAGAAGCTCAGTCTGTGGCACATCTGGATCACCTCTGTGTCGCCCCTCCTGCCATCCCCAAGCTCCTTCTGTACATAGAAGGTGAAGAACAACAGTCTTCAGTGAGTCAGGCCAGCCTGCCCACAGACTCCTATCCTCCTTGGGGGCTCCTCTGTGGCAGATGTACATACCTGCACTCCAAGTGGCTCAGAATCAGGCAAAGACTCTCCCTGGCAAGTGTGTGTTATGCTTTCTGTCTGGGGCAAGTCCAGGAGCTGAGCTACACCGGAAAGAGAAGGGTGGGTGGATGAGAGGCCCCTTCGTGCTGTGCTGTTTGATTCTCAGCCCCATCAAAGGCCACCAGTCCCAGCCCTGTAACCTGTTTCTGTTGTCACCTTCCCTACAGTTCTTGAGGCGAGGTGTGGGGAGGAGGGCGTCCAGTCTCTTTCCAGCTGTTCTGGGAGCCTCTCCTGGTTATCTGGGCCTCAGGGAAAAAGATCCCAAGCAGAGGCCAGTAGAGGTGCCCAAAGCTGAACCCCAGCTTTGCATCAGCACGCTGAGAAGCAGAGCCTAGGAAGGGAGCCTTTTTGGCCAATCGTGGTTCCCCTCAGGGCCGTAATGGTCCCTGTCCCTCACTGGCCTCCAAGCAGTCCGTTCTGAGAGTGTTTTCCCACAGAGGAAGTGCAGAACACCACCGGGCTCCGGCCAGCCACAGGAAAGACACAGGAAGCAGGCATTCAACTGTTGACTCGAAGCTGCCCCAGCTGACTTCCCCACACCACCCTCCTCCACAGATTCTACACACTCACCCCATCTCCCATCTCAGCTGCAGGGGAATGCAGACTTGTGGGACTGGGTGGCACCCCCAGGATTCAGGCCTTGAAGTCAATCCTGGGCAGTGCCTAGAAGATCCTGGTAGCTATGGGCCCCCAGGATGCACAGGTAAAGCAGGTGATGGTCTTGAGCCTGAAGGTTTCTTTCCAGCCTCTCTGATAGCAGTGGGGTACCCAGCCCCAGGCTCTTAGCTCTGTCTTACTTCCTGATTCACTTCTCTCTCTCTCTCTCTCTTTCTCTCTTTCTCCCCTCCTCTTTCCCTCCCTTCCTCTCTCTCTTAAAGGGACAGGCATCTCAACAGCTGCCGCACACACCTCCACTCCCCCATTAGAAGAGGGAAAGAGGATCCTGTAAGTTGTCAAGTGGAAGCCATAGGGCCGTCGCCTGAGTCACACAGAAGCCAAGCTTCTGAGGCTGGGGGCTCTGTGCCAGGCCACTGAGTACTCTGCCGGCATCTCTGGAGGGAATTCAGGGCTCTGCCGAAAGTCAACTAAAGAGGTCCGACAAGTTAACCGATCGGAAAACCGCCTAGAAAAGCCCAGGACTTGTGCCGGACAGGATTCGTCTTCCTTAGAGCTTGCACGAACAAGTACACGCCCAGATCACAGCCCCTACCCGACCTTACACACAGCAAAACCTGTCCCCACCCCCACCGGGGGCCACGCTCTGACTGCGGCCCTGAAGGCACAGTGTGCTTTAGGTCACATGGATGGCAGGGGATGGAGGATCTGGTAAACTGGAAAGTGTCTTTTTTCAGACCATGTTTGATGGCATCAAGTTCTACACACCTTTAGTAATTTGCCTGCCTTCCCAGCCATAAAATCCAGTACCCCAAATATCCTGGGAAGCTGGGGAAGGGGTCTGTGCTGCTCTGGTCAGATCCGAGTGGGCAGTTGGACAAGGGGTTAAAAACCAGGAAACTCCATGTTTCTCTAGAATGTTGGTGGGACTTTCCCCTGGCCACATCTGGTGATTTCCTCTGCTGGCCCCACCCCACCACAGGGAGGAGAGGCAAGAACAGAGCTTGTCGCTGACAGATCCACTGGATGATAACATGACAGCTAGAACCCTTGCAGTAGCTTCTCACAGTGAGGCCAGGAGGGCATCCCCAAGGGTTCCACACTCCAGTCTGGGTGTGATAGGTTTCCACCTGGCAAGAACATGGGGGAAGTGCATTTGGTGATCAAGGCCTTGGTGAGGACAGAGCATGCATTTTCTCTAGCACGTTATTTAACTGGTACTGTAAGAACCCCTTCTCTAAGGTCTCACTCACCCTCTAGCCAGGTGAGACTGTTCAACGTGGCTACTCCATCAGTCTAGAAAGGCATCTGGGTTACTTTCATGGTCAGGGTACCCCTCGGGCCCACGAGGGGCACTCACTGTTTTTGCCCACTGAGGTATTTGCAGTGTCACTTTGACTATCCCTCAGGCTAGACCCACGTTCCTCCAAGAATCTGCACCCTTACCCTCTTTTTGCTGGCAAGCCCATTCTCTTTTTTCCCCAGGGACTTTCACACCTTCTAACACAAGAGCCAAGCCTAGTATCTCCTGTGAAGCAGGCACTGTGCTCAGGACAGAAAAGGGAGACATGGGTATCTTATCCCAGAGATGTGGGATGCTGGACAACGTGATTAGAATGCTCGACAATGCACACTGAGCAAACAGTAGTTTTGTGGGCCTCCTAGGGGCAGCAGGAAGGGCTTGCCAGTCTTGCTGGGTGCTCTGAGTTAGGCAGCAAAGGAGGATTAGTTCAAGCCTACAAAGCAGGGCCAGAGGTGCAAAGAGCATGAACTGTTTGGGGCTTTGTACCTGGGACGCTAGGGAGAGCCAGCAAAGTGAAACTGTGTTAGTAATAGATGATGCTTTGCCTGTAGACTCTGGGAGGAAACATCCTTGGTGTGGTCAAAATATAGGACTGCCTGCCTGTGTCCCAGCTGTGTGTGTGTGTGTGTGTGTGTGTGTGTGTGTGTGTGTGTATGAGAGGGGGGGGGCTCAGAAGCCTGGAGAAAAGAGGATGTTCGAAACAGGTCTTGCCACATTTTCCCAGGTCCAAGGAATCATAGAAATAGTGGTAATCCAAAGGCAGCACAAGGACCAGAGGCAAGTTTTTGTGTGGGGCGTGTTTGTGTGTGTGTGATATTCTGTGTGTATGTGTATATGAGTGTATGTGTGCATGTGTAAGTGTATGTGTATATGTGTGACTCTGCATGTGTTGAGTTTATGTGTATGTATGAGTGTGTAAGTATATGTGTGTGAGTGTGTATGGGTGTATAAGTGTATGTGTATGAGTGTGTATGAGTGTATGTGGGTGTATGCATGTGTGTGTGTGTAAGTGTATATGTGACTATGTGTGTGTTGTGTGTGTACATGTGTGACACTGCATGTGTGTGTGTGCATGTGTGTATAGTGAGGTGGTAACTCTGGAAAAAATAACCCCACTCATGCTTGCTACTGATGGAGGCTGGTGTGAGAAAGGGGCTGGTACATGTCACTAAGGCCACCTCCTAAACAGTACTTAAGTCATCTAACCTCTTTTATAGGATTGTGATAATGCAAAGAGATGGTGTGCTTCGTATCCAGTGGGTGCTGAATAGATACTATTTGGGCCATATTGGCATGTATCTGTGGTCGATCCCAGCTTCTAGGAAGGCTGTGGCTGGAGGTTCTCTTGAGCTAGGAATTCAGGGTCAGCCTGAACTGTAAAGGTAACTTTTATTTGTCTGAGTTGGTCACCTCCAAGACTTACATTGTCTGCTAACCCAGGCCTGGTCCTGCAAGCTTCTACTCTCTATAAACTCTTAGGCCTAAAATGTTTTCAGACCCAGAGGCTTATTGCTGAACAAGCTCACCCTTTCTAGTTCTTTCTGAGCTATGGCTGGCTCAAACTCCTCTACAAGCTGCATGATTCAGTCTCCCCAGCTTCTGACTGAACTGCTCTGCTTGGCCCCAAACTAACTCTGACAATCTGTTCTAATCTTCTGGCTCCTTCTCATTCTCTGGCTTGTTCCATCTTTACCTGTGTCTAGCTTGTTCTCTCTTTGCAACCTGTCTCTGTACAACTGTCCCAGTAAAACTGCCCTCTCTCCTCTCTCTGCACTGCTCTCTTAAATAGATTACTTTTCCTCGGTCTTCTAGTGAGAGGTGGGCAGATCCTACTCTATTAAATCTTTCTCTGATTTGTCACTTTGTCTGACACTCAAGTAGACATCACTTTCCAAACATGGGTGCTCCCTTCTATAAACTAATTTTACCTTCATTGTTTGGGATAAAAGATGTGTACTAAGGACAAGTCTGTATTCCAGCCAGAGGGATTAAAGGTGAGTGCTAAGTGCTGCGGCATGCCACAACTAGAAACAGGTTTTTTTTTTTTCAGTAAATAACAGACTAGGGGTTCACAGTGTGATCAAATATAATGCAACACTGACTGGGCATCCGAGCTAGAACAGCTGGGGGTGTAACTCAGCCGTTCTGCTCAGCATGAAGCTGAATTCCATACCCAATAGTAGCTGTGGCACCCTCCCACCCCACCTCCTCCCACCCTACCCCACCCTCCCACCCCACCCCACCCCACCCTCCCACCCTGTTTTCTAGTGCCTTAAAAGTAAGAAAGGTCTCAAGCAAACAAATGAAAGAAAGGACAGGGCAGGGAGATATGTGTGGGCCTTGTTTATAGGGCTGTGTATACTGGCTGTACTTAGTCATAGGGGCTGAATGACAAAACCTTAGAACCTATAGTTCCCTGACACCTTCATAAGTCAACTCTGGTTCTTCCCAAGCAGTGGGAAAGGGGCAGAGGGTGTACTATCCAGGCCCCAAGGGACCTGGTCCATGTGCAATTATCTGTCATCATTCCTAATCTGGAAGTGTTTCTTCCTTCCCACACTCAGCTTAAGACTCTGCCTTCAATTTAGCTGTATTAAAAGAAGCAATTGAAAGTGAACTCATTCCTCAACAGCCACAGCCTATCGGTACCTACCCTACTAGCTGTTGTTACTCCCAAGAGACAGGACCACGTGTCCCTTCTGCTGGCACCACCCCTTCTACTTGGGGTATGCAACTCTTCTGTTCCCATACTCCTTCTGTCTTTCTTCCGGGTCTGTTCACAGAGCCAATGTGTCTCAAATCCTTTTATCTTTAGAACAAACCCTGGTCTTTAACCAGTCTGAATGCTGGGTCTTTCCTTCTTTGCTGCTTAGTCCATTTCAGTGAGATTCATTTATCATCTGCTGATAAATACTTCTCTCTCTCTCTCTCTCTCTCTCTCTCTCTCTCTCTCTCTCTCTCTCTCTCTTTCTCTCTCTCTCTCTCTCTCTCTCTCTCTCTCTCTCTCTCTCTCTCTCTCTCTCTCTCTCTCTCCAGGGTCTATGTACCAAGAAGTCCCATTCCCTGCTCCTCCTTTTTTAGTGTTTTCAGACAGGTATCTCTATATAGTCCTGGCTGTTCTGGAACTTGCAGTGTAGACCAGGATGGCCATGAACTCAGAGACCCTCCTATCTCTGCCTCCCAAGTTTAGATTAAAGGCCTCATCACGCCCAGCAAACACGCTTACGATCGACACGAGCTTCCTCTTATTCTTTGGCACATTCAACAGTTGATCCCCACTTTTGTCAAATACTTCCTTTCCCTGGCTTCTGTGGCATGTGTGTTAGAAACCAGGCTCTCCCCCAGCCTGCTTTCAGTCAGTCAGCCCTGGCAGCTTCTTCCATCATTACCCTAGGTCCCTGTCTGCACAGACCTCTCTCTTGCTGTTTGTCCCTCTCTCTTGTCCCTGCTCTGAGATGGCCTTCTGCTCCCCTAGCCCCAGTACATCCCTTGTGGAAGATGTATTGCATGGTGTGATCTCTGTGGCATACCCTGGCCCCTACCTACCAGGCACTCTAAATCCTAACAATGTGCTTTTCTGCCACCGAGGCATTGGGCTTACGCCATCTTTTTCTGCTGGCCCCTCCTTTATGAGATTTTCCTTTACAATCTACACATAAGTTCAGGAATCTCAGTTTGAATATATCCTACTGGATTTCAGGTATCCATTTTATGCCCCCAAACTCCAGACTCACACATCTACTATCTGCTATTCCCACTTGAGTGTCTTTTGGACATCTAAATTAGTACAGCCTCTCTAAGCAGAAATTGGAAATTTCCGTGCTTGATTTCACACAATGGCCTCCTCCCTCTTTTAAAAATGGAGTAATTGCTAAAGCTGGCCTCAAGCTGTGATCCTCTTGCCTCAGCTAATGAATATCTGAGACTACTGGCACATGTTATCACACTATGGTTTCCTGTCAAACCCAGCATCTTGTTTCATTTTCACATTCACTTGCTTTGCTTTGTGTGTATGTGTGCATTCAGTAGGAAACAAGCTCTACAGTCTGTCTTTCCTGCTCAATACAATGCTTGAATAGATAAAGTCAGTTGATTGACTAAAACTAAATGATTCTTTGCCGTATGTAATGTCAGGGTTAGCATCTGAGCCAAAGGAAACTTCCCGCCAGCTGTGGTGGCTCATGCTTAGAGATTCCAGCACCCAAGAGACTGAAGCAGGACTGGGAGTACACTGTGAAATTATTTCCCACCTAATGTCTTAGAACAATGGGCTCTATAAACATTTAAATGAGATAGTCCGTACTAACCTGGTCTCTTGTTTTGGCTTCCATCCAGTTGAAACGGGTTTGTGTACTGACTGTTCACTGCCACCTGCTTCCACCAAAGTTCCAATAGAATGCATATGAAAAGGGGCCCCCAAAGCATGACTCTTGCCTGTAGGCTCGCTAAGTCTCTTTGGCACTTTGCCCATAGTCCAAGAGCTGGCTCCCTCTCAGGAACTCGTGGGCTTCAGGGATCCCCCTTCATATTCTGCTGCTGGGATGGGAGGTGGGTGTCACAGGATGGCAGAAGAGCCTCAGTTTTGACTCAGCCCAGGGTAACAATGCTACAAGAGCATCATTAACAAAGGGAGATGAGGCAGGTTGGTAAGGCAAGGAGCGGAATCCCAGACACATGAGATAGACAAATCAAGAGGAAGGTGTCCACGCCCCGGCTGGAGCAGGATCATCTGTATCACTATTGAACACAGATGATGCCAATAGACATGCCAGGCTTGCTTGACTTATCCTCAGGGATGTCTCCTATTATAATAAGTGTTCTTAAAAAAAAAATCAATGTTGACCCCAGGTTTTGTGGAATTCATTCTAATTTGTTACCTCTCTTGGTATTTTGCTACTTTTGTTAATCTGGTATCTATTTATTAAAAATGTATGCATTGCACAAGACCTGTGTAAACACAAACCAGACCAAATCCCAGCACAGAGAGGGGAGTTGGACATGAGGTCCTACCCCTAGCAGAGGAGCGAGTGGCAATTGTTAGCAGCTGGGAAAGAGAGGGTGCGTTTTCTCTAAGAGCGTAGTCCTTGATAAGAAGCAGATCATGATCCAGTGGAGGGCCATAGCCAAGAACATGGGGCAGCAGCAATTGTCCTTGATGGGGGTTGGCAAGGTTCGGTAGGGAAGAGCAGGAAGAGGGGATGAGTCTGAGGAGAACTGGGGCAGGCGAATATGATCAAACACGCTCTCTGAAATTCTCAAACGTTAAGTAAATATGTGTGTGCACAGGCATGTGTGCACACTTGCTCTTACCTGGGACAGGAAAACAACTCATGGTGTAAGAAGTCAAATAGCCTCACACAAGGCAGAAGTTGTGTGCAGGACCAGAAAGAGTGCTAAGCTGGTCTGCCCATATTCATCAAGTAGACAGGACAAGAACAATGGTGCTGTTTTAAGAATTTAGCAACATCTTAGAAAAAAAATAATTTTGAAGGGCATGGTGGTGCATTCTTTTAATTTCAGCACTCAGGAGGCAGAGGCAAGTAATCTGAGTTTGAGAACGTAGTGAGTTCTGAGATGGCCGAGGCTAGAAGGTGAGATCCTATCTCAAACAATAAACAATATATATGTACATTCTCTCTCTCTCTCTCTCTCTCTCTCTCTCTCTCACACACACACACACACACACACACAAATTCTGCACACTCATTTTTTTCCTCACTTGGAAGCCTCCAGGGGACAAGTTTGGAGCTTTCCATCCATGACTGGCTGGCTTCTTTGCTTTGGGCTTCTGGTAACACATCTTGGCAGGAACATTTGGTAGAGTAACCAGCTGTTACTTTTTATGAACTTCACCATCAAGATCACTTTCTATTAAAACACAAGGCATCTCTAAAGGAGTGGAAGCATCTCTGTATCCTCCACCCCCACCAGCAGCAAGACATGTCAGACCTTTTTCCAGATACAGTGATGGCCAAAGGCAGACTCAGGGATCTAGCTGTGAAAGACAAGAGCCATTCCATTGGCAGGCTGGAGAGATGGCTCAGCAGTTCAGGGCACTGATTGTTCTTGAGTTCAGTTTCTAGCCCCACATGGTGGCTCACAACTGTCTGCTGTGTCTGTTCTGTTCCAAAGGATCTGATGCCCACTTCTGACCTCCATGTCACTGCATACATGTACTGTACTGACATGCATGCAGGCAAAACACCACCCATACACACTAAGTAAAATTGAGAATTCTTTTTTTTTTTTTTTTTTTTTTTGGTTTTTCGAGACAGGGTTTCTCTGTGTAGCCCTGGCTGTCCTGGAACTCACTTTGTAGACCAGGCTGGCCTCGAACTCAGAAATCCTCCTGCCTCTGCCTCCCAAATGCTGGGATTAAAGGCGTGCGCCACCACCACCCAGCTAAAAATGAGAATTCTTAAAATACAGAACTGTCTGGCAACCCTTAGTCATAGTTGGTAAGTTTCCAACTAGCTTTATAGGTCTGTCTGCCTTTCTTTCTCTCCCTCCTTTGCCCCCCGAGACAGGGATGGCTTCTTTGTGTAGCCCCAGATGTCCTGGAACTCGCTCTGTAGACCAGGCTGGCCTCCATCTCGCATAGATCCATCTGTCTCTGAACTGGGATTAAAGGCATGTACCACCATGGCTTGGCTAGGCTTTCCAGCTGGGGAGGAACTCTGATCATAAAGCTAGAAATGAAAGCAGTCCATATTGAAAACAAAAGGTGGGTTCTGTTGAGTCAAGTTCTTTCAACCACAAACTGGTGAATAGCATGCTGGAGACTTCCTATAAACCCTCTGAGGCACCATACATGGGCTAAATGGGAGCAATGCTGTAGAGGAGAAAGCAGGTGGCACCCAAGGTCACCTAGTTCCTACTGTTCCTAGGCTTGGACTCTGTTACTTTAGTACTTTCAGGGAGAGGGGAAGGGAGGTGACTTGCAGCAGCGAAACCTAAAAATGTATTTTATTTTGAAGTTGTGCTTTGGATTCTCCCCAATCCAACATCGGCTGAGTGAGTCTTAGGTTCACACAAAGCATCTTCAAGCATACATACAATATTCCAGTTATCAACACCATTTTAAAGAACATACCATTTTACACAAATGTGACATACAAATCAGGCGCCACAACACTGCAGTTCCCTGGAAGATCTAAGTTCTCTTCTGAACCGAAGTCCATGCACACCAGCCCTTCCAGTGGTCTGTTCGTCCTGGTACTGGAAGGATTTCTCATCTCCTTGGGGATAAATGAGGGTGGCCTGAGGAGGCTGGCAGAGACCAGCATTTCCAGTTTATAAGCTGCTGGTGGCAAACTCCTCTACTTTCCAAACTGGGATGCTGGTAGCCCCACCCACTTTTCTTCCCCAGAGACTTAAGTCCACACCAGGGAAAGGATCCATGCCACGAGGGGCAGAGCAGGGCTCTTGGAAGCATCATGCTGGTTTCGGGCAAGCCTATCTGAGGAAGGCTGGTTGGCCAGGCCTGGGGTGGCTGGCTCCTTTTGGCTTTTGGTTGTGAAATCACAGTGTGCAACCTCAATTCCAGTTGAAGTGAGCTCTGCTGAGGAGGACTCTCCTCCTTTTGGTTCCTCCTATTCCTTTTAACAGGACCTTCTCACAGGCGTCAGAAGCACCAGAGATAAATAAGGAAGACAGCTAGGCTCCCAGAGCTGGGGTTAGAGGGAACCACTTGTACACTGTCCAGTTCATTATGCAAATCAGCAGATGGACATTGACCAAGGGATGAAAAAACACAAATAATGTACAGGATTAAGAGAGAAGGCAAGAAGAAACGAACAGGCCCAAAGTATGGTCTTTTAGAACCTTTGCTTTTACCTCCTTAGAGGGTAGTGTCTTGGAGAGAGGATAAAGGGCAGGCTGGAAACTCTGATCACTTGGTTAAGAGGAATGTAAAAAGGGAAGGGTGGGGCTTCATGTTCACCAAGGAAACGAATCCTCCAGTCTGGAAGCCCCGATTGGCTCAGGAGCAGTACAAGCCCGGGTCAGTAAAAAGAACACCAAGAATTAGACATCCAAAGGACCGAGTGGTGCCCCATGCAGTCAAACGCACGCTACTCAAGGAGTGCTAGAGCTCTCTTCTCTAAGGAGCAGTCTTCCTGGTGTTGCAAGTTACTATTCTCATTAGTGTCTCCTTCAAGCTCCCCATTCCCTTCACTCAGAGAGAAACACCCACCACTTTCTACAGATCCAATTATCAGTTTCATAAGTTGGTCCAAAAGGATCATTTCTAGCCCAAAGCTAAGAACATTCAGATGTTCCAACCCGAATGGCAAACCCATCTCTCTTGAACTACAGAAAACTATACAGTTAAAATAAAAGCATAGCATTCAAACCAGAAAACAGAGAATTAGAATGAGCCTGAGCTGCAAGGAGCTGTTGAAACACATGATCCCATAGTATGATTTCCTAGCTCTGGTGCTCTTGGGGAAGCACAATGTAAGAGGAGAGGGTGTTCCAAACACCAGACTTGTAGTCTGGGAGAGCATTCAACGGTAGCACATCTGAAAGGGCCCAAGGCAGGACCCAATGTGAAACATTCAATTTTTCCCTTTTTTAAGATCCTGGTTTTGGGAAAACAGTCTTGAGTTTGTGGGGGTCAAAGTTCCCTTAGTCATCCTTGTTTGGATAAACAAAAAACAGCTTTAAGAGGCAGTACCTCTAGAATTTATCAGGGGTGTTCAAGCCCCTGTCCATCCCAAGAGCTTTATAAACAACTAAGCCAAGAGGTGAACTTGAAAGAGTTTTAATCTGGGCACAATTTTTGGAATAGCAACTTAATTTTTTTTTTAATGGACTGGTGAATTTTAAAAGTTTTAAATGTCAGAAATGGTGGGATAAAGAAGGACCCATTTCCTACCCTTTTCAAACCTGCCATGAACACAATAAAACTGTAAGACTTTTTACTCTAAAGGAACTAGCTATAGAACTGTCTTATATGGGAAACATCTTACATGGAAAATGGTGTGTCACAGACAAAGACAGGTACTGAAGAGAAGTCTATATGCTCAGAAAAACTTCAAAAGCTCCGTGATAAGACTGGGATGCACTTCTACAGAATGGAGCAGAGCAAATGCAAACAACCAGTGACTAACTCACAGCAAGAGGAAGAAGACAGAATCCCCACCCGCACGTCAGATCACAGGACTGTCCCATTCTGCTAAAGTTTTATGACAGAGAGATTTCAAAGGCCAGGTTTCTCTGTTCCAAACAGAACAAAGTTTGTGATGAGAACAGAGACTCCTGGTGGCTTCTGTGTGAACTGCCACCACAACAAAGAGTGGTCTACGACCAGGAGAGGCTACACTTATATATTTATATAAAATGAAAACTGGGCTATATATGATTTTTTAAATCAGTACTGAAAAACAAGATGTCAATGAGAGGTGCAGCCAAACATCTGGTCAAGGTGTCCTCTACGGTCTGAAGGGACAGACTTAGGTCCGTGTCCCCATGTCTTGCCTTGGCAGATAACACAGCAACCCGATAATGGAACACCTGTCACTGGCTAACCTAAGAATAGTATGTACTGGAGCTGGTTGGATCCCAACAACAGAGGGAAGCAAAGAGTGGAGGAAGGGCCAGGAAGGGAAAAGCAGTAACAAGGGCTTCATTCTCAGGGTCTGGGTAATGGGAAGGCTAATTCCTGTAAGAACAACTTAGAACCTATTTTTCAACTGAGTCCCCAAGCTAGTTAAATAGGAATATTTTAAAAACGGCCAGTCAGTCTCCTTGTCTAGAGTAATTACGTTATACCTCTTAGACAGTACAAGACTTGTCAGTGGACTGTGGGGAAGCAGATGAATTGACACCAGGGCTAGTGGCATTTGTTTTGGGGAAGACAGTTGGCTTGGGCCGTGTGGCTGGTGGTTTGACTGGAGCAGCCATCTTGACAGACTTGACAGGCCGGAAGGCGCAGGCAATGTCCCCAGCAGTACTGGCACTGCGCTGGAAGGCAGGCTCAGGGTCCTTGAGGAGCTGGGTGTGCAGGGGGCTGGAGGGCTCAGATGTGGGGGCTACCACTGGGGAGGTCTTGAGGGGTTCCAAGGTGTCCAGAACCACATCAGGTGTGTGCTTAGCACTGCTTTGCCGCTCTAGCTCTTGAAGCTCATTCAGGGCAGAGTTCATTGTTGCTTCAATATCCTGCAAAACAGGAAAAAGGAAGAAGTAAGATAAACCAAGCAGATGTCCCCAAGGACAAATAGGCAAGCCATGAAACCAGCAATAAAATGCCTTATCTCACTTGGCCAAAGTCCTAGGACACATGAGTGTCCAGAATGTAGAGAAAGAGACAGATTGTCATCATCAGGAATTTAGAAAGAGTAACTGGTGACTTTTGGATATGACAGGCTGTTACATACATCAACTCATACCTGTTGTGGTTATATGTACAAGATCAAGCCAGCCAAAATGCCAGTAGAAACTGGGGCAGGGCCTCCTCAGGCCACACCCACATTGGAGGAGCTTCTGGCAGTTGATGGTTGCTGAGGAAGAGCCACTTAGTTTTGGGAATGGGGCTCCTGGTAGGTTGACCATGCCCTAGAAGGTGGCCCTAGACCTATGCATATATGGGAAGTATTAGACTTCCAATACATATGGGAAGTATTAGTCCAGTATATATTGGACTGGAGGCAGGTGTTAACAATAACAAAAGGAAGACATGAGGTTGGGAAAGAAGCCAGGTGGGATGCACTGGGAGGAGCTGGAGGTAGGGAGTAGTGGAGGACATGATCAAATACATTGCACAAATGCATTAAGTTTAATAACTAAGAAAAAATATTAAAAAGGAAAGAGTAGCTGAGTCTTTTCAACTCAAGTCCTTGGTTTTTGTGACGGGTATTGAAACATATACATGAAATTATATACAGTTAGATGGAGAAAGGAAAGGTCACGAGTATACGGGGATTCATTATATAATTTCGGGGTCTGTTTGAAAGTGTACATAGTGAACAAATTTTACAAAGTGGTAGAGATCAAGTATGATCTTTATTTTCTTGACTTCGAGGCCAGTGGTTAAGGGGGTTATTCCTTCTTTCCTCCACAAGAGCTAAAGAAGGTTCAGGAGCCAAGTGCTTGAAGATTGATCAGAACAATGCTTCAATTTCCCAACTCATCCAAGTGTGCACCTTGAAACCAGTTCCTTCTTCTACCCAGCACCATGCAAGAGAACCCAAAGAGTGGCCAAAAGGGGGAGCCAAAGTCCACATAGGTAAGTTAGCATCTACAAATCAGTAGACACTGCAGATTTTAGGAAAAAAGCAGTCCTAACCCAGGGGCTCAAGGCAGAACCAAAGAACCATTGTATGAGCACCCAACTTCCACACCCCCGCTGCAAACTTGTATTTAATATTGAATCTCAAAGCCACCACAGGACTCCTCTTTGGGATCAAGAATACTTTCAAACATTCTAAGTTTCAAGTCAGTCTCTGATTTCCCACTCAGGGCTTTTGGTCCTACGGCATGATCTGTGTTTGCTATGAATGATAGAGACTTGTTTTTACTAATCACTATGGCATTAATTAGCCCCCCCTTTTTTTCTTCCTGCAATCCCAGGGATGGAACCCAGGAGCCTCTGATGCTAGGCAAGCATACTGAGCTATTCACTAGACTTCCCAAATCTTTTCGAATGCGCTGGAAGAACTCTTATCTCCTGGCCCCGCCCTGTTGTGCAGCTAGTATGCTTGCATTTTCTAACACTTTGATTAATGGCTGCCCAAAAGAGGATCAAGGAGGATTCCCATGGTGCAAGGCAGACTGCTATCAGGAGCTTAAACAGGATAGAAGGCTAGCAAAGCAAGACATCACAGGCCCAGGGCTTAACTCTGGCCTCACCAGGTACACCTCCTTAAGCAGAACAGCAGTGCAGCCAACAGAGACCATACAGAGCGTCTACTGCCCTTCCCAATCACCCCAGAAGATGAGGTGAGGAAAAGGACAAAACCAAGCCCTTAGTTCCTACCTGTTCTAGTGAAAATTATATAGCTGGGAAAGACGTCTGAGAGAACTGCTTGGAGTGGCCCCAGTAGCTGGATGTTTAGATGTCGGGTTGGGCTTCTAATATTTCATGGAAAACAGAGTCATCAGTGTAGTGCAGATGAGAAGGAAAGTCCTGCAATCGGGAGCTCACCTGCACTGTTATCTGGACCCCTGGGCTGGAGGCCCTTCTGGTACCTGAGCTTCAATCAACATGGGTACTTTGGGGTCTTTACGATACAATCAGATGGTGGACTAATTATCTACCCACAAGCACTGAGATCAACTTCAGGAAGTGGAGTGATAGGGATGGGCAGAGAAATATATAAATGTGACTTAGACTATATTTGAGTCTCACAGTTTCACTAAAGTCTACTATTGGGTCTCTACCTACCTATCTACCTACCCACCTACCTATCTACCTACCCACCTACCTATCTACCTACCCATCCATGTGTCCTATGCACAGAGGTCAGAGGAAGATGTCAGGTACCCTCCTCTATTGCTATCTACCTTATCCTTTTTTTTTAAAATTTACTTATTTATTTTATGTATATGAGTACACTGTAGCTGTACAGATGGTTGTGAACCATCATGTGGTTGCTGGGAATTGAACTCAGGACCTCTGCTCGCTCCGGACCAAAGATTTATTATTATAAGTAATTTATTATTATAAGTACACTGTAACTGTCTTCAGACACACCAGAAGAGGGCATCAGATCTCATTATGGATGGTTGTGAGCCACCATGTGGTTGCTGGGATTTGAACTCAGAACCTTCGGAAGAGCAGTCAGTGCTCTTAACCGCTGAACCATCTCTCCAGCCCCTCTCTACCTTATTTTATTTAAGACAGAGTTTCTCACTGAATTTGAAGCTTGTTTTGGCTAAGCTGGCTGCCTGCTCCTAATACCCAGCACTACTCCTAATACAGGCATACATGGTCATGCTAGGCTTTTATGTGAGTGCTAAGAATTTGAATTCAGTTCATCTTGCTTCCATAGCAAGTATTCTTATCCACTGAGCTATCACCACAGACCTTACCTTAGTAAGACTAATTCTACTTTCAGATTCTTGCTGGGGAGACAGAACTAGGCAGATTGCTCAGTAAGATGTCTTTGCAGGTTCACTGTATGATACTTGCAGTACTCTCGATAGAATGTACAGAGCATTGTTCTGTTTTAAGTTCTGTGGATTAGCCGGGGCTGCTGAGGGGAAACAACTAGTGTAAACTTATCACTTAATGGTTCAGAGCCCTGTTACCTGTGCAATGACTTCAGGGTCCATGGGCCGATGGTTATTGAAGCTTTTTGACCTTCCTGCCGTGGCGGTCTTCCGGATCTGTGGACTGTCCATCCGGTTCTTCAAGGACGAGTGGCGGCTGATAGAGTTGAGGCTGCCATGGCCGCTGATGGAACACTTATCTGGCCCTTCCTTGGGGAGATTCTGGCTCATGATGGGCTGGGAGGATGGACGGCAGCTAGCCCCCACCCCCGGGGAGGAGGAGTCAGTCAGAGAACTGCCCAGCCCATGGCTGTCACTCCGAAATGCTTTTCTGATGCTCCCAGATTCTGGACGCTTCCTTTGCCTTCAACAAACAGAAATGGCATCTGATCAGGGAGCCCTGGCTCCAAGGGAGCTAGGATTGTGACAGAGGGGCAGAGGCTGGCACCTGGGACTTCTAAAGAGAGTCAAATAGAATACCCTAACTCTTCAGTCTTTCTTTCTCTTGTTTTCTCTATGGATCTGTTCCCTTCCAACCCCCAACCTGGGCAGATTGAAATGCATACTTACTTGGTGGCTGTGAGCTTTGAGTTCTAAACATGTAAGATGCTGTCAGAAAAAAATGCCTGTTTAAGAGAAAGTTTCTAGTGGGAGAAAGATTCACAAAAAGACCCACTCCACTGCCTGCCTGAATAGCAGCCCAAGGCCCCAGGTAAGAAAGTCACATTGTCACCAAGGAGGGATGTGCTGGTAGCAGGAGTTAACGTTTCCAGATCGGTTTGCTCAACTATCTATAGTGAGCCTATCATCATCTGGGCTGTAGTAAGAGGCTGTTCCTTATTCATAGACATGGAAAAGATTTTTCAAGGAATTGCTTTTTGGCACAGACAGAGGGCTCACTGTGTGCCTGCTCCTAGGGTGGAAAGGGCATTTATGCAACTCCTATGTCATCCAGCACTGGGCCAATTTATTTCATACCACAAAAGGCTCTCAAATGATGTGGTGTAGTAGGATCCTAACCATATGGGTATTTCCCGCTGCTGAATAATTTCATTTTTTTGAACCAGATCCTAAGATCTAAGATGGCATCAAGCTGCTAGTTCAGATAGCAGCTGGGTAGCTCTGATCTTGTATCTACTGAGGAAGATGAGCTGAGCCGGGGACTCTAGATAGTAAGGGGGGCATCTCTGAAGCCTTAAGTATGTCCTTGTGCTGCTTATAGCTGAGATCTGAGATCTTTCTGGGCCCAGCAGTCCACTCTAAGAATGTGTCTGCTAGGTAGGACTAGCCTTGGAAGGCAGCCATTTTCAACAAGAAAAAGGATGCCCTTTAGTCTAGGAGGGCCCTGCTGAAATAAGCCCTCCTCTGTCAAGTTTTCCAGACACTAGTGCCTCCAACTACAGACTGGAGAGATTCCCCCTCCCACATTCCCTCAGTGCTTGCATGGGACTGTGTTTCAGTTGCCTTCCATATGGTCTTTTGCCTTGCCAGACTGTGAGCTCTGAATAACTAGCAGCGGTGCTTGGCACAATGCAGATGGTTAATATAGGATGTGGAATTAAATTGAAATGCCACACCCTAAGACCTCTACTGATTTCCTTTTTCCATTCAAGGATGGCTGACTCACAAGTCAGAACTGCTGAGAGGGCAGATTTAGGAGGCTGTGGCAGTGTGTCATCCCAGGCTCTCTTTGGGCCATGAAGACGAGGAAGACAGAGACGCTGGTTACAAACCAGCCTGAAGGAGGAACCAGGCATAGTAGCACTGAGCACCAACAACTCAAGCCATTTCAGAATGCAGAATGAGTGCATTTCTTTTTTTCGGCCTCAAGGAACTTAGGGTGTCAGGAAGGCTTCCCCAAATAAGTAATGCTTAGACTGAGTCTTGGAGGGCGAGGAGGAGTTAACCAGGTAACAGGGTCCAGGAGGATAGAGTTCTTTAAGGCAATCAGGAAACTGAAGTTGCATGGGAGGACTGTTGTGGAAGTAGTCAGGAAGATAGAACGGCACACTCGCTCCTAAGGGCCAGGCATACCGGGGCTGTCTGTCACTCACGCACTGATTGGCTGGTGCCTAGGAAAGGTTGACATGGGTTGGTTATGGTCTGCCCCCAGGAAATTCATCATAAGAATCTTGATACCACCAAGCAAGCAGTTCAAGGAAACCACTTCAGTGTTCTACCAGATCTTTATCTTTTGACTCTTTTCAGCCTTTGTTCTCTATAGTTCCTTTGTTATAAATGGCATCACATATACGCTGACTTATAATTTAATACCCAGGGATGAAGCTGTAGCTTGGCAGTAGAGTGCTCCATCTGAATATGTGATTCGTTCAGTTCTGTCCTCAACACCATATAAACAAAAATAAATGTGCATAAATAAACACCTAACTTCCCCTTCAACATCCAGTCTTGGTTTCTGGCTTAATAGGCTTATGACCTTGTGATTATAGGCTCATAATTAACACGGACTTGTAAATATTGAAAAGATGTGATTAGCTGACTTTTTATTAACTTGTTCTCCCTGCAGATTTGAGGGACGTATAGAGTCCTCAGCTTGCTTAGTGGTCTGAATTAAGTTATGACTATTCTGAGTAAGTGACTGAATAAACCAGATGAACTTGAGGGTAAAGAGATAGGAAAGAACCATGTCCCCCAACCCCCTCTATTGTCTGGTTGGAAAAAAGCCAAGAGATCTGGCAACCTCATGCAGTTTAAAAACAATAAGCATCTTTTATTCTCCTTCCAGTCTCAGTGTCCAGAGGCTATGGTTAACAGGGTATCAAAGTGCAAATCATTTCACCCCCTCCAAAGTCAGGAGGAATACAAACTGTACGTCATCTCCAATCCACGTTCACCAGGAGTGCCCCGGGGCTTGTCATCCTCCTGGCACTGGGCCACAGTTCAGGGTCGGGCGGAAAGAGGTCTGTAGGACTTGGTGTCTGGCCCCTTGAGATGAGATTAGTTCTCCAATAGCCTGAGTGCCTCTTGGGGAGGCGGCAGCTCATGGGCGGGCGAACGAGGAATCCCTCTAGATAGCCAGCAGGTGTGGATGGAGTTAGAACCTCAGAATACTGCTAATGGCCACAATGAAAGCTGGGATGAGTGTAAGCCTGCCAGACAGGGGGTGGGGAGAATCTGCAGAGGGACTGCTCGGGGAGTATAATACACAGTGCTAAAGCAACAGGAGAAGATGAAAAGTGTCTGCTAGTGTGAAAGGGAGCGAAGGGAAATCACAGGATGATTTAGGAGCTCAGGACAAAGCTTCCCATGGGCTCAGTGCTCTTCTCTTTTCCATGGCTATGAATGCAGGATGGGGAGAAACAGACACGTGTCATCTAAGTAAGCCCACAGGGTGGGACATTAGCTTGGTGGAAGACATATGAGACTCTGAATCTTCAGACAGACAAGGGTCAAAGAAGATATCAAATACGATTTGAATAAGAATTGGAAAAGTGAAGGCACTGATAAGAAATAGAAGAAACAGCACAAAATCAGGTTGCAAAGGTGACTAAAGCTTTGACGAAGGTTTGGCTAAGACTGCCAGGAAGTCTGGGCAGACAGACACTGTGGAACACACAGAGTACCACAGGATGATAACAGACAGTTGGAGGCTGGGGCCTGCCCTCAGACCCACATAAGCCTCCTTTCCTCAGCCTGGCCACACATCTTGCAGCAGCAAACAACACATGAAGACTGTTAGGCTGGGAGCCCTGCGTACAGCACAGAGCGGAGTGGGGTTAGGCTAGGGGTGAGGCTGAGTGAATCATTTAGGGGAGCAGAAAATGAAAAGCAGCGCTTACTTGTTGATGTTTGCAAGATAAATATCAGCTACATGACCCCCACTGGGACAGCTGGCCCCCGTTCTGGCTGTCACCTTTTCTTCAGGTGGCTCAGACATGACCTCAATCTCAGACTTGGGGCTGGACCTCTCCACGACACCGTCCTCGCTGGGATAGTAGGGACAGGCAGGCAGGCAGAAGGGAAAACAACACAAAAAGCAGTGTTAAATCAGCAAGATGGGCCCTAGACATACACATAACCCACACAGCGTGGAGGCAGCAGCACCCCCGTCTGGGGCTAGCTCTGGGAGCAGAGGCATGGGAACCTGAGGGCCTTTGGAGGGTCACTTAAATAAATAAATAGTTTGCTGAGTTCTATTTGATTCTCAGGTCCTCAGAAAAGTTTGGCTAGGGGACACCTGGATTCAAAGCATCTGCCTTTGGGTCCATGCTGCTTTTGTGGGGTGGCCACGATGGGACCAACTCCTGGAGAAGGAGGTGAGGCCCAGGCTGTGGTTTATCTGCTGAAGTTCTGAGCACTGCTGGTAAGGACAGGCAGCTCTGAAGTGGCTCTGGAGGGAGATGCCAGTGATGAGGCATGGTGTGGACACATGTAGCCTCGCTCTGAGCATTCAAGATGGTCCCAGATCTCTCCATTGCTCTCCTGGCCCCTCTGGCTACTGATGAAAAAGAGAGCCCTCTTTCTCCCACAGTTCATCTTCTCTGGATCCCGTAGTGAAGTCATAATGCTAAATTTGGGAGAGTCCTGTCCATGCACAGACTGCCACCAGGTTTGCGATGTTATCAACCCAGGGAGGTTTTCCCCGCAGAACAAGCCTGGGAGAGGCTGAGAGGGTGCAGACTCAGGATATCAACCTTTAAAAAGATAATAGTAGGGCTACACAGAGAAACCCTGTCTCGAAAAACCAAAAAAAAAAAGATAATAGTAAGGGGAGGACTGAAAAACAGTGACAGTGCTATATCCTAGAGAGTGTGGGGCTGAGGCAGGGCTAAGGGAGGCAGGTGTGTATAGGCCACAGGTTTCCCTACTTTCTGTCTAGGAGACAAAGGTTGGGAACTAACAGACAGGCTATCCAGCGAGACCTCTAGAGCCAACTCTGGTTTCCCTTGTTCTCCGACATCCTTTTCCCTCCTTGCCCTACTTTGCTTCTTTTGCAAGACTTCTTTTCTTTCTAAAAAATCTTTCTAAAAAGATTTCTCCTAAAAAGTAACCTGTCGGTTTTCATTTGCAGGTGGGGAAAGTACCATCAATGGCTCAGTGGGCTGGGGTGTACGTAGTGGTTTACAAAGAGAAGCCAAGTCTGATGGCTCATGCCTATAATCTTAGCACTGGGAGGCTAAGGCAAGAAGACTGCTATGAGTTATATACAGTGAGCTCGAGCAGCCTAAGTTACAGAGTAAGGCTATGCTAGCCAGTCTTAAGTCAATTTGACAGAAGCTAGAGTTATCTGGAGGATGGAACCACAACTTAGACAATGCTTCCATAAGATTCACCTATATGACATTTCCTTAATTACTGATTGACGGGGGAGGGCCCAGTCCACTGTGGGTGGTGCCATCCCTGCACTGGTGGTCCTGGGTTCTATAAGAAAGCAGGCTGACCAAGCCTTGAGGAACAAGCCAGTAATCAGTAATCTGTGGCCTCTGCATCAGCCACTGCCTCCAGGCTCCTGCCCTGTTTGAGTTCCTGTCCTGACTTCCTTCAGTGATGGAAGTAGAAAGCCAATTTAACCCTTTCCTGCCCAACTTGCCTTGGTCATAGTGTTTCATTACAGCAGTAGTAACCCTAACTAAGACAGAGAAGCAAAATGTTTTCTCAGCCTAACCATCCCAGAAAGGAAATAATGCATGGTCAAATTAAAAAGTTCATGCTATCACTCATTAAGCATACATATAAATGCTTGCTGGCACGCTTCTAAAACAAATTGATCAAGTGGCAATTTAAAGGGAGAAGAGAAAGTGGGAGATCAAAATAATTCTCCACTGAGTTGCAGAGGCAGGGTGTTCTCCATGGAACATTAAGTTTTAGAGCCCTTTTGGGAATTAGTCTCCCTCCCACAGTGCAGCAGGGACCCCCTCAAAGGTACCAGGGCTCCACTTACGTGTCTTGGACTACGATGTACTGATGGGGGATGAGTCCATCTATACCATTGTGCCGGCCTTCCCACCAGTCGTCAGAAGCTCGCTGGTAAAGCAGCAGGGACGCTCCCTTCTTGAAAGATAGTTCTCGAGCTGTCCGGCCTACGTAGTCAAACTTGGCAATGGCTTCTATGGGCTCACATTCTGGGAAGGGCAGGAAAGAATGAAGCACATGTTTCTGGGATCTATGGACTCAGGAAACTGGGTGAAAAGCCTACCAACAGTGGTGGGAGGGTAACTCAGTGTAAAAATAAGCCGCGCAGGATCCATAAAGC
The DNA here is from genome assembly GCA_036184795.1 of Tokudaia tokunoshimensis. Lineage (NCBI taxonomy): Eukaryota > Metazoa > Chordata > Mammalia > Rodentia > Muridae > Tokudaia > Tokudaia tokunoshimensis. Next base: position 63,019,798 of record BTHU01000013.1, on the reverse strand, counting down.
TCTAACAGACTGGCATTGTCTGCCCTGCCCAACAGGAACACAGGGACACTGCTTTCCCTGATAACGTCTTTGTGATTCCACAGTGTTTTATGCTGACTGTCTACCATCCATCTTTATTTTTTATTTCTTTTAGGCAGTACTGTGAATTGAACTCAGGGCTTCATCTGTGGGCATTCAAAGACACACATTCCACCACTGACCTCTATACCCAGCCTCTATACTATACTTTTAAGCATTTTTCTGATGATATAATAAATTCATCAGCAGCCTAACACTCAAATTGTACCGTATTTTAGGTAATTTATTTGTGTTATTCAGTCCTCCCAGTAGAATGTAAAATACATAAAGTAGTTTAAAACCCATATATGGAAAATGCATATGAAAATAACTTTCAAGGTTAAAAAGGGCTTGTAAGTGTAATGTGTTACTATTCTCTGTGGGCTTTTCTTATGTATAAAATGAGGATGACAGGAATAGTCCCCTTTTTCATGAAGTTGTTATGAGGAGTCAATTACAACTATGAAAAACCTCAGAATAGTGGTATGTGCACATTCATGTGACATGTGATACAGGCATTGATGTCATCATTTATCCATTCTAAGCTGCAGTAGAGACTGGATAGTAAGTAGAAGGCTCTCTAAAACATAGAACAATTAGTTTGTAAATACCTCAGCAGGGTGGAAGGCTGATTAAAAACAAGCCCATGCCCATAAAGCCCTGGGTGGCAAGTCTACTGCTAAATGGTCTGGCTGAAGATTCCACTGCAGAACCCCTGTCTCAGTAGGCCAGTCTCTGTTCTCTATAGCCTCAAGTACAGCACTTGGCTCTGTGACCCTGTTTTTCTCAGCTGCCCCACCATTCTCGCTAGAGATAAACCTCTAACAGTGTGAGAACAAGGCAACTCTAACAAATAGTGAATTCTCTCATTACACCTACTTCTCTCATAAAGATCATTCTGATTCTTCTCACCATGATCTAAATAATAAGTCCTATCTCTCCCTCCTTCAAAAGCTGGCTCCGGATTGCAGCATTTCTAGCAAGGCAGGGGTGCAAACAAAGCTCTGTAGACTGTGCCATTTTCTTTTTCTGCCCATAAAATTCTGAGGGCTCTTGTCAACTGCTGAGACTTCCAGAGACCAAGTGATCCAGAAACGGAGGTGTGTAGCTGTTGGAAGCCAGGAAAATGTGCTGGCTGGACAGACTCTAATAAATCACGTGCACTCCAGAGGGGTTCGAGGATGACAGCTGAGCATTCCACCCCTGGATGCACACTCACAGGCTGTTCAGCGCACACAGATCTGTACTTTGGAAGGGGTCACATTTTCCAGTTGGCAGGCATGCAAGCGTGTGGTTTCTGTGTCCTCATTCCCACCCCCCTCACTTGGCTTCTGTTGAGTTCTTGGCACCCAGAGTCTCTATTCCCCAGGCTTGATGTTTTCCAAATGAGCTTTGCTTTGGTTTCCAGTGACCTGGCAGCATTAAGGGCTGATATCTACTGGGTTCAGGTTGGATAGGGAGCTAAGAGGTGGGACAAGGGAGCTGAAGGACTACAAAAGGTGCATTGCTCACCTCTGGTTTAATTTCATACTTGAGAACACCCTCCGAGTTAGGGAGAGACAAGAAACTCCTTTCTTCCCCTTAGGGCTCACTGGACAGCAGAGTTGACTGAATGCACAATATATACTATCATGCCTGTTTTACTGGCCAGCAGCCCATAGCATACCATCATCACTTGTGTGGTGCTCCGCTGTAACGTCCTGGGTGGAGTCTTCAGCAGAGGTAGTCTCTCCATGAGTGCTGTCACTGAAACAGAAGAGTGATAACCGGGATATCACTGTTTGCTCCTAAAATTTTTCTCCCCTTTGTTATATCAAATCAATTGCTTGCTAGAATCTAAGTACATAGCCATCAACTGCTAAGAATAAAAGATCTCTATGATTCTCTAGTTTAGCTTCTGTTCCCCAAACCACTTGTCACTACTTGGGACTTGGGCTGCCTTGAGAGAAAGGGAAGGCTTTGGAGTTACAAGTAAATTCTATAAAACACAACTTGACTACTCAGAGGTCAATTCTCTTCATGACTTCATTCCTGGTTTTTAAGGAGGGAGCATGGCAGAAGGGAAGTCATGGTTTTTGTAGCAGGGACAACTGGACCTGAAAACCAGCTCTGATGTTTGATAGCTACATTTGTTGTTGTCACTTTTAAAATAGATACAGAGGTGTGTGAGGCGTCACTGGTGTAATTTAGTGAAGGCTTTGGCGAGAGGGGTGCACAGTGTGACCTCCTTTCCTTTTCCTTTCCTTTGCTGCCCCTAGGGTACCATGTGACTCATTGGTCTAGACTCTGATGAGAAGGTAGGGAGTGGAGGATGACTGGAACCAGAGCAAAGGTAAAGGGTCTGCTGGAGAGTGGGTTTTACTGGAGGCCGGTGGATGAAAGCTCAGCCTGGTCCTTAAAATTTTTTATCTTCTCTCAAATCATCCAAGGCAGAGAACTGAGAATGGCTAGGAGTTACTATGGACGTGTTTCTTCTCTTATCTTCTGGCTCAGGGAGGAGATGGACATTCTTGAAGAGCAGAAAAAAACCTTGACCCTGTCTGAAGTTTTCTCCTCTGGCAGTAGGAACCATCACGCACACCCTTCCAGGCAGGCAGGCCTGTAAACACCACACTCCTCTGCTTCCTGCCATGGAGCCTGCCTCTCCCTGTTCAGTACACAACCCCCTCCCATCTAAGAAGCCTCTTAAAGACTAGGCAATAAGCTGGTCCTAAGGAAGCTTCTTAAGTTCCAGAGAGTACTTTGACTCTAGTAGAAAGAACATCAATAGGGATTCTTCTTCTTCTTCTTTTTTTTTTTTTTTAAAAAAAAAGTAGGAATAATTCCTTACTGTTTTCTGGGCCTAAAGACCATCACAGGCTGAAGCTCATTCCTATGCATCCAATAAAGCATCAAAGCATCAGTTCTGTGCTTGCTTCGGCAGCACATATACTAAAAAAGCATCAGTTCTTAAACTGCTGGGAGCCCTGGAGGGCTTGCTAAAAAGCATGTGTTATCTATCCGACTCTAAGCTTTTCTGAGTCACAAATCTGTCTGGAGTTAGAGAATCTGCATTTCATTCTGGTCCCACAGGATTTGGTGCTGTTGGTCTGGACTTTCCACTTTCAAATCTGCACCATGGTAATGGAATGATACTTTTTGAGGTTCTATGTAGTCCTAAGATCTCATGCTTCTCCCCTCCTGTGCCCTGGCAACACGGCCAACACTATCAACACCTGAGGCCCAAGGTCCTAGCAGCAGTCCGAGGCAACCAGCATCCAGTCTGGGTACCAGTAGGTGGTCTGAAATGTACTTTTTCATATCTGTGGAGTGGCTAAGCAGGCTGGTGCTCCACTCTGATGGTCCTGGTTTCTTGGCCACTCTCCTAGATTTGGGGGCTTACCTTTTCACTGTCTTAGCTCACCAGGATAGTATCTTTTTTCCTAAAGAAGGGAAGTCAGGTGCTAGGTCCATGACAATTGCTCCTTGATGCCACTGGCCCATGGCCATAGACAGAGGCACAAACGTTTCCCGATTACCTCTGTGGTGTTTTCAAAGGCTACTAATAAATATCACATACACAATGCACAGGTTAAGGGCTGAGGAAGACACTAGGGAGAAAACTAGAAGAAAGAATTTCCATGTATGTGTTCTAGTGAGCCACTCTCCTTGGTTTCTGCTCCCTGGGTAGAGACTGGGGATCAGGGAGCTGGGACCATTACACCCCCCTTTTATTGGTCCAGAATCTGCATTGATTTTATATTTAAGTTTACAGGTAAAGGTAAGAACTGAAGGGCCATTCCACTGCTTTTTAAGTACTCATACAAAGGGAGTAATGTGTAGGAAAATACATCCTTGGAGCTCACAGGCTAGGTGATCAACTGATCAATAGGCCCAGTCACCATGAACCACCTGTCAGCCACAGAAAGCTGTCTCTAAGTAGCCACCTGAGATGTCCCCAGCTTAGATACAGGCCAAGGATCTGAAGTCCAGGAGAGAGTAGATCCAAGGATGCCATAAAAAGTTTACAGAGGCACAAATATTATTTTCTTCACTCCTTGGGTTCTGAGAGGGTCATGGAAAATCATGACCAACCGACTGCTAATTAAGTAAATATACACCTTGCCCTCTCTTACTGTGGTTGATAGCAATGGGACTGGAAGGATTGGTTCCAGATGTTAATTTAGATGAAATCTGATTTGGGTTGGCTTGTGCCTTCAGCTTCTATTGAAAACCATTTAGAGACAGGAGAAGGACCAAGATGGCAGGGGTTAAAAGGCCTTTGTATTCAGTGAAGAATGGCACTGCAAAGTGCTAGCTATCAGGGCATCTGTGTGGGGTACTGGATGGAGCCTGATCCTAGAAAGTATGTGATCAGGGTTGAATCCCTAGTCACTGGGGTAGGCTGATGCATTGCACTGACCTTTCTGGATTATAAGGAGTTCATCTGAAAAAGGGAACTAGTATTCTAATTTTTGGAAATGATTCCTTTGTCTAAAAGAGGAGATCTAATATAAATATACTTAAGGAGTTTCCTTTTAGAAGTATGTGCTCAGGCTAAGTCATGAAAAACCTCATCTATATAATGTCATATTTTTATAGGGGGGAGGAACTATACATAACCTATTTCAAATAAATTTACACCTTTTCTCTTCACAAATTTCAGAAATCATTCTAACATGCCACCTTATAAACTCAGTGTGCCTCATATACAGATTCTTCTTCCTAAGAACAGGATTCTCTGGAACCCAGCTCTGTTTTCCTCACAAAACACAGCTTGGGCACCTCTGCCTGATGAACAGTAACTGGTCTACACACTACTTTGTAAACGCTCCTTTTCTTGCAAACAACTATTAATGTCATTATATTTCAAGATGGTCTCTAGTCACACAGTACTCATTTCAAAATGGAGGTGGGCAAAGTGGCATTTATACTGTGGGTGAGTCCAAGATGGGAGAACAGCTAGACTCTAGCATTCTACAGAACCTGTACATGGAGGTGGGAAGACCTGGCTGTTTTCCTTTGGGTTTTGCTTGACCATCTGGCCTCTACAACACTGATTATCAGGCACTCTCATCCCTCCTCCCCTCCTTGGGCCCCTACCAGTAATCCTCCATGCTTCCTCCTCTACTGTAGATGGGACCCTCCAGCTCCCTGGGGTTTGGGAAAATGTTCTCATGTTGGATGATGATGGTTTTGATCAGCTCATTCACGTGGGCTTGACAGGACACCTGGTCGTGGCCCTCGGGCACTGACATCAGTGAGGGCCCAAAGCAGATGGCAAGGTTGTAGGGGTCCATCATGTTCTCTTCACTGAACTGTGATAAGCTGGAAGAGAAGAGAGAGAGGGGAAATTGGAAAGCTCTCACATGAATGCCCAGAAAACACAAACACAAGAGGCACTGCCAGAAGGAAAGTCGTAAGTCCACAAACTGCCACCTGCCTTTCTGGGCATGTGAGGCCTTCTGGAAAGTCATCTGGGGAAAGAGCCACTGCTAATGGTAATTCGGGAGCCAGGGAAAGGAAAGGTGCAAGACCTGCTTACAGGTCTGACCCTTTTCTCCAGTTCCCCATTTGAATCCTTGAGTCTCATTATCACCCTTACCTTTGACCTTACGCATCAGAGCCACCACGCTTCTTTGGGAACAGATCACATAACACTGCAGAACTGGATATGGCTCCCACAGACCAACTCACTAAAGTATTAGAGCAGATGGGGCCCTCGGCTTACTCTGGGAAACCAGCACAGGACACAGGAACTGTGTATAATGTGCTTTCATGCATGCATACAAAAGAATCAAGTTACTGGGCATTTTCTATTCCAAATTCTCTACTTACTACAAATATAGTCAGCTGATTAATTTTTTCATTCCACCAGAACAGCAAATTCTTTCTAGAATAGCTAATGTAATTATTTAACATTTTCATAATATCCCCTTGTATTTTATTATTACATCCAGGAATTAATCATGCATTCTGTTTATATTCTATTTGGGGTTCTCTTGGACATAGGTTAATTTTAATATTGCTTATTTATTTAGAGATTTTTTTCCCTCCCACTCTCAGCCAGCAGCTGTTCTAGTCACACCCCAACCTTAGCCAAGGACCCAAATACTCAACTATAACTATCACCATGACTGAGGAGTCCCCATGGGTCCTTACCTGTGGTGATTAGAATAAGAATGCCCCCCTAAGCTCTTCTATTTGAATATTTAGTCAGCAGGGAGTAGCACTACTTAAGAGGGACTAGTAGGTGTGGCCTTGTTGGAGTAGCTATGGCTTTGTTGAAGGAAGTGTGTCAGTGGAGGTGGGCTTTGAGGTTTCAAAAGCCCAAGCCAGGCCCTGGCTTTCTCTTCCTGCTGCCTGCAGATCCAGATGTAGAACTCTCAGCTACCTGTATCATGTCTGCATGCCTGCGTGCTACCATTTTTTCAGCCACCATGATGACAATGATCTAATCCTCTAAAACTGTAAGTAAGCCCTAATTAAGTGCCTGTCCGAGCACAGAAGCCCTGGCTGACTTTGGGTACATCCTCTACACAGTTAGAAGGGCTACGGGCATTGCTCAGGAGTTTGGCCTTCCTTTGGTCATTAGCAGTAGGCCTTTGGATTCCACTGCCATTCTTCTGGATCGGGCAAGGTTTATCTCTAATGTGTCCCACATCCAGACTTATGCTACAAAGCTGGTTTTCCTCTAACAAATGACTTTCTTCTCTGCTGGAGAATATGATGTGCACCTGTGGTCCTTCTATAATCACTGTAGGACATTAGAGACCGTATGAGGTATGAACAATTGCATGGACAGCAGTGGCTGAGAAGCACTATTCCATAATACCAAAACTAAAGGCAGAGAGGCAGCAGGAAAGGTGATCATCCCAGTGGCTAGATGGCTACGTGGGATGGTTTGTCTTTGCTTAACAGAGATTTGTTCCCTAGTCTGGCCTCAAACTCATTGTCTTCCTGTCTTGGCCTTCAAATGCTGTTCACAGTCCTACACCACTATATCCAGCTCATAGATATTTAGACATTCATTGTTAGACATTTAATTTTAAAATCCTTCTCTGGACCTTGAGTTAAAGGAAACAGGTTAAGAAAAGACTGGGGAAATATATAATAATTAGATTAAAATTGAAGACAAGATTATTACCTTAATATCCCAAGCAGAAATGACCTACACAACACATGAGATGCCATAGGCTAACACATTTGGCTAGCCAGGTCTAGGTCTCTTGGAGACAGAAAGCTCAAAAAAGCCTTGTTTCTTTAATGTGATTTGAGAGTGTTTTAGTAACAATAAGAAACCAGATTTTTTGGGATGTGTGATAGTCAAAGAGAAGCACTCTATTTCCAAGAAATATGAGTGAATTCTACAACACAATGAAGGATTCATAAAGTGCCCTGTCCCCACCCCTGAGAGGACTGTCCTATTTATAGGAGGATACAGCGAAAAGGATCTGGAAGAGGACATATTGTTGTGAATTGTAGCTTTGGGAATCTATGTCCATTTTCTGATTCCCATTAGATGTCAAACCAAACCAAACCAGAACCAAAAAAAGACCAAGAACCTTGTGACGGCTGATCTTGGTTGTCGGCTTGACATACCTGGGAAGAAGGAACCTTAGCTGAAGAACTGTTCCCATTGGATTGGCCTGTGAGCATATATCTGGGGAATTTTCTTGATTGCTAATTGATGCAGGGGACTCAGCCAGCTGTGGGCAGTATAAGCCTAGATTGTTTAAGGAAGTGTAGCTGTAGATGGGAGGAAGCTAGTGCCCACCATTCCTCTGCAGTTTCCTCTTCAAACTCCTGCACATTTATGTTGGTGAGTCAGCCTTATTTCACTTCATGCAACGATCTTTAGTTCTATCCACCTTCCTGCCAATGTTATAATTCCATTCTTCTTTATACCATAATAAAATACCATGTTTATCCTTCATCTGTTGACAGACTTACAGCTGGGCTAGTTATATATCTTGGCTACTTTGAATAGTGCAACAGTAAACATGGAAATGCATGTATATTTGTGTATATACATACACAAGTATATGTTGACTTAAAATCCTTCAGGAACATACCCAGGAATGTTTTAGCTGAGTCATGTGGTAGTTCTATTTTTAGTATTTTGTGGCATCTGCATTCTGATTTCCATAGTGTCTGTACCAGTTTACACTTCTTCCAATCTCATATAAGGGTTCCTCTTTCCTCATTTATTGTCCATTGTTTTCTTTCTTTTCTGTTCCTTTCCTTTCTTTCTTCTCTCATATATTACATCCTGACTATAGTGTCCCCTCCTTCCAATCTCTTCCCCCAACCTCTTTTCTCCTCACAAGCCACCCCTAACCCTTCCACTTCCCCCAAGAAAGGAGCAGGCCTCCAGGAACATCCAAACACAGCACAACAATCTGAAATAAGACCAGGCATAGATCCTCACATTAAGGTTGGACAAGGTGACTCAGTAGGAGGAAAAGGGTCCCAAAAGCAGGCAAAATAACCAGAGACATTCCCCCATCTCCCAATCCTACAAGAACATCAAGCTTCACAGTTGGCTGTTTTCTTGATGACAGCCTTTTGGACTGATATGCAACAGATTCTCAATATACCTTTCTTTTCTACTCATGTGTACATGCATTGTGTGTGTGTGTATGTGTGTGTATGAGTGTGTGTATGTGTGTGTGTGTGTAGGCCATGCCAAAGAAAAGGGATGAGGAGAGAGGAGAAGGCCTAATGGAAGGAGAAGGGACAAAAGGAAGGGTAGTGGAGTGTATGTAACATGAAGACAAATGTAGGGGCTTTTGGAAGAGGAAGATGACTGGCAAGAAGAGGTGGGAGCAATGGGAGCAAATAAGAGCAAAGTAAAATGATACATAAGTATGAAAAGATCATAATGAAACATTATATTATAAATAGAAATAATAATAAATAAAAGTATACAACTAGGTAGCATTTAGCATATTCACAATGTTGTATAACCATTACCTCTAATTTGCACATTTTCATCATCCCTGAAAGTAATCTGGTATTCACTAAATGGTTACTTTCCAACCCTCCTCTCAGTCCCTGGCTACTAGGAATCTACTTTCTATTTCTATGGATTTGGCTGTTCTGGAAATTTAATTGAAATGGAATCTTACAATGTTGAGTGTTTTGTGTGTGTCGAATTTATTGACTCAACACAGTATTTTCAAGGTTCACCTGTATGGTACCATGAGCCAATACTTCATCCCTTTTTATGGCTAAACATTATCCGACTGTATAGATAAGGAGAATTTTGTAAGCTTAGAGATATAACTTCCCCAAGGTGAGCATTCAGATGAGAGCCATAGTTCTAACCCAACACTGTCTTCACAACATGAGACCTAAGGCTAAGGTCAACAGTTAAGCTGAAGCTGAAGAGGCAACCCATAGATACTGTTAGTTTGGTTCTCTGAGCTGCAATATGTATACAATCCAAGAATAAACGTCAGCCAGCATCAAAGAATGCATTCCCAAAGTGTGGTCCAGGTAAAGGCTTCATGAGGAAGCTGCTGCCAACTCCTGCTGTAACTGTTGGCAGCTTTTGCCTTTTCAATATAACAACTTGTTGATCAGTAAAACAATTTTTAAAAAAATTATATATATACAAACAAATTAATAATTGGAATTAGTAACATTCCTGTGCTGTTTTCCAATAATGGCCACTATCTTATATCATATCATATTATATCTTATATCTTATATCTTATATCATACTTTCTCTACTGTTTCTCTTCCCTGTAAATCTAGGGAAAGATTAACAGTTAGTCGATGTCTTCTGACTACCGCTGCTCCAGTTGGCTGCTCTTGTCATGCTCCTAGTTCATGGGGGACAAGCGGGGCTCAGGTTAAGTGTGGGTATGGTGATGTGAACAAGCAGTAACGTGTGGCCCTGAGGGGACTGACTAGTCAGAGAATAGTGAGTGAGCAGGGTTTTCAGGCTAAGCATAAGCACATCGGTGAGTTATGAAGAGTTCATCTCAAGGGCAGATGAGATGCTGAGTTAGGACTCAGTCACACGCAGCTTAGGGAGGATGCCGACCGTAGAGCCAGAACTTCTGCAGTGGAATAGGTGACAGTGTGGGCTCCCCAATAAGGTCTTAGGCAGGGGCCACTAATGAAGATGCTTATAAGGCCAGGCCGGTCATGAAGGCATAAACAGTAAAGTTGTAATCATTTTAAAGGAAGACTAATTAGTCACAAAATATGTGCTAAAACGAAAACAAACTCTTTGATTTATCTTTTATTTCCCTGTTTTGATGGATTCAGGAATCCATAGAACTACTTCTTGGCAATAATGATATTGTTCTGTCAGCATAACTATAGATGACAACATGGAGAAGGCTGGGGACGAAGGTAAGTTATGTCACTCCTAGTGGACAGCCCTGTTGCCATAGGAAATTGCTGCCACATCTAGTAGTGTTAGATCTAACAGCTTTTCAAAAGCTAGGAATCTAAATTTTTAAAAGTCGTATTTCTAAACAGTTAAATATTATCTTAATATTTTTAAGACACAGTGGATCCAAAGAAAATATACTGGAGTGCCTCTTGAGCCTTCAGGTTATAATCTTTGTTCAAGATCGTTGAGTAAAATGAAGACGGAAGTGCTTAAAAGGTGTGTGTTACTGTTTCCTGCCTGTCCCAGGCAAGCATGCATTGCTTGAATAAGAAATGTCCCATCTAAGCTCATGGCCCCTCTGGCCCTGAGACTTTTCTCCAGCCACATTTACTATAGGCGACTATCACACTGATATCTCCACTTTGGGATCTTCTCAGATCGGGTTCCCATGGTTAGCTGCTGAAAAACCTCCTCTTGGACTTCGTAAAAGATGCATGGAACTACTGGGTCCACATTAGCACCTATCTCAGTATCTTTCTCTATTCCATGTTTCCCTAATTTCATAACTGCCCTTATGCTCTGGAAAGAGTTTAGTATTTCTTTTGCCTCACCCAGGCCTATAAGCAGGTCCTGTGTGTCAATGCTGTGTTCCAAGTCTATCTGAAGCCTGACCCTTTCTGTCATCTTCTGGTCTACCATCACCTCAGCTAAACCATGTCACAACCTTGGAATAGGTCCCTCTTCTCTTTTTGACCCTCTGCAGTAACTTCTCCACAAAATAACTGGCAGGTTTGAAAATAAATACCTAAAAGCCAGATCATACCATTTTTTTCTATTTAAGGGCTTTAAGTCATTTTCCAAATTCAAACCTACTATTACTATACCTCTCAAATCTTCAACAGCCTTATAGCTCCCTTTCCTCACCCTTCAGGCTACTGCTTGTACCTTGTCTTCTCAGAGAGGCCTTTGTGGCAAGCACATCTCTAAATTTGCTCTTCTTCCTTTACCTTTTGTCCATTATGACCCCTGAACTCTGTCCCCATCATTAGTCTTCTTTTCCACCTGAAGTATCAACTATAGTCTGTTTCCTTCCTTGGACCATGAGCTAATGATAAAAGGCCTTTTCTCTTCCATTTGACAGTGTCTTTTTAAGAGCCTAGCACTGTAGTTGGTGAATGGTAGATGCTCAGTAAGTGTCTGTTAGGATGGACGATTAGACATAGATCCATGTGAAAGCTCTGAGTAGTCAAAGCCAAGTCTTTCATTGTGGAGGCTACTCACTGATTGAGGAAGGCAAAGAGGTATCTCATGATAATCAGAGTGGGCTTGGGCAGGACCAAAAGGACTTTCCGGATATGCACAGCTCTCTCTTGCAGGTTGTCCATTGCTGAAAGAAGAAAGGCATGTTATCCTCTGGCATGACTGCAATCACCAGCAGCACAACTCACAGCAGGATCGGGCAAAGCCGGTCCATACGCAGCCCTGGGAGAGCGGCAGGAGCTTCCTCCTGGACGTTCTGTGGGATGAGACTGTTTCAAAAGAGCACACGCTGGGACCCAGGCCCTGACTAACACACACTTATATGTTCCATGGGCACAGAAGGAGTTGGATATGTCCCCCTCCAAGTCAAACAATAGCCATAGACAAGGCCTTCATGCCTCCCGGATTTTCAGTCTGGCTCAGCATTTGGAACTGAACACTTACTTGCTCCTCTTTCGGTTGTTCCGAGAGAAACCTGGGACATCTAGGATGCTCGTTCTCTTTGTTTGCTGTCTGTGTGTTTGTGAGAGCTCTGCGTAGTCAAAGCCAAGACTTTTACTGTGGAGGCTACTCACTGATTGAGGAAGGCAAAGAACTATCTCAGGACAAACCTGTCATGCCTGCTGGATAGTCAGTCTTGAAGGGACCCGCACAAGAGAAGGGACAGCAGCTGAGGAAGTCCTTCCTTGACTCCTCTGCACCCGTTATCTATTCCTCCTCTAGATCAGTCTGGCTTCCCCCTCCCTTCTCTAAGGTAGATGTGAGCAGAACCTGAGTAGAGGGAGAAGACAGCAGGATCCTGGAAACGTAGTAAAATCTGTGAAGACGACTAGAGAAGATAAAGATATGGCCACATGTCTGTGACCTCTGTCATGAACAGCCTCTGACTTCCACAGTGTGACAATATGAACATGATCTGGCAGCCTTTATGTGAATAAGAAATAGCAAATACTGGATTAGGAGCAAGAATAAGAAAGAACTGGGTAGCTGAGGAATCTGGTGTGTCTTGGCAACTCCAGCTCAATGTAAGAGACTTCTTTTGGGTCCAGTCTTGGAAAAGACATGAGATATGACCTAAATAATGCATGTTTGTAACTATCACATAACTCCTTCCCATTAGACTCTCACAAACACATAGACAACAAAGAGAACCAGCATCCCAGATGCCTGGGCTTTTCTCAGTACAACCGAAAGAGGAACAGGTAAGTATCCAATCCAAATACTGAGCCAAACTGAAAATTCAGGAGGCATGAAGGCCTTGTTCAACCTGGGAAAAGACCTTCCCTGCATTTACTCCCTTCACCTTCTGGGGCCATCATTCAGATAAGGTCTATGTACTGTCTATCCTTATGTCAATCTGACACCAGCTAGAGTCATTTGGGAAGCAGGAACCTCATTTGAGAAAATGTCCCCACCAGATTACCCTGTGGGTAAACTTGTGGTGTGTTTTCTTGATTGATGTGGGAGGGCCGAGCTCACTGTAGGGGGCTGGTAGACTCAGTTGTATAAGAAAGCAGGCTGAGCAAACCACAGGGATCAAACCAATAAGCAGCACTCCTCCCAGGCCTCTGCCTCAGTGCCTACCTCCGGGTTTGACCCTATTTGAGTTCCTGCTCTGACTTCCTTTAATGATGGGAGTGTAAGATGAAATAAACCCTTTCCTCTTCAAGTTGCTTTTGGTTACTGTGTTTTATCACAGCAATAAAATCCTAAATAATATAATCTGTTTCCTGGATGACTTGATATTATTTTAAATTTCCATGGATTTCCCATGCAATCAAGTGATAGGATGCTTCAGTATCACCAACTAAGCTAAATACCTAGGAACAACTTTTTATGCCTTAACAGAGAACTTTAATGAAAACAGACATCTTTCTCTGGGAAAATATTAAATGGTACTTATAAGTACATAAAGGGGCTTTTCTTGTTTCCAGACAGATGTGAAATAATATATATATCTCAGGTAAGCTATGGCACATATAAAACAACAAGCAGGGAGCATGGTCGGTATTTACACTTTCCTCTGGTCCTATTAAAAGCTCCGGCATTGTGTAAGCTTCAAGTATCTGACAAGACTGGATTTTACAGATGAATATAAAAGCATTTTACTAAAAAAGATAAAACCCAGAGATAGAAAGGAATTAATGACTGAGATAAATTAGATTTAAAAAAAAAAGCAAAGAGTCTTGACTTAAATTCTATGCTATTACTGTTAAATCATTCTTTCTCTTCCCCTTCTAGGCATAAAACAGTGGAGATAAAGAGGAGAAACTCACTGGAAGAAATATGTAAAAAACAAAAAATTTTATTGAAACGCTTCTGAGGGAAACAAATCGAAAACTTCCAAGTACCTTGCTGTCATTCATGGGGCATAATGATACTTACTGACACAGGCAATCAAGTCATGGAAGATGTCTTTGGGGAAGAGCGGGTGTTCCAGGCCCCGGAAGTAAAGCTTGAGGACACCAGCTATGGAGTCCATGTCATGGTCATTCTGGTCCCCAGCCAGGGGGTCTTCTCCTGAAGATAGGTAGCCCCCATCCCAAAAGGAAAGAAAGAGAATTAGGCAAAGCACAGAGGACAAGGCAAAGATAGTGGAGGGATGACCTATTTACATCCTCATCTCATTATCTCTGCCCAGCATGATGGCCACAATGTGGCACTGTTCAGGCTAATGAACATTCCCTGTGGAGGTAGAAACCAGGATCTGTTTCTCTCACAAGAGTCATGAAACTTAAAGGAGACTGAGCCCCTGGTGGAAGGAAAACAAGGCCAGGAGGCCAGTTTCTTTGACTACCATAGCAGTGGACACCCACCGACAGAACAGTCATCCAAGAATCCCCATGGAAAATTTCATATTAAGTGTAATTAAATTTAATGATAACACCAACCCTAAATTGAAACTATATATATCAATTACAATGACAGAAATTGCCAAAGCTTGCCCATTACCTTAATAGACCACAAGATGATAAATGGGATACAATGAAGAGACACATTAGCCTTGATATTAACTGCTACCAAGGGTTCTGGATAAGGCTATAAACTGCTTGGATATATAGTGAGGACTTGAGTTTCTGGCAGATCACCATAGGAATGAGGCTGGATGGGAGGGGCTAAGGAAGAAGGAAGCTGGGACATGCCCCAGAATCTCTCTGTGTATCTACTCAAAGTACAGAGAAAACTGGCAATTTTTTGGCTTTATCAGCACAGAGAACTCTACAGGAAAGGTGGGTTTGCTCTTGGGGTTAGCAAACATTTAGTCTTATTTTATGGTTGTTCATTCCCACCTCACCTCTCTCAAAGGCGTTTTTTATGTCGTTCACTTCTACTTGTGATCCAGACACCCGAAAAATTCCCTCATGTTGTAGGCCTAGAAACACACAAAATAAAGTGGTCAAAGTGAAAAACAGCAAGTACACAATCATAAATCCCATAAGGATGGGATTAGAATTCCCATTTCTACTGGTACAATGTCTTTGTCTTTTTTTAGGACAAAGGAGAAAAAACAAGGAGGGCACTGATGCTGGACAAGTCTCTAGGAGGATTATGGAGCGTTAGCTGTAAGGGAAGCATTAGGCTAGAGACTTAAGGGATGCTCACAGCCTCTCTGCTTCCAAGGGAAAGTGACTACTAGGCTGTGCCTCCCCACCTTTAGTTTTCTGTTCCTACCTGGAGTGGGAACTCATTTGTTGGTGCTTTCTTATTGTCCACAGTCAAGAATGGAGGTTGATATTGGCAGGTACAACAGTAGGTACCATTAGAAAGGTTAGAGAAAGACGGGTTGTTATGACTTTGTTAGCATTTTAATACTATCACCATTATTCTAGGAAAACTTTCTAAACTGATAAAAAACAGAGGATATAAAAACAAAAATGACCAATCAGTAGATAGCTTTGTCAGTCTTTGACCTAGGCACTGGCCCCTAATTGCTGCCTTTTTAAAATAAATAAATAAATATATATATATATATATATATATATATATACATACATACATACACACACACACACACACACACACACTTCATTATGAAGTATACAAAATTATCTTCTCATGATTTTACTGGAGCAGAGATAGTCATGAAAAATAATGCTTATATAATGACTGCCAGCAATGCTTTCCTAGAAAGTATTTGGTCCTCATATAACCGTACAAAGTTGGGGTTAGCAGTAATCCATCTTCTAGATGAGGGGACTGGTGAACAATGACAAGAAGAACCAGGACCAGAGCTCAAAGGCAGTCTTGTTGCTGTAATCACAGACTCAGTTTTCAGTGACAGACATGAGGCCTGTTGCTGTGCATGTACAAAGGATGGGAGGAAGCCATCTTTGCCTGATTGTTTTTAGACACAATTAACAGAGAGCATCACACATGCAACTGTGAACCAGTAAGAAAAATCAGGAAACAATCATTACTGATTGGCTTAACTACTATCTCTAGCTGTATCAGGACTTTCAGCCTTTCTCCAACATTTCTCTGTGATCCTCCAAAAACCTTGATAGAAACCTCATATTGATTCTAGAAAAACAAACAAAACAGAATAAGGCTATATTTTGCTGGCTATTTCATAATTCCCCTTGAAGTGAGGGGGGGCTGTATTCAATTAGTTAGATCCTGGAGGTATACCAAGACTGAAATTGTGGAATCTGAATGAAAGTAAGAGAAGGAATGTTATTATCTGGCTTTTGGTAAGGTGTAAGCTGTTTGTTCCTCTGAGGTAATCGCTAAAAAATTCCTCAGAGAATGGCAAGCAACATTAAAATCCCATCAATTCCACTTGTGTTGGTACTACATTAGTTACCAAATGGGGTATGAGAGCCAGAAATTGTTGTTTAAACACAAAATGTATCATAAATACCAAGACTCTGACAGAAACAGAAACCTACCCCAGGACTTATTGGAAACACAGAGTATAAGGAAATGTCATCTCAAACCAGGTTGCTTGGTGTGTTTTAGCTGGGAAAGTACTACACAACATTTTGAGAGGGTCAGCTCAGTTCTTTTGATGGCTAAGGAAATGTAGTTTTGGCCTGTGGGACCAAGGGAAGAACAAATGAGAGATGAGCTCGCTGGAAATAAGACAACTGGCCTAAAATACTGAGCTAGATAAATACTGAAAATTCAGTCTAGTTTCCAGTTCTCCTAGAGAATGAATTCTCTAGATTAGGACCACTTATTATTAGAACCTGTTTATTATTATTATTATTAATTATTATTATTTTATGTGTATATGTGTATGCGCGCGCATGTGTGTGAATGCGCCTGCGCTATGGCACGTATGGAAATCCATGTTCTAAGGATTAAACTCACATTATCAGGCTTGTGAGGTAAGCATTTTTACCCACTGAGCCATCTCACTGGCACTTTCAAGTATGTGATGTGATAATTCTGAGAAGAGAAAGAGTAAGTTTTCTAGAAAGGAAAAACCAGTTGGCATTTTGGTATAGTGCATAACCAAAATAACATATCTATAATCTTTAGTGTGTGTTTTTCCTAGCACACACTAACATGAAAGCATAAAATCCCCTTGGATTTGGGTAAACTATTTGAAAATGACATAAAACCTGCTGGACTTAGCTGTTGCTAAGAGTAGTTCTTCTAGATAATTTTTGAACTGACTGTCAAAACAACCACCTCACATTCCTTTCTTGAAAATGGTAGATTAAAAAAAAGGATCTTGTCATGGTTACTTTTAGTGGTTTCTCAGATCCCTCCTCTTCTAAGTCCTCTTGGATCACCCTGATACTGCACTACGAAGAACGTTAATTAACTCATCTCTATAATGGGCACTATAATATTTATCTTCCAGAGGATAGTTAGGAGGTAAAAATTCCTACCATTTGCTGTGCCATAGACTACTTTGAGTCTAACAAAGGTTATGAATCCACCAAATGTACACATACCCACTGTAGCCAACAAAGCCATAAAAACACTGGCCTGTGGCTTCATCTTCAGTCAACCTCCCTTCACTCTTTCTGCTTCAGCCTGTGTACTTGCTTACAAATGTCAACAGTTCCTGTACTTCCTGTTCTTTTGCCACAAAATACTCTTTCTCAGATGGACACACTGCTTACCTCTTCCTCACAACTCCACCCAAAATGTAGGCTTCCCATGACCCACTACAACAGTGCCTCTCTCCACTTCCCATCCTGCACCCTGCTTTCTTTTCTTCATAACATACACCAGCACTGGAAATATTGCAAGTCAATTTGTTTACTGGCTGACCATGTTTGTTCTTCAGTGGAACAAAAGTTTCTGGAAGAGCTTTCTTAGGGCATATAATAAGCAACCAATATAGACTTTGTGTTGAAGGAACAAATGAATGCATGGGTGAATGAATGAATCCACTTCTTCCCATTGCTCTTTAGGAACCAACAATTATTCTTCTACCGAACTCAGCTTGAATTTGTCTTTGCCAGTTCCTTGGTATTAATTACTGCTATCTTGTAAAATTTCTTATTGTTACTGTCAATTACTATTGCTTTATTTCTTTTCATTAACTTATCTGCTCACTTATTTTCTTCCAAATGCATCATAAAACCACTTAAAGACAAGATTAGTATATTACTTCTCTTTACGTTTTCTTTCTTGGCAACACGTGATATTTAGCATTGGTGAAGGGCTTATAAAATACTTGTTGATTGTTCAATAGTGATGAATAGTGCTCATACTTCAAGAGAACTGAGATAACATTAGAAATTTATAGTCTATGGAGATTGGGATATGATATAAGAATGCTAAAATTAGTACTGTTTCAATAATGAATCTAAGAAATATTCCAGTTTATAGGGAGAAGGGGAGGCAGGCAAAAGGATGGAGAATAAAAAGGTGCCTTGGAATTTAGACAAGCAATACCTGGCTTCCTTAGCTCCAGGATGGACATTTTAATATTTAAAAACTATTTCTGATACAGTTTCTAAATAGTTAAAGGTCAGTATAGATATTCTAAATATTCTCACCCTTGGAAAATAAACTTGATGGTAATTATTAAAGTCTGTCTAATGAGGCCATTAGCTGAATAGAGCTAAATCTCTTAGCTTTGCCTAAGCAGAAGGGTAAATATAACTTGACTAATGTTGAGAGCCAGTCCCTGAAGACTCTCAAGAGGTGGATACAGCTTTACAACAGTTACTGAGCTCATAGGAACACTATATCCAGTGAAACCAAAGTAAGACAAAATCCAAATATTATATATACAATCAGTGCAACATCAGAGATGGAATTGTTTCAAACCATTCCAGTACAGCTAATGGGACAAAATGGTTAGGCTATGCCATGGAAGATACCTACATACACCAAGACCACCACCACCACCACCACCACCACCACCACCACCACCACCACCACCCCCACCACCCAGTCTAGCTGCTTGTCTTCACAAAGCAGCTGGCATTTAAAACTCTGGAGCTACAAAAGAGCATGGTAAGGGGCTAGGTCAAAACATATCTATTCCTGAGATGTAGATACAGCCTTTCTGAAGGAGCAAACAGTACATGAATGAGTTAAGACTTTATTCCTTTTCTAAGAATGTGAGGATGGGAAGGCAATCTCTCTTCTTCTCTCTCTGGTGTATATGAACATAGATGTGTACATGTGCCTGTGTGTAGCTAAGGAGGCCAGAGGCCAGTGTTGGTTGTTCTCTATTCTAATACTCTCTGCCTTTGAGACACTCCCTTGAGGCAGTGTCTTTCCCCTTTCCTTATAGGGTTCTTTTTAGGGGTAGGGTGGCAGCCATCAAGCCCCCAGAGGTCTTCCTATCTTTGTCTTCCACAGAACTAGAGTTACAGTTGTGTATAAGATCCTGCTCTCCTTGTTAAGTAAGTTTTGGAATCTGGACTAAGGTCCTCATGGCTGTGCAGCAAGTGATCTTAACCACTGAACCATCTCTCCAGTTCCAACTGCCTCTGTTCTTGTTCTATAAAGGATTCTTTGAAGTTCTAACTTTTTGCACAAATATGAGCAAAGCTGTATTTATGCTTACCATGTCTGCTAATAAACCGGATGCAGCTTTCTACCACCAGAGGAATTGCCTGGCTGGAATCCTGAAAAACAAAAAAGAAATATAGAAATCAAAAACCAAAAATAGAAGAAGTGAGTCTGGTCTCAAAATGGAGATAACACCACTGTGTGGTCGCCCCCAGTCTGACTGTTCACTGATGCTGGTGGGGGAAAGGAGGGGAGGAGAAGGCAGGCCACGATCTGAGGAACCAGAACACTTGAGGAAGCTGTTTGAAAATACAGAGAGAATATTTTGAAAAATGAGGAACACTTACAGACAGTATAGTAATGAGAGACTTCCCCCAAACAAAATATTTCAGGGGCTTTGTTTTTGTGAACTTACTCTTGTGTTGAAGAAATAGATGAGCACACAAGGTTGATGGGGTGTGGTAAAACCTGTTTTTAGAAAGGATTCTTTAAAGCCTGGTGCTCGTTAACAGTGAAGAAAAATTCTGTTGATGGTATTAAAGAAGACACAGAAGACTATAACTTGAGAGACTACTTTGAAAGTATGACAAGATCAAAACCATACAAGTTGTGGAGGATAAATAAGAGTGAAAAAAATAGGATTTGCTTTTATAACTTGATGGTCATGCTGCAGTTGTTAAAACTGTTTAGAAACACCACAGTTAATGGTCATAAATGTGAGGGAATCAGGTCTTTTCTAAACAAGACATGCCATCTGCTGGATCACAGAGAGGTGGTGGAGGTGAATCTGTCAACTCTATAGGTCGAGAAGGAAACTTTTTGAGGTAGTGGAGGTAATTTTGGTCATGGTGAAAATTTTAGTGGAAGAGGAGGGCATGGTGGTGGTCCTGGTTATGGTTGTAGAAGAGGGCATGGTGGTGGCCCTGGTTATGGTAGTACAGGAGGGCATGGTGGTGGTCCTTGTTATGGTCATAGAGGAGGGCATGGTGGTGGTCCTGGTTATGGTCGTGGAGGAGGGCATGGTGGTGGCCCTGGTTATGGTCATAGAGGAGGTCATGGCGGTGGTCCTGGTTATGGTCATAGAGGAGGGCATGGTGGTGGTCCTGGTTATGGTCGTGGAGGAGGGCATGGTGGTGGCCCTGGTTATGGTCGTAGAGAGGCTGTGGTGGTGGAGGTAGTGATGATAAATATAATGAATTTGGAGGTGACTGTGGCAACTATGGTGGTAGTCCTGGTTACAGTAGTTATGGCACCATGCTGGTGGTGAACCAGGATATGGAAACCAAGATGGTAGAAGTGGTGGTGGAGGAGGATATGTGTTACAATGAAGGATGGAATTTTGTTGGAGGGAACTACAATGATTTTGGAAATTACAGTGAATAACAGTGAATAAATTATGGGCCCATGAAGGGTGGCAGTGTTTGTGGAGGAAGTACAGGCAGGCACTATGGTGGTGACTATGGATATGTTTGTAGAAATGGCAGTAGAAGGTTTTAAAGATGACCAAAAAGGGATATAGTTTTTAAGCAGGAGAGAATGAGAGAGAGAGAGAGAGAGAGAGAGAGAGAGAGAGAGAGAGAGAGAGAGAGAGAGAGAGAGAGAAGCAAAACAGCCAACCCACTGCACATAAAAAAATAAAACTTAAAAATCTAAAAGCAAGAAACCTAACAGAAAAATGGTTTAGTTGGCACAATAAAGGTAAAAAAGAGCCGGGCAGTGGTGGCACACGCCTTTAATCCCAGCACTTGGGAGGCAGAGGCAGGTGGATTTCTGAGTTCGAGGCCAGCCTGGTCTACAAAGTGAGTTCCAGGAGAGCCAGGGCTACACAGAGAAACCCTGTCTCGAAAAAAAAAAAAAAAAAAAAAGGTAAAAAAGAAAAGAAAAAGTGACTCTTGGATAGTAAGGATGACCTGGGAACATGTATAGCAGGATTCTCAGATGTTCACTTTGTCTAGTCCTTTTGCTGTACACTCCTGACTGTGCCAGTGAATTCTTATGGGTTTCAACTTGCTGTCTACAAACTAAGGAAGGGACTAGTAAGGAGGCTAGCCACATGTCTTATTGGTACATGAATATACGTGTTTATTTTTTAAGTTTTAAGCTGTATTTATTGAATTTTGTATGTATGAGTATTTTGCCTATATGCATGTCTATGTATCACTTGTTTGTCTGATATCCAAAGAGGCCAGAAGAGCACACTGGATCTCCTGGGATGAGAGCTACAGGTGGTTGTAAGCCACCTATGAATTGAATGAGGGTTCTCTGCAAGAGCAGCCGTGCTTATGACCACTTAGCCATCTCCCCAGTCCCAGGTACCTGAATATTAATGTCTACATTCATAGAGGTGTTAGGCTATATACAAAGTATTTTAGATAATGTAGAAATGAGGTTTAGTGAGGTTAAATGGCTAGCCATATCACACAGTTAGCAAGTGGAAAAACCAGGACTTTCTTTATTACTGAATACTTTGCTGTCATTCATATTACAGACTGTAAGGGTAGTAAACAGTGCTTGCTAATTATTACTGAAAATCAGAAAGGTTTTGTAATGGAACCACATGAGTAACAATTCATCTGTATGAAAGAACAACATAAGAGATGCTCTAAAACTTAGTTTCAGATATTCAGGCAAGACTAGACTACAGTGTGGTAGAGCCTTGTATCTTCTGTCCATTTCACAGGTTGGATTATACCCATCTGGGCTTGAATTTTCAACTGTAGCCATGAGTCTCATGAAAGAGTCAGGGTGAGAAAAGAGATGGCTTGGTTCCAAGCCAAGAGATGTAGGTTCCAAGCTTGCCAGGGGTCAGGATGCTGCCAAAGTGGAGCTGGAGCCAGAAAAATTTCAGTCTCATAAAATGCTCATTTTATGGTTATTTTCTTTGGAGACAGGATCTCAGTAAGTAGCCTTGGGTGGCCTGGAACTCACAATGTATATCAGGTTGGCCTCAGACTCACACAGAAATCTGCCTGCCTCTGCTTCCCTGGGATTGATGATGTGTGATACCCACACCTAGCTCCAAGTGCTCATCTTTGCAACCCCAAAACTGACTGCTTCCTCTAGCTTTTCAGGAACAGTAGCCAGCATCTGACATTTTGTTAGATCAAGTAATCTTGTCAGGCCAAGTAACCTTAGGAGAATCTTTGTCCTTTATCCGGTATTTTAAACACAAGTCTCAACTACTACAAGGAGAAAAGGCTTCCATTCTTAGAAAACTTTGTAGCAGGAGAGATAATGAAGGTAGCAGAACAGATCTGCATAGTTTTTCTGGTCCCAGATTTTTATCTAACGTTCAAGGAGGACACTGGAAACTTGCAGGTTCCTAGCATTAATAAACTATGGAATGCAGGGCTTTGTCTGCATGTGCAGGACATGTAACACCAACAGTAGGCTGACTTCTGTAGAGTCCTCAGGGAACAAGGCACGAAAGCCAACCTGTATGCCTGTCATCACCAAGAGCCTCACAGAAGTAACCCAGGGGAATACTCTGTGGCAGACAAGGATAGAGCAGAGCTATCTCTCCTATCACAGAAGGTTAGAATGGTGTCTAAGGCAGAGTCTAGTTAGGAATAAGAGCTCAGAGGTTTCAGACGCCCCCGTCATCCTTGCTGCTACCTGTGATGTTTCTAAGCCACAAGTGAATTCACTTCTCCAGATGTGCCTATGTGTTCCCAAGGTACCCACAAAGTCCTACATGAACTGCATACAACTTCCCCAGCACTTTCAATATATTTTTTATCCATTGATCTTTTTGCCTTCTTTTCTCAATGTTAGAATCAATGTCAGTTTCATTATTTGGCTCACAATGTTTTGTTCATATAACCTTATATTGGAAAGGGCTAGTAAGGACAATCAGGGTAAATTTCCATTCAATCAGATTAAGGAAGCTGAGGGAACTGAAGGTTGGTATAACTTGGAGAGAGTAGAGAAGCAGTCAGTAACTTACAGGAGAAAATGATCAGGAAGACAACTATACAACATCTATAGTTTGGCAAAGTTTATTTCTTTTAGTATTAATTGGATTTAAGGTTTTTTTTATCTTAAAACTTAATTTTTAAACTGGTACATAAAATCTGTATTATTAATGGGATACTATGTTAATACATGTAGATACTGCATGATGCTTGAGTCTGGAGAGGCGGCTCAGTGGTTAAGAGCACTTGTTCTTGCAAAGGGCCCAGGTTCAGTTTTCAACCCTCACATGGCAACTAACAACCATTCTTTTTTGTTTTTTAATAATTTTTTTTTTTTTGGTTTTTCGAGACAGGGTTTCTCTGTCCTGGAACTCACTTTGTAGACCAGGCTGGCCTCGAACTCAGAAATCCTCCTGCCTCTGCCTCCCAAGTGCTGGGATTAAAGGCGTGCGCCACCACCGCCCGGCTAATAAAATTTTTTTTATTGAATATATTCTTCATTTACATTTCAAATGCTAAAACCTTTCCTGGTTTCCCCTCTCCTCGAAAAACCCCAACCCCTTCTCCCCCCAGCATGGCAACTAACAACCATTCTAATTCCAGCTCCACAGGATCTAATGCCCTCTTCTGGCTTCCATGGGTGCTGCATACACATGGGGCAGGAGAGAAAAGGAAGGGCTTGAGGGGAGCAAGGAGGCCTGGAAGTAATAGCTCAGGGGTCTCCTCTTTTTTAGGAAGGTCTGCTTTGGTTTGAACTTAGTCTCTACAGGAAAACAAATTTCCAGATTATTTCTCTTATTTAACTGATTTATAAGAAACAAACATTGATTTTTCTGGTTATTTATACAAATAAGATCTTCTAAATTATGATTTTACTATTTTTTTAAAGATTTATCTGTTTAATATACAGTATTCTACATGCATGTATGCCTGCACACCAGAAGAAGGCACCTGATCTCATTAAAGATGACTGTGAGCCACCATGTGGTTGCTGAGAATTGAACTCAGGACGTCTGGAAGAGCAGTCAGTGCTCTTAACCTCTGAGCTATCTCTCCAGCCCAATTTTACTATTCTTACCACTTAAAAACTTCTTGTCAGAGAGAAATTATAAGAAAAGTCAATTAAAGGAGCTTTTTGGATGTGGTAAATCCTGGACTCTGATGCAAATCTGGTACCTTGCCTGCAAATGCTTTAATGCAGCAACATGCCATGCAAGCAGGTAGGTGCCATTCCCTGCTGATGGTGACCCTAGTCAGGGCAGATACTACCTACCAGCACTCCTGCAGCTACATCAGAAGCTGCGAAGCTCCCACATGCAAGCTCTAGGTCTAAGTGGGAAGCCTAGAGTTAGATCAGAAATGAAATAAATTTCAAGTTCAAGCCTATTCTTGGTAATAAAGGAAAAGTGGTTGCTTAGTCTATAGGATATATGCCTATTAATAATTAAATGCAATAAATTATCTCTGAGAGACATTCCATTCCTCTCGAGTTTTAAGAGAAACCTTGAGAAAAAGGAGAAAAAAGGATTATAGGAATAAGATGGTAGAAAGTTGCAGTAAAATTTTTATCATTAAAAAATGTATAGCCAGGTCTGTTAGCACATGCCTGTAGTCCCAGAATTTGTGAGGCAGAGGTATAAGGATCATACGTTCAAAGTCAGATTGGACTGTACGATAAGTAAGATGCTGTACTTGAAAAAAATAAAAATAAAAGAAAGGAGAGAAAAGATTGGTTTTTTTTCTCATTAAAATGGCATCTATAGTCAAGAGGAAGATAAAAGCTAGAGAGATGGCTGAGCAGCTAAGAGTACTTGCTGTCTTAGCAGAAGAGCCAGGTCTAGATTAGGATCCACTCAACGGATTAGAACCCACACAGTGACTTATGACCATCCCAGTTTCGGGGGATCTGACACCCCCCTCTCTCTTCCACACAGGCACCAGGCATGCATATAATGTACACACATACATGCAGGCCAAACACTCATACACATGAAATATAATAAATAAATCTTCAATGAATTGAGAAGTTGAGGAGACAACAAAACTGTGTCAAATGAATACCACAGTGGACTGTCCACCATGGCAGAGTAGTCAGATCCATGGAGAGAGTGATGGGGTTGGGGACAGTCCAGAAATCCTGCACCTTCTGCACCTGATGACTGCCCCGAGTCTAGGGCCTCTGTGCATTACAACTGACATAAAAAGTCATGTTTATAGTTATTTGTGTATTTATACCACATATATGCAGGTACCCAATAGGCCAGAGATGGTGTTGGATCTCCTGGAGCTAGAGTTACAGGCAGCAGTAAGTGCTAGACATGGGTGCTGGAATTTTAAGTCCTCTGGAAGAGCAGCAAGTGCTCTTAACTGCTGAGCCATCTCTCCAGCCCTGCAAATGACTTTTTTTTTAAAAATATATATATATATATTTTATCAAATTCAACTCTTTTCTTTTTAAAAGAATTATTTATTTTATTTATATGAGTACACTTTTGCTGTCTTCAGATATACCAGAAGAGGAAATTGAACGGCATTACAGATGGTTGTAAGCCACCATGTGGTTGCTGGGATTTGAACTCTTCGACTTCTGGAAGAGCAATCAGTCCTCTTAACTGCTGAGCCATTTCTCCAGCCCTTGCAAATGACTTTTTTAAAAGGCCTGGATCAGTTTTTTCCTGGTAGACAGAAGGATATTTCTGAGCCCTGCCTTCCACCCTGTACTTGCTAACTTTCCCTCCTGCAAAGCTGGTGTGAGAAGCTTAGGGAACATGAAGTCACTTCACTACTTGTAACCATAGACTATAATTAGTGAATGGAATTTTGCTACTGCAAAAATATACTTCATTTAAATTTTTTTCCTTTTAAAGTAGGAATTGTACTGAGATTTCCCTGGATGTGGAACACTCAAGGCCACTGCTAAGAGTCCTCCTAACATGGGTAAGAACTGGCTGCTCAGGGGTGAATTTTAATACGATGGTGAAAGTCAGTGCAAACCTGTCAAGCTGAGTACTTCTTTTGTATCACTCCCAAAACAGGTTCATATTTACATTTTTGAGCTGCTGGTATTATTAGTGTATATGTAAGGAAGTGTGAGGCCTCTTTACGTTCTCATACAGAAAGACATCATTGGTTGTTACAGAACAATTTGTCCAAGTTTAAATCAAACTTAATCTGTAAGAAAGTTAAATGGTGTTGGATTTCCTGGAGATCCAACAAGGAGAAGAACGGATCACGAAGCCTATGATGATTCCAGCAAACTTGGAATCAGAGGTTGCTGCAATCTTAACCATACTGTAACTGAAGGCAGAACCAGGCATAAGCACGAGGTCACAGGCATGGCGTGAGATCCATCATGGCTGAGCGAGGTACTCGATTGTCATGGGCCAGGCTGCATAGTCTGGCTCTGTTGGGCTCTTACCTGTTTCCTTACGGTTGAGCTTCGCCTGTGGTTGCCGGACCAAATCAGAAAGGACCAGTGCAGCAACAGGAAGGAAAGAAAGAAAAAGGGGACAGAATGAGACAACCATTCCTAAATCCAGAACTAAAGCTTTAAATCATGGAAAACAATTTTAACAGCAGGTAATGAAACATATCACAATTTTGATATCAGTCCCAGAAAAAGCTAAGAGACTTGCCAAGTTATTTCCCAACAAAACCCTAATAAACTTTATTCTTCTATAAAAGCATAGAGGTCCCTGGTTTACTGCCTATCACTGTTCAAAACTTAAATAGGCGGCAAATAGTTAACTCTGTAGTAAAATAGAGTCATGTTAGACAATCTAAAGATCTTTCTGTATGAAAGGAAACAAAAACTAAACACCAAAAGAGTGTACATCTTCTCTTGAGTCTCTTGGGGGGAAAAGAAAAGGGCCACTTAAATTAGTTAATTAACTTTTGTTTTTTATTTAGGTGGCAGGACTTTCAGATTGAAAGGAACCTTGGGACCTCTGTCAGTGCTTTTCAAGCCATGCTTAGCTGTAGGAGCCTTTTTTTCAAAGGGTATAAGACACGGAAGCACACTACTCAATGAAGAGGACAGCACCTCCCTGCTTTGGGAAGGTAGGAGATGGGTCGGGATGCGGGGCCTTGTTCTGACTCTGCTGCCAGCCTGCCCTTAAGGCACCTTGCTGAAATCATAGCGCTTTTCTGAACTAACAAAATGCTCTTGTCTTCAACAAGAGAAGACTGATATTCTGAGAGGAGAGATGAATAGTCCAAGGTCACACATGGAGAGAGGGATGACCAGCATGGGAAATCAGTGCAGCTCTTTTTAGATTTTCCAGAGATGTGGTACCTCTGATGAAGCTAAGACTAACCCACCAGGAGACAGATTCTACAGAATTTTATCTTCTTAGCTCCTTCCAGTCCTCAAGAATGGAATATTAAGAGGACCTCAGCTCTAATCCACTATGACAAAATGATGAAAATCAGATTAAGTCATCAGTAAATAGTGAGTCTATAGCTGTAAGTAGCCTCATGATTGTATGAGTTGTCAGGTTGATATAAGGCAATCTGCTTCATTAAAGCGTGTTCTCCTTTTAAACCAGCACATTTCAGGCACCTCAGGGTGCTGGCTGAATGAATGTCTTGTTCTCTGCCAGCCTATAGCACTATTATGACTGTGAGGGAAAATATTTGGCTGAGGTGGAGAGGGAGGGAAGGTGGAGGAAGACTGGGAGGACTGCATACTTGAACATCAGCAAAGATTTCTCCCAGTGTTATTTGTCAAGCCAAAGCAATGTAATATTTTGTTATTCACAACAGTCACTAATTAGTGCCTATCATCTTTTCCATGCACTTAAAAAAAAAAAAATCTCAGCTCAAACTCTATCGCCTAGTCTTCTTTGTATCAGAGACTTCCCCAAGGTCACACGTTGAAGTCTTCTAGCTAGGGGGTTATCAAGATCCAGAGTCTGGTGTTTATTTTCTTTGCAGTATTGTGGCTTTGGGGAGTTTCTTGAAGATTTTTAATCAAGCAACAATTCCCATGACATTATTTTGCTCAGACTACCCTAAATGGCAGTAACTCCACAGCCACTTGAAAGGAGATGGGGTTAGTAAGGCAAAGAGAAGGAAGCAACCCCTGCCTCAGGCCACTCCTTTGCAAAGTCATCCAATATCTTTTACAACAAGTCTCTACGGGCTCTTTCTTTCCCACAGGCCTCTCTTTATCCCTTCCCAGGGTCACTTACCTGGCAAGACTACAATCTGTCCGCTGACCTGTGGAAAGAGAAGGACAACATGCATTTGTTGAAGCAGAAGGGGTGGGGAGAGCTGTATAACCTAGGAATTACCATGACCTCCATCCATATCTTTTTAGGGAGCCAGAAGCAGAAAAGAAAAGGATCGCCCAACCTCATTTTGGGCAGGAACTTTGCAGTTCTAGGTTCTCTGGACCTCGTCAGTTCTACATCCTAAATGAGAAAATAGGCATGGATGCATGCGAAGAACAAATGGAATCATACTTTAGAGAACAAAAAAGTATGGTAAGCCTTCCCATACATGAAATTCAGCTTCTTGCGTATGTGCTGAGTAAGTTCGTAATGGTGGCGAGAAATAGGTTTTGGGATATAGGACATGGGACAAACTTGCTTGTTTGTCACTATATGAACAAACACACACACACAGTTGACTTTGGATTGGAGAAAAAGGAATGTGGAGAGAGGAAGAAGATACGTAGGTTCTAGTTTTAGAAGCATACTAAATTCTCCTGTTAACTGAGATAATAAGGCAGGGATAACAATACCCACATAGGTAGCAAATGATGGCTTTCAATCTCATGACAGGTGGTAAGATTTTCATAGGCCAAAGATAGTTTTGAAAAATGAAATGGAAAACCTTAAAGTTGGTAAGAAAATTTTAATAAAAATATGCACATAAGCATGCATAAACCATAATGTAATATGTTGCCTTCTTTGGGCCAACAGTTAATGAAACTTGATCTGTCTTAGCTTTATCAGTGGCAAACTCTGGTGGGCACTGAGTCAGGAAAGACGAGATCAACTCATCCTCCTTATTCAAGATACAGGAAAGGCAACTCTGAGGGTTGGGTGAAGGCAGGGTTTTTTCTTTCATTTAGTGTTGCTAATTGTTAAGATAGTTCAGCTCATTTTCAGCAATACCATCCCCCAATCTTTAACAGCTCTGTTATCAAAGGCTCAGCTTTCATTTGCAAAAATATTATTCTGAGCCATTATTTTCAACATCTGTCCCATTTCCATTCTGGAATATTCATACACATCAATTATCCCTCTGTGGCAAGAACAAGAGGCTCTTGCATTATGGTGACAAATACTTACAGAAGGCAGGGACATGATGATTTGCACACAGGGTGATTTATAGCTATTATTTTTCTCTATCTCTGGAACTTGTCATCTTTAAATTATGGCAATTTAGAGCCCCAGTGGTCAACCTCCATCCCTCTAGAGTAGCATTATTTAGTGTATACATGTGTACAAACACACATGCACACATGGCTCCAAAGCCTTTTTGCCTGTCTTGCAGGCTGTGTTGAGACTGTTTTGAGAAAAATAAATCATAATAAGTTTCTTCAAATATTTTTTTCTGGACTGTCTTTCCTTTAACTCGCCATACAGCAATCTGGGAGCTTGAGAGGAAAGACTTTTGTAAGCAAATCCAGCTCTCATGCCTAGACTTGAACTGCTTAGGTAGGAAAAGATCAGAAGTTACTAAGAGGCCCCCCACCCCCCACACACACATTAAAGCAAACATCTTTAAAAAAAAAATCACAAGATCAAAGTTGCTAGAGAGAAAAGAAATCATCTGGGGGAATTGTCCAGGCCAGGACAAGGACAGGGCAAGAAAAGTAGGTAGGTTAGGTTGGTCTGGTCTGAAAAATGGGATATTCCAATTCTTGAGCTAAAAAGTCAATGTGTCTTGTAAATTCTGGTTTACTTCACAGTTTGTCTGTAGAGTGCTGGAGAATTTAAAGTGTTAATTGCTGTGTATGAGTGCAAGCACATTGCCAGTGAGGAGAGCACATGCCCCCTGTAGAGGACAGACTAGTGGGATAGGGAGGAGGGGCAGAACATTCAGGGGCATCCCTGACCTGGAAATCCCATTAATCATGGGATGCTGAGAGCTAGGCAGGAGACCCGGGCAGGGTGCCAAAGCACCTCAGGGAAGCTTCTTCTTCAACCTTCGCCTTCTGTTTGATGGCTGACTGGGGAGAGAAAGTCCAGAGTGTCTGCCTAGTTCTCTGCCTCAGGACTTTCCAGTGTCTGGGTAAGATTATTGCCAGAGATGAGACAATACATTTAGCACTTTGGTCTTAGTACAGCCACAGTAGAGAGATGGCTGCCATGTGAGTAAAAGGAAAGGAATGCTCACCCTGATAGCTAAAGAAGCAACACGTCTGTCTATCCCCTCCATTTGAGAACCTCCTCTCTCCCCAGGACTGGGGAGAGTCTTAATGAGTGTCTGGAGAGGCCATGACCCTGTGCTCCTTTACTAAAGATGTGGCAGAGAGGTGAAGAGTTTGGGTGGCAAGTATATGTGTTCCATTTAAAGAAACATGATGAACATTAGTGTTTCTTACACATTGCTGTTTTCCCACCGCTCAAGCAGCTACTGAGGGGAGGTGTTCACACTGAATAGTCCAGGAAGAAAAATACATTCATATAACCAGTTGGGGCTGGCTGCTTGAGGACTGGAGGCTTAGGAAGAGCGCACTGGGGCCTCTGCTCTACCAGCCTATAGCAGAGCATGCTCACACTCACTTTCTCCCAGGGTTTTCTGCAGGAGGTCATGCTTGGCTTGCAACTTAGTGATGAGGTTCCTTCCCTCCAAGTACTCCTTCATTTTCTAAGGGAAGAGGAGAAACAAGAGAACTTAGATTCCTGAAGAAACACAGGACACAAATGTTCAACTGGACGATTACTTTTGAGAGGTCATTTGATTTCTGACTTTCTGACTCAAATTTCAGGCAAGTCTATTTAAATTCATTTTCTCTCTCTCTTTCTCTCTCTCTTTTTAAATCTCCCTCTCTGCTGATTTTTGTGGTAGATGCACATCCTATATAGGATTTTCCTGTGAATTTCATGTTAGCCTGTATAAGAAAACTGTTCTCTAAGTAAAGTCCTTCATCTGTCTCCTTCAGTCCCAGTAATGAATGAGAGAGTAGAGGGCATGGAGGACCGTCAGTGTTGTTGGTGTGAAGACATGCACTTGCTGCCTGCCACTTAGGTTGATATCCTGCTCCCTCCAGGGTACATTCATTGCCCTAGCAGCTGTGCCAATGGTAAACCTAACCTGCAGAGCTGCCTTGTATAAGCCAGACCCTAAGCAGGCTCAGCTTTTTTTCTAATATAGGCTTCTTGAAAGTTGGGAGTTTCTCAGTGCTCAGCTGGAGCGGCTGCCACCTAGCACATGTACCTACAGATGACAAGCACAAGATGAGATGTGCCGCCACACTCGTAATAGCAGGTGCTGTACAACTGCTGTTGGAATTTCCACTTTGACATCTCATCTGGCTTGTGAGAGACTATGCTTGACTGGATAATTCACCAAATCTTCAAAACAACTATATAAATTACTAGTATCATTACTCCCACTTTACTGAGTATTGAGAAGCCGCTTTGAAGAGATTAATGAAATTGCTCAAAGGTCAAAAAAGACTGATGGAGTCACTACCTGCTGTGTAGCAGGTGTTCCCCTCACCCCCACCCCAATGGAAACATTCCATTTCCCAGGGAAGCTCCATAATAGAGGAAGTAAAAAAAAAAATCTCAAAAAATAGGCCCAGGAAGTTTCTAAAACTGACCAGATTTAGGAGGTCCCTTTCCCAAGAGTAAACAATATAGACTATTGTCACTTCAGACAAGCCCAGTTGCTACAAAGAAGCACAGGACAGACAGGCTGCCCGAAAAGAATCAGAGACCAGCTGAGCTGCCTGGAAGAGGTTCAGACTAAGCCACCTAGAAAGGACACTCTTCAACCCGTTGAGCTGCCTGCAGGCCATGCAATGTTCCCCAGGTAACCAGCTTTTGATAGCTGTTGGGATGGAGATGCCTTTGAGTCATTCCTGCTCCTATAGGTAACCCCCCCAAACCTCACTGGTTCACAAGTAGGACTCTGGTGGTATCCCTGTTTTGGTCTGTCTTGGGTAAACAGATGTGTGCTGTGTCTTCCCAGGAAAATCTTGTCACGTAATAGAATCCAAACATGCAGTTTTGACAGAATGGTGTGTGCTCTGTAGCATTATAATAAAATGTTCCACCTACTACATTAAAGAGTCAAAGAGAAGCAGAACAGACTTGCATAGTAGTCATTCTTTTTATATTAACAGCAACCCAAGCTTTGGACTACTTTAGTACATAGTCTCTCATCTGATTCTCATAATAATTCTACCCATATTTGAGGAAGATAGTAGTAGTTTTTTTTTTTTTGTTGGAGATTATAAGACAATCCTAAGAGAGGGAAGGTATCACTGTAGGCTAGTAGGCAGTAATGCTAGGTGAGGATTCTTTTTCTACCCTCCTCTACAGTCATGCTTGAGGATCTGAGTCTGACTTGGCTATCTCCTAATGTACTGGTTCACATGATGGTGTTTAACTTAAAAGCAAATGGAAAGGTGTCTCAGAGCATAAGTCATAGAAAGACATGGCTTTGCTCTAATGAATAAACATTTTAATAATAATAGTTCTGTCTTTTACTGTGCACTAACTTGTACACCAAGCCCTTGATTTTTACTATTACTATTTCATTAATGATAAATATAAAGTGAAAAGTTCTGAGTTCTCTTACTCTACATTCTTTTGTGCAGTATGAGGTTTTAGCTAAGAGCTTGCTCTCTTCTTTCCCATTTAAAACAAAGGAAAACTTGCTTTTCTGGGAGATGGCCTCAGGGCCTCTTGTGCTCGCCCACGTGGCCCCATGGATAATGTGCAAATCCCCATGGCACCATTTTCATACAGCCCTGTCTCAGAAGGGCTATCCCCTCTGGCTCCCCTCTGGCGCCTTTCTATCCAGAGACCATGCCATTGACTATCCTGACAACTCATGATGCTTAGTGCCAGATAGTAGAAACTTAATAAAGATAAAGAATGAATAAATGGTGAGCAATCTCATTCTCTTCTGTATAGACTGCTCCTTGCAATTATAAATCCAGCCTCTATTCTAAATAAAACAAAACAGAAACAAACCCCATTCTAAGTCATTTCTGCTGCCTTATTTAAGGCCTGTTCTCTGATCCTTTATGCCTTTGCATGAGAACATCTGCATGAAAATAGGCTCTCTTGTCACCTTCCTCTTTCCATCTGTTCCAGCTGTCAGCTCACTTGTTGTCAGCCTTCCCTGGATGATATCCTAATCCCCTCCAATGCCTAATTGCGGGTTTGGAATCATACTCAGGACCCAGAGTGGAAAAGCCTCTAGGAAATATCCATTGCTAACAGTACAACCCTACAAAGCCTATCTTTGGAAGGTTATCCTGGGAGTCTCAAGGGTTTCCTAAAGAAGAAAATTTAAGTAGCTCTAACCTTTAACTGATCAGAAAGCTCAGAATACAGCCAAAATTCTGAACAGGAATGAATAAAATTTCCTTTCTCTCACTCAGGTTTCTATTCTCAATTCCCAACCCTTCCATCAACCCTAAGTGCATGTTCACAGCTCACTGGGCAACTTCAGTGGTTACTTGGTGAATCATTAAAACAAATAACAATCTGATGGAGAAGTGTGCAGTTACCTTTTCAGGTTCCATTGATCTAAAGGATCAAATTGCATCAAGATATGCTCTGCATCCCTAATACAAGGGTAGGAATAACTTCGGGTTTGGCATCTAGGTGGGAAGGCAAAAGGATCCCAGAGTCTGCAGATATGCTATCCATCACTCCTTATCTCTCCCACAAGTCAGGACAGACATACTGGGATAAATAATCCTGTCTTTATCAGGGGAGCTGAGGTAGAAGGGTTCAGTTGCTGCTGAACAGACACAGAGCTGAGACAGCTGAAGCCGGGGGAGGAATAAGTGACCTTTTGGTGATTTAGCATAATATCAAGATTATATATAATCAGACCACGCACTCGCGAGCACACACACACACACACACACACACTCACAGACACACACACACACACACACACACACACACACACACACACACACACACACACACACACACACACACACACAGAGTAATATACCAGACCACAGCTCTAAGTCTAGCGGCTTGCCTGATGGACAAAAGCCAGAAGCCTGCCTTCTCTCCTTTGTCTTATCCAAATCTACCCCTAAGAATTCAGATAGTTTGACTTTGTTATTTTCAATCCCTCCCTCATCCTACCTCCCACTTGAGAACTCCATACTTGGGGTTAGAGAGATGGCTCAGCAGTTAAGAGCACTTACTGCATTTGTAGAAGACCTGGGTTCAGTTTCCAGCACACACATGAGATGGCTCACAAGCAGTGAGCTAAAGTTTTGGGGTTCCAGTGCCCTCTTCTGACCTTTGAAACAATTGCATGTAGACAAAAAAACTCACACACATAAACAAAAATAAAAAAATATGTTTTTTTTTTTTAAACAAGAACCCTATACTCCATTTTTTCATAAAAATGTTTAGGAGACTCCAATTTCCTAAGGCTTTGATGATTCTTGGCTAACCAGAGCAGAGTACTGGCTAAATGGAGATGATATAACTATACAATGGAATTCTGTCCAGCCATTGGGAAAAGATTTCTGTGAGATATGGGATAACTCTTTTTAGACTAACATGAGTAATATTTAAAATAAGTGATGACAGTCCAGTGGGGACAGTGAGAGTGGCATACTTGCTTGTCACACTTTATTTCTTAACATTTCGCTTGCAGGGTTGAAGATGGAGCTCTCAGTGTCATACAAGCTCTGCAGGCACTCTTAACTACTGAGCTAGATTCCCAGCCCCGTCTGTTACAATTCCAGAGTGGTTTATAGTATTAAGGGGCACTTACCGATAGATCACTGATTGCCTATGCATAGAAAACTTGTGAAAGGACTGAATATACTAGTTTCAATCCATGGCTAAAGGGAGTGAAAGCAGGTGTCAGAGGTAGGTAATGTATGTGTGCCTCCTATCTAGTTTCCTTTTGATATATTTTAGTCTTTTTAAAAGGGTGTAACAACAACAAAAAGAAGTGGACACTGAGGGATGATGTACTATAGAAGATGAGTGACACCCAAAAAGACAAGGAGGTCAGAACACACTTCCCTTCTTGTAATAAGAGAGGAGAGTTGCTGAGCCTTTCCTTTTAGCTCCTCAGCAGGGCACAGAGGGGAAGCCTGTGCCAGCAGCTGACCTGAGCTCTGGGCTCAGCTCTTGATGAAGGCCTTGTGCAAGCTAACCATCCGCTGCATGTTTTTTCCTTTTCCTTTTTCCCCAAAGCCTTCAAATGAGAAGGCTGGGTTAGATGATATTTAAAAGTTGCTTCAAGTTTAAAATTCTATAATTTCCCACAGACTACTGCAAGCAACTGATCTTTGTAAGACATGCTTCAAATTACTAATTGATGTCACATGGACAATTAGTCTGATGACAGTAGCAAGTGGTCATAAAACTATCCCAAAAGTCCACGTAGTCACTAGACAGACTAGCTATGAGTTAAGCCATGATGAGGGATATCTTTACCACTTTCCAAGAGCAGGGAACATCCAGGATGTGTTGCTTTGACTTTTTTCCCTTCACTGTTTGGCAAGCATAGGCCGGCCCTCTGTTTTAATATGGAGACCTGAATGTCCATTTCACTACTACTACTACCAAAAATGCCCTATCAGAACATAAATTACCTGACACCTTTCATATCTATTCACAAAAGTAATGAATTCTTGCGAATCTAGATAAGCCAAAGCTCATTGCTGTTAGTTAAAGCAATGTGCACAAAATTTGACAAGGAGTACCATCACTAACAAAGTCAGGAAATGGGTTGCAGAACCCCAATGTATTAAGATAAAAGGGGAACAGGTGGGTAGGATTTTAGAAGTCACAGCTTTAAATAAAGTTACTTCTTTCTTAAAAATGATTTATTTTGAATGATGTGTCTGTGTGTGGGCATGTACATGTGAGTGCTGGTGCCCACAGAGGCCACTGGATCTCCTAGAGCTGGAGCTACAGGCAGTTATGAGCCTGTGGACATGGGTGTTGGAAATCAAACTCACGTCCTCTGCAAGAGCACTAGATAAGCTCTTAAAAGTGCTGAAGCATCTCATCAGGCTTCTTGTTCTGGGACAAATATCAACTTCTGGATATGTATGCTATAGATTCATTCAAAGCAGAAAGTAATTCTGAAAAAGATTGGGTTAAGTATAGATTTCTTATATCCAAAATTTCTTGTCTTCTCTTTTGTTGTTGTGTGTGTGTGTGTGCATGCATATATGCCAGAGGTCTGTGTTAGTCATAGTGTCTTCCTCAGTTGCTCTCTAGCTTATTTTTTTTGAGGCAAGGACTCTCACTGAACCTGGAGCTTACCAATTCACTAGATTGGCTGGCTAGCAAGACCCAGGGATCTCCCTGTTTCTACTCCCCAGCTCTGGGATCCCAGGTGTAATCCTGGGTTTCTTTTGCATGGGTCTTTGTGCTTGTGTGGCATGTACTTTACTGACTAAGTCATCTCCCCAACCCCTAAACCCTCAAATTTCTTAACTGGAGGAATAGAGGGGGTGAAATGGTCAAATACATTGTATGCATGTATGGAATTCTCAAGTTTAAATTTAAAATATAAGTATAAAATTTACATATATAATATAAAATTTAAAAATATATTTTAAAAATGGAATCTTCTGATATATATTAAGACTGGGTCATTGATATTTAATCAGCTCAGAAAGAGTTGCCAAAAAAATTCTATTATTAAGAGATAATATAGTTTGGTAAGGGGGGCAGTGATAGCCCCCATTAGAGTCAAGAAGTTCTATTAACATGCAATTTGGATTTCTGAAGGCCTTTACACTGTTACATAGTCTGTTCTCCTTAAAGAATTTTATTCTCTTTGCCAGCCCTCTTTGACCTACTCATATTAAACACAAAAGTCAGTCTGTGTGGAGCTTCCTTGTTGCTGCTCACGCACATTCATGCACTGAAAGACTGTACCTTTCTTATTTAGAAACACATGAAGTCAGAACTAAAGCTCTCCCTGCATAGGCCTAAGCCCTCATTTTCTTCTTTCTCCTCAACTCCAAGCATTCCCAACTTGTAGACTCTGGCATACAGTAAATACATGATAAATGATCAGTGAATAACTTAACAATGATTGATGCATGGATTAATGATGATGGTAAAATGGGTAGCAGTTACTGAGTGCCATGAACTAGGCAACATGTCATTCCATCCTTTGTATAGATTTGCATATGCTTAGAAGATGTAGTACAGACTGGAGACAGCTTAGTGGTGCTCTTCCCAGCACATATGAACGTTCCACCAAGAAACAAACAAATAACTGCACCCCAAGCAATTTGAAAATATAATTAAATGACTTAAATTTATAATGCAATATATACAACAATGTCTCATTTTTGTAAATATAATTTTAAATACATGCCTCATATGCATTTATTTTCTTCTTTCTGCTTCTAAGTTTTATATAATGACCATATTTTAAAATGTTTTTTCTTTATATAACAAAAAATTTTGAGTTGTTTTAGAACAATATTCTTAAATCATAGTCTTTCAAAAGTCTTCTTTGGGATTTACAACAACAAAACACCAAAGACTTGGGAGCTTAACTAAGTGAAACAGATTTACAAAAACATCAATCAATCATGTTAGGGCTCTTAAAGAAAAAAGAAGAATGTTCAAAGAAAAAAATTAAACAAATCGTCCCAGCTGGAAGAAAAATCTAATTTGCTCCATGCTGAGTGTGCTTCATGACTTCAAGACAAGTAAAGTCCTTCATTTGGTCAGTGTGTATTTTCAATAGCCATGTGTTATCTTACAATTGAAAAGTCAGTTTTTCTTTTCTTGGTCATCAGAAGATAAGGAAATAAATTTTGGTGCAGGCAAAAGTTAGATTTGGCAAGTTCAAACCAATTTAATTATTAAAAAGCAGCACAAAAGACCAGCTAACAGCTTTTAAAAAAACTATTAACATTGGTACACACAGACACAAAGACACACACCTATCTATCTAAAAGGAGATCTCAGAAAAATGAATAAAATATACTGCTTTAGAATTCTCTACAAACCTACTAAGTTGTTCATTTAAGTCTCCTTAACATTTACCAATAATTAGAATAACTTCCTAATAATGGAAGTTATATGATAATGTATTCAAATCACTTAGTAGAGACTTTAAATTTCTTAAAACAATATACATATTACCAAAAATATTTGAATATAGTTCTCAAAAACCAATAAACTTAATTCCCTTGTCATGATCGCCTGTGACTGAGAGGGCTACTTTCCAATGAAAGCACACTAGCTGGTCAAAAATTTCCCTAATTTTTTTCTTAGTGATTTATTTAGGAGCATCCCTCTCTTTGAGGTCCCCAGAAGACACATATAACTTGTAGATGCTTTTGCTTTAAGTGTAGAGATGGTGTCCAAGTATGCCAGGTTCAAATCTTGTGTATTTAAAGCTTGCTTTTCAGACAGTTAGCAAAACTTTTGAGTTCCAAAACTCCTGTGGGTGTCAGTGTCTACTGATGTTCCTATAAGGCCAAAGAATGCCCTTACCGTGAAATAAAACTGTTCTGTCTCTTGTTGGTTAGCTCTCCTTTTAGCAATGCTGGGCTTGCTCATGAATGTTTCTGAGACGGTTGATTTGACAGACTCCATGGAATTGCTATACTGGAAGCAGTCAGATACATCAAAATCCTCAACAGTCACAATGTCCTGAATGGTCTGCAGGGTGGCCTCCATTGTCTTTTTCACCTATAACCATATGGTCAAAATAATCATGAGAAGCAGGCTATAAAATAGCAGGTGATAGAACAACTAGGAGGAGCTTGAGAGAGAGAATGCCTCTTTTCTCAAGAGAGGGGTAGGAAGGAAGGATGACAACAGATTACAGTTGCATTTCTCACTGAACAGTACTGAGTGATTGAGTGATGAACATCACAGGAACCCAGTTTCAGCACACTGCTCTATCCAGCAAACACCTAAACACCACTCTTTTTCTGCTGTGTACCTTTTACGTTATGCTTACTTTCTTCAAAGAGACTTATTGTATGTGTAAGGATGTTTTGCCTGCATGTGTGTGTGTGTATCTCATGAGGAGCCAGAAGAGGGTGTTGGAGCTCCTGGAACGGGTCCTAGAACGGAAGGTAGGGATGGCTATGAGCCACCATGCAGGTGCTAGAAGCCAAGTCTGCGTCCTCTGCAAGACCAACCAGTGCTGTTAAACACTTAACTGTCTCTCCAGCTCCAATATTTAGCTTAAGCGTTAGTATTATATAATGCAGAGCCTTATATTATAATTATAATGGAAGTGCAAAGGAAAATAGAATAACAAAATTGCAAAACAATATTTCCACATACTGGAGCTAATTAAAATATGTGATAGATCTTGTCCTTCAATGTTCCTGGAGCTGTTTCATGACCTTCAATCAATGAATGGGTTTGTTTTTCTATTTGCAAACTAAGTGACCCAACCCTACTTCCTAGTAAAATTAAGACTTACAAAAATACAAGAAAGAAACCATCTAAGCTCAACAAAAACCTGGATTACCTTTTTAAACTGGATATTAAAAGAAAATATGCTGTGTTTAGAAAAAAAAGTCACCCTCCTCTAAGAGGAGAGAGATGTCTAAAGTGTCAAGTCAAAAGGTTTCCTTTTGAAAATGCTAGGAAAAAGCCAGTTATGAGTGGACCATTTCAGAGACTTGATATTGTTCACACAGTGGCTAAGTGCCACTTGGATAAAATGTGTAGTGGGGAGGGGCATTTTGTAAAAGTCCAAAATAGAGCACAACTTTTGGCAATGTACGAATAACTTCCTGAGTTTCAAGGGCAGGATGTAGCAGCAGGGAAAGCACAAGCCTCCGTTTGGCCAGGAAACCTTTGCAATAGCCTGGACATTCTCTGCATGCTCCTTCCACTTGCCCCTGATGGACAGCCACAAGTAGTTCAACAAGGAAACAGTGGCTCTGAGCCTCCTAGGAAGGAAACACACCTCTTCATTCTCAATCTTCAAAGTGGATAAGCGAGACTGCAGTTGTTGGCATCTCTGCACCAGCTCACTCTGGACAGGCTGCTGGGCACAGAGCTGAGAGGCCTGTCAGAAAAAGCAACAGAGGTCAGGAAGAGGACATATATCTTTAGAGGACTCCAGAGTTCTCACTACTGCTCAAAATGATTTGCATTGTATTGTATCCCAACTACTAGAAGGCTTGCAGTTTCTATGTGCCCCCCAAAAAAAAAAAAAAAAAAAAATTAAATAAATAAATAAATAAAAAAAATCTGAAGATGTGTGTGAACTTCTAGACCAAACAGTATGTGAAAGGTGTGGAGAATCTGTTAGGAAAGACCATGTTTCTCTCTTTGTAACTCATAGGCAGGCAGGTGGTTGTCAGGGTAAGTCTAGCAGCATCTGCAGATTTAGGGGATTCTGAGGAGGCTAGACAAGAGTGTCTTAAGCAGCCCCTGGTCCAGAACCCAACACTTTGGCACAGTGAAGTTCCTACCACAGGTCCAAGTGGTCACCTGTCTGGCTCTTGCCTCCTCCCATTTCATATACTAGGAGTTAAAAAACAGGAGAGAAGTGGGCCAGGAAGCTAACTTGCTGCTGCTGGCACCATGTATGTTTATAAATCTGGGCCATGCACAAGAGCTTTGACTCAATGGGAAAGAGATCATATGAACATGGGAACAAGTTCATAAACCCAAGTTAGAGAGCCCTAAAGGACATGAGATCTGATAGAAGGAATCTGACATCTTTTAAATAGCCATCACTGTATCCCACTAGGTGTGGGATCTCCTGTACTCCCATTCCCAATTAACCAACTTTATCCTCTGTGAAGAACAGCTGACCTAGAGTCTCTTGATAAAGGTAAGGCTATAGCATGAGGTCATCTGATCTCCTGGATGACTGATGACAGGCAGAAGGCTAGGAAGTGAAGGATAGGATCCACGTGGAGGCAGTGCCTGTCACTTTATTATCAAATGTCCTTTAGCTCTTACCAGAAGAGACATCTTGATAGAATTTGTCTCCTTTACCCTCAGCAAAGACTGAGTATATCCATATACTTGTAAACCACTCCTTTACTCAAAAAATAAATATTCTCTTCAAATGGAGGGGACTGAAAATTGACCTTTTCCCCCTTTGGTATTTAGATTCCAACTGATTTGATCTCTTCAGCTGAGAGGCTTGCTCAAGATTTGGAGCTGATTCCACTATGGCTTTTAGAAGTAGACATAATGGAGAAAATTTGTTGGCCAGATGGGTTACTGCCAAGAATGAAATTTCTGTTTCTGGCCCTGATGTCACCAGTCATGCATCCAGTGCCCTCAAACCTCTGGGTGCACCAACAGTAGAAACAGGCACCAAGTCCCAGTGTATCCGAGAACGGCTGACATCAGTCCTATTGGCAGTCCAAGAACACCAGTGTAGCCAATTTTAGAGCTTCCATTAAAATGCCACCTGAACTTTGGCCCCATTTAAAGGACTTGCAGGCAGCTCCTTCCTTCTGCCTACAAAGATCCCACATGAGGCAGAAAGCCTGTTAGCAGGGCCCAAGAATGACTTGACATCTCATCTCTAAGCCAGAATGGGAAATTCTGGCCCCTTCCTGGCCAAGCCATCAATCAGCTGTATCACACACAGGGCAAAAGAATAAACTATTATATTTTAAAGTCACCCTGGCCTAGCATGGAAGAATTAGAGGGAAAAAATGACCTCAACCACCTCCAACCCTGTTTCTTTAAGGAGCAGCAGAGCTGCTGATGCTTTGTCAGCCATCTTTGGCCAGGATGCAAGGTAATGCATCCATCTGTGCTTTAGAGTAGGAAATGTGGTTCTGACTGGGCAAGGAGAGGGTCTGACTACCCATCATCTGGAGTCCCCTTTATGGAGACATGCTGTTTGGCTCAGAAGAGAACTCAGATAACACCAGAAAAATCAACTAGTCCATTCAGATAGTCCCAAGTTCCACTTATTTTGGGGAAGGAATCTCAATAGCAGCTTAGAAGACAAATTTGAACTGAAGTCAAACCAGGTGAGGAATGGGACTTCCTGGAGGCTGGCAATGCCCTCTTCTAACTTTAACTAACATGATGCTATTTTAGTTTTCCATCTGTCTAGATGCTGACATCTACTCAGCCACAGCAAGGGAAACAAACTGTAAGGGGTTAGGTTTTCCCCCAGAAGAAAAGATGAGAAACCACTTCATATTTTGTATATAAGACAGAGATGTACTACTCCACTGTGGCAAGTCTATGACAGTAAACTGTCTGATTAGCGTACTGTTGTTATCAGGCTAGAGCAAGGTTTCTAAAAAGTCTAGATTCTAATCCAGGGAAGCACAACTCCTGGCAAGAACACCTTACAGATTTGTGGTCTTTTCTCATATACTCCTTTTGGTCTAACTACTGTGGGAAGCTGAGGAAGCTTATGAGAGAGTCTGTAAAAAGTAGATGAAGTCCTGAATGAATGTGTATTGTTGACAAGGGCATGGTCATGTCAAAGACCAATGTCATATACTCAATCAAAGCTTGCACGACCTACCCGACCCCAGCTTTTCTGCACATGTGTCTGCTTTTCTTCATTCTCTAGTCACCCCAGCCAGGTTTCTGGGACACAGTTACTTGGGACAGGGTGGGCTATTCTCTGGGAGAACCATCCACTCTACACTTCAGGACAGCTGGATTTGATGGAACATGAACCTAGACTCAGGATGAACACATCAGTTGAAATCAAAGAGATATACTGCAGGGTCTAAAAGAACACAGTATACCTGACGTGAAGCTCCCTCTCCTTCAGATGTAATAAAACTAT
Source organism: Tokudaia tokunoshimensis (assembly GCA_036184795.1). Taxonomy (NCBI): domain Eukaryota; kingdom Metazoa; phylum Chordata; class Mammalia; order Rodentia; family Muridae; genus Tokudaia; species Tokudaia tokunoshimensis. The sequence goes on along the minus strand of BTHU01000013.1, from coordinate 62,976,391 downwards.
ATACAACTCTAGCACATTCAAGTCCCTTTGGGGGAAAGGTGCAATACAGGGAAGGGCCTTACCATATCTCCCATGTGGGGCTGGAATTCAAATTTCATAGGGGGGCAGAAAACATTGTTGTACATCTCCATGAGCCGTTGCTTGTCACTGGTGGCATCTAGGTTTTCTACTGCATTTTCAATAGCATCCAGACCTTCATGTTTTGATTGTTCTAGATTTAATTCAGCAGACAGGAAAGTGCGTAGAGCCCGGTTCAGGCTAGCATGGTAGCCTAGGTCACAACACTGCTGTGGGAAGGAGAAGGCACATAAGCATACCACAGACATCCCAAGGCCTGAGAGGAAGGGAAGTGGTCTTGGGGTAGATCTGACCATATCAAGGTGATTGACTGACTGTAACAGGAAGGAAGCTGAGATTACAATTTCAAGACCCGGGGAATAGTTCCTGCCCCTAGTTCAGTAGTTAGCATAAGCACTGAGGTGGTCAGACAGAAGGTATGTAAGAACAATGACAAGAGTTAACCAAATGATATTTCATAAAAATGAGAATGGCCAAGAGTTAGAGAATTCTGTTCTGTTTCCTGGTTTGTCGTAACAACAAAATTCAGCAATAATCATACAGTCTGCCACGATTCCCTGAGGGTTGCTGTGGTTAGAAGTCACTACATAGCAAGCTTTCCAGGCCAATGGAGCAGTCAGGAGTCGAAAATCTGGAGTGCTGTATCAGCAATAAATTCACATATACTCAACTCTAGGTAGGTGGGAAAAGGAGAGAATAGAAGGTTGGTTGAGTCATGACATCAACTTTCAGTGATCTGGGACAGGCCTGAGCTGAAGAAAGCTAACCCAAAAAGTCCTAAATATAAATGTTACTGGAAAGATTCTTATCATGTTTCTGATTGTCAACAACAAAAATGAAAAGAAGAAAATGCTATGAAAGAGGCAACTGTAGGGTTGGGGAATGTAGGTCAACTGGAAAGGGGTTTGTCTAGCATGCATGGAGACTTAGGTTGGGGAATGTAGGTCAACTGGAAAGGGGTTTGTCTAGCATGCATGGAGACTTAGGTTGGGGAATGTAGGTCAACTGGAAAGGGGTTTGTCTAGCATGCATGGAGACTTAGGTTGGGGAATGTAGGTCAACTGGAAAGGGGTTTGTCTAGCATGCATGGAGACTTAGGTTGGGGAATGTAGGTCAACTGGAAAGGGGTTTGTCTAGCATGCATGGAGACTTAGGTTGGGGAATGTAGGTCAACTGGAAAGGGGTTTGTCTAGCATGCATGGAGACTTAGGTTGGGGAATGTAGGTCAACTGGAAAGGGGTTTGTCTAGCATGCATGGAGACTTAGGTTGGGGAATGTAGGTCAACTGGAAAGGGGTTTGTCTAGCATGCATGGAGACTTAGGTTGGGGAATGTAGGTCAACTGGAAAGGGGTTTGTCTAGCATGCATGGAGACTTAGGTTGGGGAATGTAGGTCAACTGGAAAGGGGTTTGTCTAGCATGCATGGAGACTTAGGTTGGGGAATGTAGGTCAACTGGAAAGGGGTTTGTCTAGCATGCATGGAGACTTAGGTTGGGGAATGTAGGTCAACTGGAAAGGGGTTTGTCTAGCATGCATGGAGACTTAGGTTGGGGAATGTAGGTCAACTGGAAAGGGGTTTGTCTAGCATGCATGGAGACTTAGGTTGGGGAATGTAGGTCAACTGGAAAGGGGTTTGTCTAGCATGCATGGAGACTTAGGTTGGGGAATGTAGGTCAACTGGAAAGGGGTTTGTCTAGCATGCATGGAGACTTAGGTTGGGGAATGTAGGTCAACTGGAAAGGGGTTTGTCTAGCATGCATGGAGACTTAGGTTGGGGAATGTAGGTCAACTGGAAAGGGGTTTGTCTAGCATGCATGGAGACTTAGGTTGGGGAATGTAGGTCAACTGGAAAGGGGTTTGTCTAGCATGCATGGAGACTTAGGTTGGGGAATGTAGGTCAACTGGAAAGGGGTTTGTCTAGCATGCATGGAGACTTAGGTTGGGGAATGTAGGTCAACTGGAAAGGGGTTTGTCTAGCATGCATGGAGACTTAGGTTGGGGAATGTAGGTCAACTGGAAAGGGGTTTGTCTAGCATGCATGGAGACTTAGGTTGGGGAATGTAGGTCAACTGGAAAGGGGTTTGTCTAGCATGCATGGAGACTTAGGTTGGGGAATGTAGGTCAACTGGAAAGGGGTTTGTCTAGCATGCATGGAGACTTAGGTTGGGGAATGTAGGTCAACTGGAAAGGGGTTTGTCTAGCATGCATGGAGACTTAGGTTGGGGAATGTAGGTCAACTGGAAAGGGGTTTGTCTAGCATGCATGGAGACTTAGGTTGGGGAATGTAGGTCAACTGGAAAGGGGTTTGTCTAGCATGCATGGAGACTTAGGTTGGGGAATGTAGGTCAACTGGAAAGGGGTTTGTCTAGCATGCATGGAGACTTAGGTTGGGGAATGTAGGTCAACTGGAAAGGGGTTTGTCTAGCATGCATGGAGACTTAGGTTGGGGAATGTAGGTCAACTGGAAAGGGGTTTGTCTAGCATGCATGGAGACTTAGGTTGGGGAATGTAGGTCAACTGGAAAGGGGTTTGTCTAGCATGCATGGAGACTTAGGTTGGGGAATGTAGGTCAACTGGAAAGGGGTTTGTCTAGCATGCATGGAGACTTAGGTTGGGGAATGTAGGTCAACTGGAAAGGGGTTTGTCTAGCATGCATGGAGACTTAGGTTTGATACCCCCAGCACTGCATAAACTGAGTGTGGTGAAGCAGGCCCATAATCTCAAAGCACTCAGGAGAGGAACGCAGGAAGACCAGAAGTTCAAGGTCATCCTCAGTTACAGAATCAATTTAAAGCCAGTCTCTGTTTTTAAATAAACAACAACAAAAACCAGGGATAGAGGAATATCTCAATTAGTAAAATATGCAAATATGAGAAATTACATTTGGTCACAAGCCTATAGGTGAGGTGTCTGTAATCCTAGCACTGAAGAGGTGGGAAAAGGGGTTTGATGGTTAGCTAGCTAAGATGAACTTTTGAGAATTCTGGCTCAAAAAACAAGTTTAGGGTTTGAGATTGCTGTGTGGTTAAGAGTTCTTATTCCCCTTGCAAAAGGCCTGTGTTTGGCTCCTAGCACCCATGTTTGAAGCTCATAACTGCTTGTAACTCCAGATCCAGGAAATCTAACACTCTCTTCTGGACTCGAATGGGCATCTGTACTCATGTGCACATATTCATATCTCACACACACACACACACACACACACACACACACACACACACACACACACACACTCACAAAGGGAAACAAAACAAAACAAAATAGTAGAGGCAGAATCAAGCAACCCTGGAAAAGTTATTCCTATCCCATCTCTGGATCGGTGTCCTTGACAGTTCAATGAACAAATGTGACCAGTCCAGTGGTTTTCAAGCTGTAGATTACAGCTTTGAAGTTCAATGTCAGCACCCAGGTTATCCCTGAGAAGGAGATAAGTGGTAACCCAGCTAGGAGTTCTTGGAGCCTTCTTATCTTTTCCAACAAAAACAATTCCGCTCATTTTTCCAGTCAATAAACTGGGATTCTATGTGTGATCTGGTTTGAAGAATAAGTTCTCAAGAAAAAGTCTAGAAAAAACCCTTTGGATTAAATGTAATCCCCACTGCTCTTTTCAGCAAAGGCATTCTGTAATACTATGACAATATTCCCTACCCCTCCAATAAAGACCCGGAGATCCAAATTCCATGGCCATCAATTATCACCTCTATTATTTACACAGCTTTGATGTCCAGAGCCTGAGAGGAAATGTCAGAGAAAAATCTCTGGATAGACTAAGGCCATCTGCCTGATTGTAATTTCACTGCATAAATAAGCATCAAATTAATTTCCTCAGCCTTTCCCTCTCATCATGATCACTTCAGGAACAGTCACTATTGGGGAAGAAAAAAACATGTGACAGGCTGCCTCCTTCCAGGCATCTGACACGAAGCTTGCAATGGAGTGCACATTGAGCTGAGCTCTGGATTTAGTGCCAACAGACTCTGGCAGGTGCCTGGCTTCAGTGGGGTAACAGCAGTGACAGCATAACTGTAGCCAGAAGATAGGAAAACACTAAATTCAGCCGGAGGAAGAGCAAACGGAATCTAGACAAAGGCGGCTGATTGGGAGGCTGCACGTGCAGGGTCCCTTCCTCCTCTAGGAGATGCTGTTAAACTAATTGATCAGGCTGCCTTTGAACCTGTAAATCTTCTTCCTATCTCTAAGATGTCCTACAGTTCCTAAGATGAACTCTATACTTATTGGTGTAGTAAACAAAGGTAACACTGCCAACAGAGACTGAGAAGAATTAGGGAGAGTCAGGGTGCTTCTCAGAAATCTTCATACATTTTTTGAAACTTTACTTTCTTCTATCTCTATCCTAACCCACACCTTATTTTATAAGTGTTGTCTGTCATAAAATATGACTATTAGAATGCTCCTGTTGAAGTACCTAAAATACTTATCTCTATTTAAGCTAAGATTCACCTTCAGGTTGTACTTGTAAAGAATGCTACTGTTCGTTAAGGATGTTCACTACATGCTAGACAGTGAACAATGTATTTTCTACATCTTAATCCTCATAATCACCCCCACTGAAGTCTGTATTATCTTAGTTTTCCACACAAGGAAGACAAAAACTCGATGAAGTTACATAATTTGACCAAAGTTAAATGGGCAAACAAACAAACACATAAGACACCTAAACTGTAATTTGTGTATAGTCTGCCTACTCAGCATCACCTCCCTTCATTACCCCCGATTAGCCTCTTCTGAATTCCAGTACCATACTCTCTGCATAGGACAGAATATTGAAAAAGCGTAGACCTCTAGCCTAGAAAGCTATCCCTCTGGGCCGAAAAAGGGGGGTGGGGGTGGATATCAGCTTTGTGGTTGGTTATGTGGCAAACAGACAATACACTTCACACATATCTGGTACTGTGTAGACTCAAAGCTAACACTAGTCACAAGTATCCTCCAATCTACTGACCTCTACCCTTTAGCTCCTCGAGTTTCTTTTCCTGAAATATTACCCTTCTCTTTCACCTGCTGGAACTGGACTCACTCTTTAAGATCCATATTAAATTCTCAGCCTCTGGGAAGCCAGCCAGCCCTGCATTCCTGGTCCCACTTGGACTCAACTGCATTCATCCTCATATGACCCTCAATACACACAGTCATTCTGAGGCCTGCAATTTCCTATCACCCCATCCAGAACACAGGTATCTTAGAGTTTCCCAGCATCTTATTCTTGTTTACAATTTTTCCTAGTAGGTCTTATTCACAGAAGGCATTAAATAAAGTTGACTGATGGATACCACAGGCGAAGACTCCAGCTTCTCAGGAAATCGTCTAGTGGGCTGAGTACTGACCCATATGTTCTACTGCATATAGTCTAAGAAAAGCAGGGAGCTTTCCTATGTGGGAGCATTGCCTCTATTTATATAACCATTCTATAGTTTCTCTGTGCCAAGGAGTCAGGATCAAACTTACAATGGACCTTCTGGTTCTGCCATGCTTTCAGCTAACCTAGGAGACATGAACAGGGCCTTGGCCATCTATGTATTTGTAGGGGCAAAACTAAGTTTTCAGAAAAGAAGCAGTATCTGGCAAGGTTAACTGAGATTTGAATATTTCCCATGAGAATCTCAACGGGTAGAGAGAACACACAATTTTGTGTATACCAGAAATAAATGCTATACAAATACTAGAAAATGCTACACAAACACTATAAAAACTCGGGAGAAATAAAACTTTTAGAAAAAAACTGAATAATAGAGCATCTCAATGTATGAGCTTAAGTCCACAGTTTATTATCCCCTTACCAGCTGATATTCTCCTTCAGAGAATCTAGAGAAGACCTAGAAACAAAAAATGAGTACTTCATATCACCCTTCAATTTCCTACAGGAGAGAGAAAAACAACTGCTTTCAATAAAATTCCATAATGGGAAAACCAAGTTCTCTCATGCCCAGTTTCAGTATATGTGGCACCACAGACTTTCTGGGTACACAAATGACACCCCAGCTACCCATAATGGCAATGCCCTGCACTTCACTTACCCATTTGCTCTGAGGCCAAGAGATAAGTATGCAGTTGAGGAAATCACACTCCAATGAGCCTACAGTCCTTAGAAACTGCCAAGTGAGATCAAAAGGTCTTTTCTGGCCAAGAGTCAAGTTTTTTCCATTATGAGTATGATGTCTCACGTGGATTCTTACATCTTTTATTACATTATACAAAGAAATTGTAGGCTAGTCCTTATGTCAGTTAAATGACATTGATTAAAAATAACTTTTTATTTATCCTTAATGTCTGATTAAAAATAACTTTTTATTTATCCTTAATGTCTTAATACTGACTGAGGCAGACCCTTAGAAAGGAGGCAGAGTGGTGGCATATGACACAGACAGCAATGGCCTGGAATGACACTCATCCCATGTCTTGAAGAAGTCCTGAATACTGTGGAGTTCATTATATCTACACACCCAGGCTCCCACTCACTCTTTGCTTCTTTGCTACACAACAATTTGGGCATTTTAAATTGCACAGAACAGCATAAAAAAGGAAGAAACTACTGACAGATACAAAAACTGTGAATAATGCTAAAAAAAAAAACTTTCCTGGGTGAAAAAAAAATCCAGATACAAAAACTATATTCTGGAGGCATCGAGAAAACTCAGTGGGTAAAGACACTTGCTGTGTAAGCCTGGTGGCTTGAGATCAATCTCCACATGTCCTGGTTTGTTGTGACTATTGACTTGATGCAACCTAAATAATCTGGGATTTTTCCCCCTCATTCTAGTCTAATCATTTAAAATAAGTTAAAAGCATAAATATTATTTCATTGTTCCCTTAATGGATCATGGCTCATGGTTTGAAAACACTAGAGTGCATAACTATGTCTTAGGCAAGACCAGTTATTCTACTTATAACGCTGAAGCTGAATGTATACCTCACCCCACAAATGTGCTAGCTGATTACGGAGAAGAGTAGTAGCTTTGCATCTACTTTGAAAAAAAGGGTAATGTTCATTCTACAAAAATAAAAACCAAACAAAATAAGTTAAAGTTAAAACACAACCCAAAAGACCACATTTGCTCATGGCCTGGTGGGCTGCCTGTCTGGACTGCCGCAGCCCTGGACTTGTTTGCCATCCTCTAAACCTATGTCCTGTTAAGTAGGTACGACAGAGGCTGTCTTTTCTAGTGGCTCTTCTAACCACATCCTGCAAAACTTAGGCTCTCAGCAAGGAAAATCTACAAAATATCTTGCTTCTTATATGATTGTTTTTTAAAACAGTTACCCATGCCTAATGAAGGGCCTATGGATTACAAAGATTGTAACTTGTATAAAAGCCTCTTTTCTCCTGAAGTAAGCAATATATGGAGATTGGTACAAATATTCTCTAGAGGCAAAAGGAGGATGACAGGCCAGTAAAAGGGGCGTAATACCCTGTCTGGTCTAATTTTTTTTTTTAATCTTACTCATTTTACCAAATGTGAGATAAACAGCAGAAAGTGAGCATAGAAAGCAACTGTCTTCCTCTTGTTGAGAATGGGCCTCTACTAACAGTGAAGAAGAATGAAGGGACTGGTTTAGGGTTTTGACCTCACTGAAGGACAGTGTTCAGATTGGCATCAACAAGCAGAGAGAACAAAGAGGAGCCTGAACAGAGACCAGGGCTCCACTTACCAGCTGAGACGATGACATCGAAGACCTTGGGAGGCCAAAACCTACTCACCAAAACTCCCTGGCTGAAAGGATACCAGTCTGTATTTTAGAAAATTTCCCTCAGCAACCCTGATGTAGGACAGATTTAAACAGTTCAGGTCTTATTTTACTAGGAGCAGAGGGGCAAGAAATAAAGCAGAGTTCCAGAATAGTTCAGTAGCAAGCCTAAGAAATGCTAACTAGCAACATAATAGTGAATCTGAGCCCAGATCCCCGCATGATGTAAAGCCTAGCAGGTGTACTTGTGAAGAGACCCGATAGGAAATCATGTGCACTTTGGCTAGAGTCTCACAGCTCAGCGGCTATCGCCAAGAACCTGAGGCAAACAACAGGTCTCTGAAAGGATACTGCTGATGCCCTAGAGACTGGACTGCTGATGCTGGCTCCAGAGCCACTTTGGTGACTGGAAGAAGACATGAGAGAGGGTGTGCTTGTGTAGCTTCATATAAAGCTGGTCTGGGAACTGGGTCAGAATGCAGTCTGTACGTGAGAGACATGTTAGGACATAGGGATTGAGGAGAAGCTATAAGAGATCAAAGCAAAGATTAACCCACAGGGTCAAAGACCAATGGCTGTGCCTGCTACCTACAAAGTGTACATGCACACTAAACCCCTCCGCTCTCTCATTTTTGTGCCACATCTCAAAAGAGAACAGGGCAGATATCAGTAGCATTTGGATACCTTCCAGTCAAGATCCTAGTTTGCAGCACACTACAAACCCAAACCTTAGGCAAGTATGTCTCTTAATTCCCTAGGTCACAAATTAAGACAGCATTGTGTATCTATGGGGTGGGGGGATGTGACAATGAATGAGGAGATCCCAAGAAACATGAACTGATAAATAAACATAAGGTCAGCATTCTAATTCTTCTTGTCATTGCTTCGTTCTACAAGCTTCAATGTAAGAGACTATTTGTTGACAAACAGAACACAGCAGTCATGAACATGGGTTTAGAAATCAAAATTTGGTATAAATTTTGTCTCAGCCTTTTACTAATTAACTCTGGGTAAATCACTAAACTCTGAATATTAGTCAACAGCAATAGACAGTATTGCTTTGTCCTCATGGAGAGCTGGGGGAGTGAATGATACCAAGTATAAGGTGCACCACCTTTACAGTGGATCATGGCTGCTTTCTTCACATTGTTCTCAAAATGGCCAAGATGCCTGAACACAGAAATGAGGAACATGTGACCAAGTTTCAGAAACTAGGCAAGAGGTGGCCCCAGCCTCTCACCCCAGCTTTAGGTACTTACATCAATAATATCAGACAGGTCGTGGATATAGTATTTGAAGACAGATGCATTGGTTGCCTCCAAAGCCAATAAATACTCATTCCGGGCTTTAATGGCCTTCAACTTATTCTCTGTGTACTTGGCTTGTCGCTAAAAAGAAAATGCAAGTTTACTTTTAGTGTTTTTAATTAAAAAATTAAAAGCATATACGAAGCAGTGTGTATGTTCGTATGTACACATGCCTTTATGTCTCTATGGATGTTGGAAGGCAACTTGTAGGAGTCATTTCTTCCTTCTACCTATGGGCTCCTGGGTTTGGACTCAGGTTGCCAGGCTAAGTGGCAACCTTATCTGATGAGCCATCCTGATGACCTGTCACTGTTACTGTTATGTTTGGTCTAAAGAAAAGGCTTCCTGTGAAAGATAAAGACCAGCACGTCAAGGGCCCCCTTCGCTGCTATTCCCTGTGAGTCCCTGCTTTCAAGTGGATTCCAACTCTGATGAATGAGAGGAATGGCTCAGATGTGCACTCTACAATAATCCTGTCTTCACACACTATTCTCCACCCTGCTATTGGCCTTGAAGGGGTGCCTCTAACCTCTACCCCAAATACTGGTATCGAAAGCCAAAATACAAGGTCTAAAGTCTCGCCTATTTCTCAAAGCAATAGGGCAATTCACTTGATTTGGAAAATGTGATAAGAAAAGTGACTACTGATTCCTGTCAATAAACTTGACATTAAAATCTGAGAGTTCAGGTTGGAGAGATGGTTCAGCAGTTAACAGCATTGACTGCTCTTCCAGAGGTCCTCAGTTCAATTCCCAGCAACCACATGGTGGCTCACAATCATCTGTAATGGGGATCTGATGCCCTCTTCTGGTATATCTGAAGAGAGCAATGGTGTACTCATATACATGAAATAAATAAATAAATCTTTAAAAAAAAAAAAGCCAGGCAGTGGTGGCGCACGCCTTTAATCCCAGCACTTGGGAGGCAGAGGCAGGAGGATTTCTGAGTTCGAGGCCAGCCTGGTCTACAAAGTGAGTTCCAGGACAGCCAGGGCTACACAGAGAAACCCTGTCTCGAAAAACAAAAACAAAAAAACAAAAAAACAAAAAAAAAAAAAAAAAGGAAAGAAAATCTAAAAGTTCACATGCTTAGGTTTTTCCAACAGTCAGGATTCCTGGCAAGACACAGAAGGACTCTTTGGTCATTAGGAACCAAAGGAACTGCTTTGGTTAGCTCTTCATAGCACCTATCATTATCAGTCTTGCCTTCCAAGTATCCTTTCCTATATCTACAGCTGCCAGAGCACATATACCTTCTCCTTCATCTTCTCAATCTTCTTTACTGAGCTCCTCCGGACATGTTTCTCCTCAATGCGGACACTGGCAGTGGAGTCAGGGGAGCGAGGGGTCTGCCGGTCCTCTTGCTTTACGGATTTGCCAATTTGCTTCTCTTCTTGCTTCTCTGCTTCCTTTAGTTTGCTCTGAGCACTGATACTGTCAGCATTGTACATGTGATATGTCTTCATGACCTGCAAAACATTTCCTCAGAGGTTAAGTCAATGGATTCAACTTCATGTTACAGATAAACAAAACTCAGCAGGGCCTCTCCTATACGAAGTAATAATCCCATCTTTCTTGGGGAAAATCCAGTAATGTCTGGTTCAGCACATGTATATTAAGGCCTAAATCTAAGTATAGGAAAGCTTATTGGAATGATTCCATATTAATTTTATCACTTTTTAAAGCCTTTTATTCATTATTATCTGTAAGTATAACTCTTATATTAGCTCAGTGATTTTTATTGCTTGGTCACTTCATGGTACTAGGTAGAGAAGAAATAAGAACATCTTTCTTGGACCCTAAGGGTCTGCTTTATCTCCATTAGATACATGATGGTTCTCATAGAAACATCAATTCCACCTTCCATTTATTGAGTACTTCATATATTTTTGGCTTTGTGCCAGGTAGTACATATATACACACGCGCACACACACACACACACACACACACACACACACACGCTTGTTAATTTCATTCATGTAACAATTCTACAATGTCCTGTGAAGGCTGTAGACCTGCACAACTCAGGTAAGAGGCTGGGAAAGAAGACAATTCATATCAAGTGTAACTGGAATTGGCCACAAGCAGGAAATAACACAAAAAGAGTGACACAGGGTAAGGTGTGGTAGTGCACGCCTTTAATTCCTACAATCTGGAAGTAGTGCAAGAAGATCTTAATAAGTTCAAGGCCAGCCTGGTCTACAAAGTGATCCCAGGATAGCCAGGACTATATATAGAGACTTTGTCTTTAAAAACCAGGGGAAAAAAGGAACATAATTTTCCAAAAGAGCTATTGTCTAGGAACTGAACACTTTTTCTTAGCAAGAAGGCCAGGAAGATAGAATCTCAGTGCATTTCCAGGCCTCTGAAATATATTATATCCAGCTAAACAGGGGCCAATTCTACTCTGCAGGAAGTTTCTGTTTCCACATAGGCAGCTTTCAGATTCTATGTGGGATTAAAATACTTGATAACAAATCAAGCAATTGGAAATTCACAAGTGCTGAAATTTTGATGTCATGAGGTTTCTTTGAAGAGGAGCAGAAAGCCTAGGAGGGAGTAGGGAGTACTTGTGAATGCCTGACAACAGAGAAAGGCACTGATTCAAATATTACTAATAATCTCTAGCATTCAGCACACACTGTGTGTCAGGAGTTTTATGTATGCAGACTCAATCCTCACAACAACTCTATGAAAGACGTGAGCAATTCTACTTCTAAAGATAAGGAAATAAGTCCCAAAGACATTCCTACTGCAGTGAAAGTCTTATAACTAGTAGATGGTGGAGCCAGAACTCAAACTTAGATCTATCTACCTCCAAAGTCTACATCATATCCACTAATGGACAGTGACTATCCTCTGCATAGGACTGAAGATGGACTATCTGGGAGGAAAGATTAAGGACAGGCAAAGAAATAATGAAGAAAGATGCTGATCTCATTTAGAAATGTAACTGCTCAACTGAGAGCAGCATTTCAATTAGGGGCTGTTTTAGACTCCAGAGAACAATTGACAATGTCTAGAACTTAGAAGTTGCTAGTAGGTAGAGACAGGGATACATGGACAGTCTATAACAAAAACGTGTCTGTTTTAGAATTTCAGTGGTACTGAGGCTGGAAAAACCTGGTACCCTGTGATTCACCTGGAGTTTGAAGAAGGAATAGAGAATACAGAGGTACAGTACAGCCTCCATTATGTCACATTTTAGAATGAGAGAAATTTAAATATTCACTTCACAGTGAACCTGGCATCATTTCCTGGAAGCTTCACCTTACACATACTCTATGAACCAACAACCAATGGTATTAACAAAGCTTTTCTAGGAAACCTGACCAGATCATTACTTTTCCAGGTTAAGAAGTTAGAAATGTCCCTGCCCTGCTGGTTGAAGAAGGACAAGCAAGGGGATCTTTTTCTCTTTTTTCATTTAAATGAGAAGAAGGAATTCAAGCATTAGAGTAAAGCATTATAAAACAGTGAATTTTTATTTTATGAAGTACAGGATAAAGAGGAAACATGGCAAGTGAGCATGGGAGATCAAAGCACTCAAATGTAATAAAACCAGCAACTTCTATTGTTCCTTGCCCTTAAAGAACACAAAGAAGCCTCTCATGAAAAGAAATTAAATTTTTTCTTTGCGTTCTCTTTCGTAGTTAGGAAATATCATATATGCCTCACTTTAAAATATGAGCGGGCAGCCAGGTGTGGTGGTTGGACACCTTTAATCCCAGCACTCAGGAGACAGAGGCAAGTGGATCTGAGTTTGAAGCCAGCCTGGTCTATAGAGAGAGAGTCTAGGATAGTCAGGGTTATACAGAGAAATCCTGTCTCAAACACACACACACACACACACACACACACACACACACACACACACACACACACACACACACTTACATAGAAAGATTTCCAGACATTTGAGGAAGTTTCCAATGTTTTCTAAAATTTTCAAGACCCAAATAGGCAACTCAGAGGAAATAGTATAGAGAGAAGAAAAGACTGAAAACAGTTTATCAGTAAGAGCCCAGGAGAGATGGAGAATGGGAAAGATACAGCAATATGGAGTAAGAACTCAATGAAGGGAAAAGATAGGTGAAAAACCCAAGACTTCCTGGAACTGGCAATTAAGATTCCATTCTTGTACCTCTTCAAGGAGCATAAGTCATGCACTCCTACCACAGACTTGTAAAAGTTAGCACCTTATTTTCATTTGCTGCCTCATTTTGTTGCATATTAAAACTAAATGCACTATCTTTTATTTGTCTTTATATTGCTAGTGCTTAATGCCAGTGTCAAATAGACAAACAGTATCAGGGGGCTATTAGCTGACATTGAATCAAGGGAACAGGTGCTCAATTTCAATTTGAAGCAGCCCTGCAACCAGCTGCTGCACCAAGTCAAGGAGACATATTCAGGGATAATAGAGAAGCATAAAACCTCTAGAGTAGAGATAGCCCCTGAGTGTCTGTCTCTGTCTCTTTCTCTACGTTAGTGTTCCTTCGGCTCTGGCTCTTCATAGTCAATCCATGTGGCTTCCCTGCCTCCATATATACTCTTTCCTCTAGGGGCTTCCTGGGTTTTCCGGACACAGCCTCTCTGTACAATTGAGGCAGACAATCAATCCAAGAGTTCTTTGGGAAGTACTGCACTCTGACTTCAAAGGCATTCCTATAACATCAGGAAGAAAATGGAAACCACTTTACCCTGGCTTACAAGCTAGCCAGCTCATTGTGACGGAGAGGGGAATAATGGACTGGCATACATATGTGCAAGAATCACTGGGCTTGCTCTCCGGAAGAACAGCTGTGGGAAACTCCCCCTGGCACATAATGCTAACTCAGGGAAATCAAAGCCCCTTCAGGCAGAAGAGGAAGGTGCAGAGGAACAGTTGACTACTTATGGTGGGGTTCTGGATATCTTGTTCAAAGGCATCTTTATTTAGAACTACCTGGGCTCTGCCCCTTGGCTCATCAAGGTTTAAAAGTACATAGATGAGTAACTGGTTCCCTCAAAAGAAGTATTCATGGGTGTTAGGGTCAACTGCAAGAAGACCACTGGGAAATACAGTGGGTTTCTTAATACCTTCATCTCTTCTTTCAATGATCCACAAATCACACATGATTTCTATTGCTGACAGGATCAGTGAAAGCAAAGGTCCTTTCCTGTTTTCTTGAATAGAGCAAATAGGGAAATGCTCTTTAGAAGAAACTCTCCCTATTCTCTTCCTAATGCCCAAAGAGTATATATATGGCAAATAGCTTTCCAAAGCCAGCACATGGTAGTATCAAGTTCCTGCTTGAGGAAACCACTATCTCATGTAGGGTGACTAACATCCTGCTTTCCTCAAGACTAGCAATTCAGCACTAAAATGTCCTAGGAAACTGTTTAAGAGAAGGTTTCACTGTGTCACCCTGGTTGGCTTGGAATTCACTATGTAGAACAGGTTGGCCTTGAACTCAACAGATCCATCTGCCTCTGCTTCTCAAGTATTGAATTAAATGTGGCTCTCTTTTCATGAGCACTAGGCTAACCAGAAAAAAGGATGGATAGTCACCCAAATCTCAGACCAGTTCTAAGCTAATCTTACCCTACCTAAGCAATGACTCTTAATTCTAGTCAGTAACTTTCCTAATGATCTATACAGAATCTTCAAATTCATTTGATCCTTAACTATAGTCTCATATTTTGAAAATATGAATTCCTCAATCATTGTCAGCCACATGGCATGCAGGTATGAAAGCATGGCACTAGCTGCTGCTTCTGGGGAATTGCTGGGTGGAAAACCAACAATCTTCACACCAGCTCTCATCATCACACTGACTTTTGCAGTGGGAGGTGTCCTTCCAATTGCATGCATCTAATAGTCAGGACAGGACAGACTCTCAGGTGTCTAATTTAGCAGTCTAGGGTTAGCACACCCATGCTTCTCAATCTTGGTACTACTGACATTTGGAGCTAGATAACTATTGCGGTACATTGTGGGATGTTAGCAGCATACTTGGTCGCTACTTTTAGATGTCACTAGGCCACCAAATCCTCTAGTTATGACAACTAAAAACATCAGCAGATATTGCCACACATTCTACTTTGTAGGAATGGAGAAGATCACCCTGTTTAAGGCTCAGTGTACCAGAGTCTGTTCTGTCCGCTCTGGAAGTTCCTGGTGGCTTCTGTTTTTCTTTTTCCATTTAGATGTAAAAAGCTAAGACTTATTTGGGACTTGACAAATCTTAAGTATAATAATTCTTTTCAAAGCAGGGAGCAGCACACTCACTAATTCTGCACGTGGATGCTAGTGGGAAGGCTTTATGCTCTGTATTAACTATAGGCTCATGGTAGCCACAGAAGCAATTGCCAATATTGGTCTGAAGACTAAGCATAGAGGTCTCAGGGCTGGGAGGTGGCTGAGTACACAGAGGCCTAATGACCTGAGTTTGATCTCCAGATCCCACAAGGTGGCAGGAGAGAACAAACTTCTAAGAATGGTCCCTTATGCACACTCAAAGTAAATACTAAAAATAATAAATAGGGGATGGTAGGCACGGGGCAGGGGGTGGGGAGAATCTTCCATCTTGTGCTTCATCAGAAAGAGCAGCAAGCCCCATGGTTTTTGTCCTCATTCCATCACAGCTTACACATTGCCATTTGCTTTTTAAATCAAAGTTTTATGAAGTAAAGCAAAGCTCCCAGTTCTTCAGACACAGTTCTTCCTCCGCTGCCTCACTGCAAAAGCAGTGTGCTGGGTCTGAGCTGGTTTGAGGTTTGCTGCTTGAATTCTGAGAAACAGCAGCAAATAGCAAAGGTTCAGGATGCTTATTTATTGGGAAAACAAAAGGAGTCTTAGAATAACATGTGTCATTTGTTATACTAGAGATTTCTACAGAGGCAAGCCTTAGCTCTTCTTGGTACCTAGAACATGCTCTAAAAATAAAGAGAAGTTAAGTAATGAAAAGATAAGGTTTAGGAACCACTCTGAAAATGGTTCACAATACTATGCTTCTATTTTTAAAAAGTCTTAACTTCATTTGAGAGAGATAAAAACTTAGGGGACAAAGAGTACCACCTATTACTTGGCTTTAGAGATTAAGAGTCAGTGAGTAGAAATTCAAAACAATTGGAGACGAATTAGATGACCACTCAAGTCTATTTACCAACAGTTGCCATGACATACTGACCACACCTACACTTTTGGATCAAGAATTTGGTATTCTGATCTCAGATACATGAAGCACATCACCACTGCCTTCCCATCCTGTGAAGGGAGGGGGTGAAGCCTGGAGGGAGGGAGGGGTAAATACAGAAAATCATTTACATCTTCAAGTAGGTTAGGACACTCTAGAAAATCACACATACTGCTGGCACAAGTAAACTTTGGAAAGGGTCTGGAAAAGCTAAAAGTTGTACAGCTGAAGCATTCCTCCTATGGCAGCAGGAACTTCCTTGGTGTGTATGTGTGTGTGTGTGTGTGTGTGTGTGTTCTCAATATAATTAACAAAACATGGCTGAGAGAAAACAACCACTGCACATTTCAGCCTACAAGTCACAGCTCAAGGAGTTTAAAGCAGACTGCCTTCCTTTCTCCAAGCCCGCAGCTTACCTCTCTGCTGTGTTTGCAACACTCTCTCTGCCTGAAATGGTGCTTCACATGGCAGACTTTAGGAATCCGTGTTTCCCTTGACAGCTTCTGCTCTAATCTCAAACTACAATTAATCTAAGTTCTGATGCATAATTTAAGACGATAAATGCTTTCCAATACGCACAAGTGTGATGTAGGCTACATTCCTTGCCATCAAGTTTGGGGTCCATATTCCTTGCCATCAAATTTGGGATCCCTAGCTTGCTGGTAATGGTGACAGCTGTGCTGGTAACCTAGACCTTGGCTGGTTTCTTTCGATGGTGCCCCAGATGAAGCTAGAATAAAATTGCACAACTGGAAAAATATTTTTTGGTTCATTTAGTTTTGAAAAAAATTGAGTGTGGAAAAAAATGGGTGGGGTCACCCCCAATGGGGAATAGGCACTGTCCTCAGCCTCAGCTGAGTTCTGTTGCTGACGTGAGTATGGCTGCAAATTGCCAAATGCTGCTTCTCTCTATGATAGAAGAGCCAGGCGGCTCTGATTTACCGAATAAAGCTCGTTCAGGACCTTCATCAAATCATCTTGGAGCTGCTGGCCAACTTCTTTACTCTGTAAAGAAAAGAGGAAGGAAGGTTAATTGAAAACCAGAAGGAGATGGGAGGTGGCAGCAAAGACAAGAGCAGCACAGGCTCTACAAATGGCACAAACTCGCTTACAGCCCAGTATTTAACCTAGCACATCAGATAACCAATTATGTCAGATTACTCAGAGCCTTAATGAAATGAAATGGGCCCTTTCTATATAGCCCAGCAGAGACAATCATGTAGAGGGAAAATGGGTTACAGCCCTTGATTTTCCAATTGGTCTCAAAAGCAGGCTTGAGAGTCACATCCTACCTAGCAACTGTGGTTAGGTAGAATCGTGCTTTCTCAGCTATTTGGAATTGAACTTGGGATCTCGTGGGTACCAGGCAAGCATTCTATCACTGAGCTGCATCTCCAGCCCCTAAAAGACACTCATCTCAGCTCATTTTTGAAGCAAGGGAAGAGTCCTTTCATAATTCTTTTTCAAGGTGTGTGTGTGTGTGAGTGAGTGGGGGGGGAGGGAGAGGGAGGGGAAGGGGGGGAAGGGAGAGGAGGGAGGAGGAGGGAGAGGGGGAGGAAGGGAGAGGGGGAGGGAGAGGGAGGGGAGGGGGAGAAGGAGGGGAAGGGGAGATGGATTTGGGGGTGGGAAGGGAGAGGGAGAGAGAGAGGGAGAGGGAGTAGAGAACATGTGTGCCCCCCACAGGGCACACTGAGGGCAGAGAAAATTTGCCTGAGTCAGCTCTATCCAATATGTAGATTCTGGGCATCAAACTCAGGATTGTTTTTTGTTTTTTGAATTTTTTTTATTTTTTATTTTCTAAGTTTTTTTTATTTACATTCCAAATGATTTCCCCTTTCCTGTTTCCTCCCTCCCCGAAAGTCCCGTAAGCACCCTTCCCTCCCTTTGTTCCCCATTCAACCCTCTCTCGCTTCTCTGTCCTGGCATTCCCCTATATCCAGTCTTTCCAGGACCAGGGATCTCTCCTTCCATCTTCTTGGAAATCTATTGATATGTGAATTGCGTTTTGGGTATTCTGAGATTCTGGGTTAATATCCCCTATTAGTGACTGCATATCATGTGTGTTCTTTTGTGATTGGGTTACCTCACTAAGGATGATATTTTCCACAAACTCAGGATTGTTAGTAAGTGCCTTGCCTTTATCCACTGAGTTATCTTGCTAGCCTGAGCCTGAGCATTTTAAAAACTGTTTTGCCACTTTACAATTAAGTTCTCTAGTTAATTTTTTTTTCTATTAGGGTATTCATTATGGGATATAACAGAGATGTGACTTCTATCATGAATACTTATGTGTTTTGTATTTGGTAATGTTTAAATATGGAGTGTAAGGACCACAAATGAGCAACTACAACAATTGCTGCTAATCTCAGCTTTCCTATCACCTGCTGTGTCTTTGCTATTTTCATTGTTGTGTTGACAAAAGACCTTTCAAGAAGCAAGTAACTGAGGTTACAGTTCAAGAAGGTGCCTTCTATCTTGTTGGGGAAGGGATGGTGGCAGGAATGAGGAAGTGGGCAGATCACAAAGCAGAGACTGAGCAGGCTGAAGGTCTGTTCCCAAGACCCCCTTCTTCCAGGAAGTTTCCAACTCCTAAAGGTTCCACATCCTTTCCAAATAGTGCCATTTTCATTCTTCTGCATGCTAGCTGACAGTTGAACCAGCACCATTTGTTGAAAAGGCTGTCTTTTTTTTTTTGCACTGGATGGTTTTAGCTCCTTTGTCAAAGATCAAGTGACCATAGGTGTGTGGGTTCATTTCTGGATCTTCAATTCTGTTCCATTGATTTACCGCCTGTCACTGTACCAATACCATGCGATTTTTATCACTATTGCTCTGTACTGCTTGAGGTCCAGGATACTGATTCCCTCAGAAGTTTTCTTATTGTTGAGAATAGTTTTAGCTATCCTGGGTTTTTTGTTATTCCACATGAATTTGAGAATTGCTCTTTCTAACTCTATGAAGAATTGAGTTAGAATTTTGATGGGGATTGCAATGAATCTGTAGATTGCTTTTGGCAAGATGGCCATTTTTACTATATTAATCCTGCCAATCCATGAGCATGGGAGATCTTTCCATTTTCTGAGGTCTTCTTTGATTTCTTTCTTCAGAGACTTAAAGTTCTTGTCTTACAGATCTTTCACTTGTTTGGTTAGTCACACCAATACTTTATATTGTTTGTGACTATTGACAAGGGTGTCGTTTCCATAATTTCTTTCTCAGCCTGTTTATCCTTTGAGTATAGGAAGGCTACTGATTTGTTTGAGTTAGTTTTATATCCGGCCACTTTGCTGAAGTTCTTTATCAGCTGTAGGAGTTCTCTGGTGGAGTTTGTGGGTTTACTTAAGTATACTATCAAATCATCTGCAAGTAGTGATAGTTTGACTTCTTCCTTTCCAATTTGATCCCTTTGACCTCTTTTTGTTGTCTAATTGCTCTATCTAGAACTTCAAGTACTATATTGAATAGACAGGGAGATGGAGAGAGAGAGAGAGAGAGAGAGAGAGAGAGAAGCCTTGTCTAGTGGGATTTTAGTGGGATTGCTTCAAGTTTCTCTCCATTTAGTTTGATGTTGGCTACTAGTCTGCTGTATGTTTATGTCTATGTTTAGGTATGGGCCTTGAATTTCTGATCTTTCCAAGACTTTTAACATAAAAGGATACTGAATTTTGTCAAAAGCTTTTTCAGCATCTAATGAAATGACTATGTGGATTTTTCTTTGAGTTTGTTTATGTAGTGGATTACATTGATGGATTTCCGTATATTGAACCATCCCTGCATCCCTGGGATGAAGCCTACTTACTCGTGGTGAATGACTGTTTTGATGTGTTCTTGGATTTGGTTGGCAAGAATTATATTGAGTATTTTTGCATCAATATTCACAAGGGAAATTGGTCTGAAGTTCTCTTTCTGTGTTGGATCTTTGTGTGGTTTTGGTATCAGCATAATTGTGGCTTCATAGAACGAGTTGGGTAGTGTTTCTTCTGTTTCTATTTTGTGGAATAGTTTGAAGAGTATTGGTATTAGGTCTTCTTTGAAGGTCTGATAAAATTCTGCACTAAAACCATCTGGTCCTGTGCTTTTTTTGGTTGGGAGACTTTCAATGACTGCTTCTATTTCTTTAGGGGTTATGGGACTGTTTATATGGTCTATCTGATCCTGATTTAACTTTGGTATTTGGTATCTGTCTAGAAAACTGTCCATTTCATCCAGATTTTCCAGTTTTGTTGAGTACAGGCTTTTGTAGTAGGATCTGATGATTTTTTTGAATTTCCTCAGTTTCTGTTGTTATATCTCCCTTTTCATTTCTGATTTTGTTAATTTGGATACTGTCTCTGTGCCCTCTGGTTAGTCTAGCTAAGGGTTTATCTATCTTGTTGATTTTCTCAAAGAACCAGTTCCTGGTTTTGTTGATTCTTTGTATAGTTCTTTTTGTTTCTACTTGGTTGATTTTTAGCCCTGAGTTTGATGATTTCCTGCTGTCTACTCCTCTTGGGTATATTAGCTTCTTTCTGTTCTAGAGCTTTCAGGTGTGCTATTAAGCTGATAGTGTATGCTCTCTCTCCACTTTCTTTTTGGAGGCACTCAGAGCTATAAGTTTTCCTCTTAGCACTGCTTTCATTGTATCCTATAAGTTTGGGTAATTTGTGCCTTCATTTTCATTAAATTCTAAAAAGTCTTTGATTTCTTTCCTTATTTCGTCCTTGACCAAGGTAGCATTGAGTAGAGCATTGTTCAGCTTCCATGTGTATGTGGGCTTTCTGTTG
Source organism: Tokudaia tokunoshimensis (assembly GCA_036184795.1). Lineage (NCBI taxonomy): Eukaryota > Metazoa > Chordata > Mammalia > Rodentia > Muridae > Tokudaia > Tokudaia tokunoshimensis. Next base: position 62,955,358 of record BTHU01000013.1, on the reverse strand, counting down.
TTTTTGTTGCTATTGAAGACCAGCCTTAATCTGTAGTGATCTGATAGGAGGCATGGGATTATTTCAATCTTCTCATATCTGTTGAGGACTCTTTTGTGACCGATTATATGGTCAATTTTGGAGAAGGTACCATGAGGTGCTGAGAAGAAGGCATATTCTTTTGATTTAGGATGAAATGTTCTATAGATATCTGTTAAATCCATTTGGTCCATAACTTCTGTTAGTTTCACTCTGTCTCTGTTTAATTTGTGTTTCCCTGATCTGTCCACTGATGAGACAGATTGTTGAAGCCACCCACAATTATTGTGTGAGGTACAATGTGTGCAAAAAGCTTGTAACCCAAAACATCCAGGAAATCCAGGACACAACGAGAAGACCAAACCTAAGGATTATAGGTATAGAAGAGAGCGAAGATTTCCAACTTAAAGGACCAGTAAATATCTTCAACAAAATTATAGAAGAAAACTTCCCTAACCTAAAGAAAGAGATGCCCATGAACATATAAGAAGCCTACAGAACTCCAAATAGACTGGACCAGAACAGAAATTCCTCCCGACACATAATAATCAAACACCAAATGCACTAAACAAAGAAGGAATATTAAAAGCAGTAAAGGAAAAAGGGTCAAGTAACTATAAAGGCAGACCTATGAGAATTACACCAGACTTCTCACCAGAGATGATGAAAGCTAGAAGATCCTAGGCAGATCTCATACAGACCCTAAAGAACACAAATGCCAGCCCAGACTACTATTCCCAGAAAACCTCTCAATCACCATAGATGGAGAAACCAAGATACTCCATGATAAAACCAAACTTACACAATATCTTTCCATATACACAGTCCTACAAAGGATAACAGATGGAAAATGCCAATACAAGGAGGGAAACTACACCCTAGAAAAAGCAAGAAAGTAACCTTCTTTCAACAAACCCAAAAGGAGATAACCATACAAACATAAAAATAACATCAAAGAAGCAAATACTACGTTTGTTCTCTCATAGAGAATCCAGATTTAAAATTGCATGTGTAGGTTATGAAACTGGACAGAGCATTATAAAAGGGGAGGAACAGATTTTAAGTGAGCTGGGAAATAGAGTAATGGGATACATGTCATAAGAAAGCAGAAGTTGGTGTTAGCTGGGAGAAGAAAGGGAAACAGCTGGAAGGAGGAACATAGGAGGACCTTTGGGGGAGGGAACAAGAAAACAAAATATAATGACGCACATGTATGAAGATGCTGGGGTGGAACTCATCACTTTATATGCTAGTCTAAAATACTAATTTTTTTTAAAAGACCTTTTCTTACTGTCCTTGTTTGGTTTCTCTAATGCTACGACAAAACACTGATCAAAAGCAACATGGGGGAAGAAAGGGTTTGTTTGACTTACATAGCCCAGCCAATGTCCATCACTGAGGAAAGCCAAGGCAGAAGCTCAAGGCAGGGATTAAAGAGAGACCACTAAGGAATGCTGCTTACTGGTTAGCTTCCAGACTCACTTTCAGCTACATTTCTTATACAGTCCAGGCCTGCCTGCCTAAGAATGGTACTACCCACAGTGGCTAACCCCCTTACATCAGTTAGCAATTTTAAAATGTCTCACAGACACACCAAGGACAACCTCTGAGCTCCTTCTTTCCAGTTCACACTTTAGGTCTGTGTCAAGTTGACAGCTGAAGCTTACTATGACACTAACCTCTACCATTCTATGGTTCTACGTGATGTTTTGCCTGCTTCCTTAATGTAAGAAAAACATTAAATAATAGTCTTCTGTCAAAACACGTTTATAAGGAAGAATTAAAATCTTTTGTTTCTCCTCCACCTTATAAAACCTTTATGTAAATGCTTTAATACCCCACTCAGTAAAAGCTTTATACATACAAAGGCCCTGCTGCATTCTTGGCCCCTTTCTTATTTCCTTGTGCAGATTCTTATAAAAAACTAGCCAATCATGAAGGACTAAGTAAAATCCCATCCCGCAGGAAAAGACAGTCACTACCTGCTTTAGAATAAAAGCCAAGAACTCTTCCTGGCCTTGTGTGCTTAATCAAGAATAAAATTTCTCTTGTTTACTCTTAATCAACAGTTCTGCCGTATTGAGACACTTCAGTTGGAATTGTGGTCACTTTCTTTGTGACTCGAACTTATTTCTAACCATGTGTCCATATTAGAGCCAAGCAGACTGGCTTCAGAGCAGAGTAAAAGACAAGGCACAAGTTCTCTGTCAGGATCCTGATGCCAGCAAAATGAAAGCTTCAGGAATATCATGCCTGTTTTAGATTTCCCATTCCTAGTTCCTCTGGTACCATCCTCACCTGGGAAGACACTAGCTGTTACCTGTTGGTCTACAACTTCCCATGGAATTTCCTCCCATGGAGAGGAAGGCTGAGCTCCACAGAAGCAACAGAGGAGCAAGAAGGCAAAGAGGAGAAAATGACTCACCATCTGCCTCAGAGTCAACAGGTCAGAGGTGAGCATGAGTATCACTATCAGCCGCCCCCCTCCCAGCTCCAGAGGCTCCTCTTGCCAGCCTTCCAGCCTTTCTCGCCTCATCCTATGTTTAAATGGCAAAGGTTAAATGAGATGGTACCTGATCCTGTGCTATGCTGCTTAGCCAGGACTTAAATAAACTAGTAGGAGTCCAGGAATGGAAAGAGGAAGGGAGTGGAAGAGGAGGGAAAGTCTAACCAATAAAATAGCAATTAAGACAGGCAGATGTTTCCTTTTGTGTTCTGATTAGTTGGGAGGACCAATGAACGGTTATCCCTGTTTATTTGAACAAGCTGCTGAAGCAATCAGATTTACCGTTCCCTCTGGCTGGGCTGGGAACACACGTGTAGCTAGCTCTAGTCAGCTCAGTTAAAATATACAACTAAAGCTCTTAACGAGCAATTCTGACCCAGAAGAGAGGCAGGAACTGGCCAGTGTCTCTCCTTTCACTGATGATAAAAGGCCACCTGTTCTCCAACTCAGAAGCTTTAACAGTAAGCCTTCAGGGAAAAGTAAGGCCTCAGGAAGTGCTTCCGTGCAGATCACCACTGAGGGGTTAAAGGAGTTGGGAAGCTACTAGGGAGCCCCACCCAAAGACAAGGAGCACATTTATTCCTAGGAACAACAAAATTGATGAAGTCAAGTAGAAGACAATGGGGACTGCAGAGCTTTCCCTTCTCTATAAAGAAGTAAAGGGGTTTCTAGGCAGGGAAGAAAAGGAATTTACAGTGCAGTCTTTGTGTACCAACACACAGCCTGAATCTCTTTTCTTTAAGATTTCTTGGAAGAGAATGAGTCATCTAAACATTGCAGGAAACCAAACAGAAGTTGGGGGTGGTTAACTTTGGGTAAAGTTTTTCTTTTAAATGTTTGCATAGTTATCTTTGTCAAAAAAAAAAAGAAAGAAAGAAAAGAAAAGAAAAAAAAGGTAGCTAAATTTAGACTAGAAATGTGGCACAATTAACAATGGACTAGCAAGTGCCACGGTGTGCTCAGATCTGGATCTTTTATTTTGAAAGTTATCACAACCTTTTTGGCTAGAGTGGGAGCCCCACTCTGCCTGTGACTAAAGCAGGCAAGCAGGGGTAGTCAGAAATAAGATTGCAACAGCTCCTTCCAGCTGTGTGCTTACAAAACCAGCAAGAAGTCTTCCTTTTCTAACAGATAAGGGCTGGACAGAACTGGAACACACAGCCTCATACCCCGCCCAAGCATAAGACAGCAGAATGTGTGGTCTGCTCTGCCTGGATGTAGGACTGTCACTTGCCCCTTTAAAAGGTTTATTTTATTATTTTTAATTATGTGTAGGTGTGTGTGTCTGCATGTGGGTATGTGGAAGTGAGTGCAGGTTCCCAGGGAGGCCAGAGGCATCAGATCCCCTGTGTTTGCTGCTGACAGATGACTGGGACCTAACTAAACTTGGGTCCTCTGGATGAGCATCAGTGCTCTGAACCGTTGAGCCATCTATGCACTCCTTGCCTCATCTTCGTATCTTCTTAAATTAATATGTTTCCTGAATATCAATGGGTTTTTCTGTTAAATAGAAACAAAACAAATGAACAAACAACCCACCAATTATGAAAGGGTTCTAAAACTAGTCCGCACCAGGAGGAGGACTGATTCTTTACTTTTCTATTTATTCAGACCAGCAGCATATTTACCTATCTATACTACAAAACTTTTATTAGGCACACAATCTCTCCTTATTTGTAGATGTGTATATTTATGAAAGCATGTTTCTGTCATGTTGTAGAAGCTAATTTCAGGGTCCCAAGGCCGAAGCTGTCAGCAGGTTGAAACAGCAGGGTCATTTAATTCTGTGGCAACGAGACTGTGTCAGCAGTTTTCCAAAAAAGAATCAGATTTTTCAAGTGCACATCATCTGCGCTGATCTCCATCAGTGCTAGCATCATCTCTTTACCCCCAAAGATGTATCAGAGGCCAACTGTTCAAAAAAAAAATCTAATTTAAAACTGAATGGACCTTTCCAGATCTCAGAGGAAAGGGACATAAATGTTCTGTTAAGCTCTGCAGCAGGGGAGGAGCCACCAGATCCAGGGTGGAGGATTCAGGGGCACTCTATTTCAGAGGCCGAGTTCCTGAGCGGGCACTTTGCCCAGAATGCTTTGATGGTTAAGATAGGGCTTAAGGGACTGTGCTATTAGGTATCAGGCCAATGTTAGGGGATGGTGGTGACTGAACCTGGCTGGCCTCTCCCATCCAATTTAGTCCAAAAACCAGAAACTAAACAAACAGTGGTTTGGTAGGGGCTATTGTTACAGGGGTGCAGAGAACGGTGATATAGCAGGTCAGAGCTGAGAAAAAACTTCTGATTTCCCCTTCAACCATAGTTCCTTGCCTGTGTGGAGGAAGGACCTTGTTAGTGCCCATTCATCCACAGATGAGGAAACCAACAATGACCAGCAAGGTTGGGCTCTACTGGAACTCCGACTCCGGGGAAATCAAGGTCATACAATGTACAGATAAAATGCTAGGAGTATAGTTTGGTGGTAGAAGGCTTGCCCAGCAGCTCAAGGCCTGGGTGGTGAATCTCCAGCATGTCAAATGATAATGATAGTAATCACATCGAAGCACAAATACTGTAAAGAAAAACTGGCTTGGAGTTGCCATGTGAGAGCCACTGGGAGTGCTTTGACATTTTGAATACGGGTAGGTAGCAAGGATGTTTTGAAATTATAATCCAGTATGTCTACAATGAAAATCTTATGTGTAGCACCTTCTTATATTTCCTATTCTGCTCTGCTTTTTAAATACTAGTTATAACTCACTAAATTGAAAGTAGCAGTGATGGGATTAGAGCCCACCAACCAAGACAGGAGCTAAATAACTTCCCCTCCTGAGATAGCTGATTACAGTTCAAAGTGGGTTTAGGCTCAATTACTGAATTCTGGCAATGCGCAAAGACAGCTGGATTTTAGGGGATGTACAAAAAAAATCCATCAGCAAATATTTATAGAACATCTATTATATGTCATATACTTGTGGCTTGAATATAAAACAGAGAGTTTAAAAGTTCACAGTCTGCTGAGAAAGATAGACATTGACCTGACGTCTGAGCCTATCAGAATGTAAGTCTTTATCCATCTCAAAGACATTAATAGAAATGAGATGATCTTAGTGTAAGGATTTCTTTTTCCTTATCTTGGTCCAGCTTGCCAGAAACAGAAATCTGAGTTTTTTAAAAATCCAGCTATTACACAGTAAATCCTTCTACTTTGCATTTGCCTTTCTAATTACAAATGGCTGTTTCAGTCATAATGACACTGCTTTAGAGTAAGTGAATCTCAAAAGCTTATATACCAGCTAAAAAATGTTTGGAATCTTTTGAGTTTGTAAGCACCATAAAAGCTAATTTCACCAATAACCATTTCACTTAGAAGTTAATGAGTATAGCTGAATTTCCCTAGGGGGAAAAAGTCATATTACAGAAAAAAAAAAGTCAGAAACCCGACACACTATAAATCCCACTACTTGTTTCAGATTCCTGTTGAATTATCTAAAAACCATAGTATTAAAGTACCACGAAGCTCCCCCCTTGCCACCTGCAGCAGTTGGGAGAGCTGGCCCTGGGGTCACAAGAGAGCAGGTGAGCTGGTCCTGCACCCTGCCTGGGAGCAGAGTAGAGTTGGCCCTGGTGGAGGAGGCACCGTTGAGCAGGCCTGAAGGCAAGAGCATAGGAGAGCTGGCCCCACCACTCATGTGCCATACAGAAGTGTGGGTACAGGTGTGATACCCCTCCCTTGCTGCTACCTGCAGTAGTTGGAGACTGGTCCTGCAGGCATGAGAACCAGAGAGCTAGTCCTACCCTCTCACTGGCTGTAGAACACAGGGAAAGTGGGCCCTGCACCTCACCTGGACAACGCAGCGGAGCTGGCCCTGATGGCAAAGGCAGCCCAAGGGTGAGAGAGCAGGAGCACATAGGAGAGGAGGCCCCATGCCTTGACGGGGCAGCACAGTGGAGCTGGTTCCAGAGGCCTGGGTGCTGGTAAGCCAGCCTCAAGGGCATGAGAGCAGGAGAGTAGCCCTGTCTCCTGCTACTGGAGGTTTTAGATGGTTTAGCTGGAGCAGTGCTGGAGAGCTTCTTCTGGTGGTATGGTTAAGGGAGAGCCTGCATGCTGACCAGCTCAGCTACCACCCAGGGCTCTGAGTTGGCCCACCTCAAAATTTGTATAATCTGAAAATGTTTGGGATGTGTAAAAGGTCCAGGCCTGCTGACCCAAACCTGCAGGATCTCCCTGACACAGGGAAACAACAGGATAACCAGGAGGAGCCAATATTGATGGTATCACAGAAGCCAGAGATCTTGAACCAGATCAATAACTCATTGCAATGAACATCTGCACGTGAAATGTGTGGCCAGAGGGATACACTGTGGGACACACTGGGACACACTACAGCTTCCACAATGAGATGTTTTCTATGCTTTGCTTGTTTTTTGTTTGTGTGTGTTTTATTTTGTGGGGAAGGTTGTCAGGGCAAAGGGCAGATATGAGGGGATGGAGAGATGAGCAGAACCGGGGTGCATGATGTAAAACTCACAAAGAATCAATACAAAGTTAAAAACAAAACACAACAACAACAAAACCAAAACCAACCAAACAAAATAAGAACCCAAAGTCATTAAAATCAACTGAGAACTAATGGAGGAGTGATTTCTCTTGAACAGCTTACACCTGGCGTAGATTCAAGAGTGTTTATGTTGCGTTTTTCTTGTACCAAGTTTACTATTCTTAGCGAAGCATCAGAGTTCAGTAATGAAAGATAAAGACTTTTCCTATTTTCCCACCATTACTTTTTTAGCAGATACCAAGTTAGTATATTTTTGGATCAGATTGTGTTAGAATGCCTAATTTTAGAAATTGCTGCTTAAATTATAAGAATGAATAAATATCTCTCAATAATAAGCTTAAGCTTACCAATAAATAGGTACAGACTGGATGAATACATTAAAACATTAGATTCAGATCTCTGTAGGAATACACTTTGCTGGTAAAGAGATACAGGAGAGAAGAGAATCTATCAAGAAGTGGCAGCTGGAAAACAAGTGGGCATATCTCTTCTGATATCTAACAAAGTAGAAACCAAACCAAAATTAGAAGAGATAAAGAAAACCATTACATACTACTAAAGGGAAAAATCATTAAGAAGATCCAACTGTAAAGATATATACAAAAACATTTTAGCTTCCAATTTCATAAAGTAAACCCTGATGGACATAAAAGGTCAGATAGGTCCCAAATCAATAATAATATAGGGTGAATTTGATAGCTCATTGTCATTTTTAAATAAGTCATCCCTACTAAAAATCACCAAAGAAGCCTCAGGACTAAACAGCACCATGGCTCAAATGGCCTTAGCAGATAGAGACAGAATATCCCATCTAAAAGCTATAGAATATATGTTCCCAGCATCCCATGCACCCTTCTCTAAAGTATCTCACATTCTATCCATAAAACAAGATTTACAAAATACAAAAGAACTAGAATAGTTAATTGTATCTTATCCTATCAGAGTAGAATTAAACAATAAAACAATAAAACCCATAGAGATTATTTTAAAATAGGTATGTGAAAAAACACTCTAAGATGGGAAATCATAAATTTAAAAACTCTTAAAATCAAATGAAAATGAAAGTACAACATACCAGAAAATTTGCTAGTTCTAAGAAGAAAGTTTGTAGCTATGAGTACTTACATTAAAAATATATGAAACAGCCGGGCGGTGGTGGCGCATGCCTTTAATCCCAGCACTTGGGAGGCAGAGGCAGGAGGATTTCTGAGTTCAAGGCCAGCCTGGTCTACAAAGTGAGTTCCAGGACAGCCAAGGCTACACAGAGAAACCCTGTCTCAAAAAACCAAAAAAAAAAAAAATATGAAACAACAACAAATAAACAAACAACCCCCCCAAACCTAACAATGTGCTTTGGGACCTTAGAAAAACAAGAACATGCCAAACCCCAAAGCAGTGGACAGTAAGAAACATTGATGATAAAAGTAGAAATTAATAAAACAAACACCAAAAGAACAATATTAAAATCAATCATAGTTGAGTTTAAAAAAAATAAGGCTGACAAAGCATTAGCTGATGAGACAGAAGACTCTAATAAAACTGAGAGATGAAAAGAGGGAGTCTACTGCAGCTTCTAGTGATCTCCACAAAAGCAATCATCAGTGATTACTATGAAAAGTTACATTCTTGAAAATTCAGAAGAAATGGGTAAATTCCTATACAGGTCCATCCACCAACATCAAAGAAGGAAGATGTAAACAAGTTAAACAAACTCACAACAATAAGAGTGAATAAAGTAGCAAGAAGTCTACCAACACTGAAAATGTCACGATCAAAAGGATTCACTGTCATATTTTACCAAACCATTCAGGAAGAATGAACATCAATGCTTTCCCCAAACTGTTCCATCACACAGAGGGGAGGAACACTGTGTCAGTCTATAAAGCCACCACTACCCAGATACCAAAACCAGTAAGAAAGCTATATAGACAACTTTCCTATGAACACAGACACAAAACTTGTTGCAAACTGAATTTAAGAATGGATTAAGATCATAAACATACACACTGTTTTTATTTCAGGGGGTTAGTTCAACATTCACAAATCATGAAGTGTGATAATAGCACATAAGTAGATTTAAGGCCAGGATTCACATGATTATCATACCAATGCAGAAAAGAGACCTGGTCAAATTTAACATGATAAAAGCTCAGAAGACACTAGAAGTAAAAAGAACACACTACAGTATAGTAAAAACAAACTCAGTCAAGATTACACTGCATGGGGAAAACCAGCCTTTTTCCCTAAAACCTGGAACCCACTACCTTTTCTAAGTGAAACAGGTAATTCAGAAAAGACTGAGTCCCACTGGATGGGGACAGGCCAATAGGAGTAGGAGTCAGGGAGACAGTGAAGTACACCTGTTCTCTTAAGACCTTTAATAGTATAGTCTGAATATTTCTTCATGTGTGTTCCAGCCTCTTAGGAAGATACATCCTATACTAAGAAAATAAGCTCAAATCAACATCCCAGAAAGAAAAATCAGATCTAAGCCTTCTCTTAAGTCATCATTGTAATCACTGTCTTGGCAAATCTCCATTGTGACTATTGTTCAGGATAATGACTTCAATGAGAATGTATGTTTTTGGGTTCTGAGCTCTCGTTCCAGAAACATTTAGTGACATTATCCTGAAGGTGAATGTCTACCTATTTCCAAGGCTAGACATTAGAGGTATAGAAACAGTGTCTCGGTGACTTGGGGTACCTTCAAGTAGACAGGACATACAAGGAACAAAGGACACAAAGGCAAAGAGGATACAGATCTCAGGACATAACATCAACTCAGGAGGAAAAGCAAGGAAAGGCTTAGAAAGAAAAAGAGCCAGCATAGAAAGTGCTCCCACAATGTCGAATCCCAGGAGCTGGAAAGGAGGAAGGATGCCTTGTCGCTCTCAGATGAGGTAACAGAGCTCATCTGAAAGTTGGCATGTGAACATGAGAGGAGGAAAACACCCTGGTAGGAAATGAAACAGTCAGCAGCACCCTACAGGAAATGCCTAAATGAGAAAACTGCTGATCAAACAAGAAAGAGGAACTTAGCAGTACAGCTAGTTCATCAGGATTCAGTGTAGTGTTAGAAGTCTTGACTCAACTTAGAATCCCAGTGTAGAGAAAAGAAGAGGCTCCAGGGGTTTAATCATGAATATAACATTTTCTTGACACTTCAGGTGCCAGGGTTGGCTCTAAGAGAAACATAATGCCAACTTTTGAATACTGAGTGGATATCCCCAGCTACTGTGCTGGCTCATATCTCCTTGTCTTTGTGCATGGTAATTACAGGGATGGCTATTCCCATCAGTCATGGTCCATGAACACTTTTTAAACATCCATATCCTTCTGGATAGCACTTTCCCTCTCACTAGTACCTCATTCCATGAAAATCACTTAACTGTGAGAAGGAAAAGGCCAGAGTTTGGCCTCTGACTCTGTGTATGTGTGTGTGTGTGTGTGTGTGTGTGTGTATGTAAATATTTACTATTAAAAGGCAAAATTAGTAATCTCTTGTGGGGCTTTAAATATATATAAAATTAACGGATAGTAAATCAGCAATAGAATCTGGGTCAGAGTCGAGAAAAGATATTGTTAAATAGGCAATAGACGGTTAATCTATAGTAAACGTTCGCAAGTCAAGAATATACCTGATAGGCTGGCAAGATGGCTGAGTGGATAAAGGTATTTGCCACCAAGCCTGAAAATCTGCATTTGATTCCTAAGATTCAAGAAGTAGAAGAAGAGAACTAATTCATGTAAGTCGTCCCTTGAACTCCACATTCATACCAGGCATATGCACCTGTGCATGCATGTGCACAGGCACGAACGCGCATGCGCACACACACACACACACACACACACACACACACACACACACACACACACCAAAACTAAACTAAAAAACACTTTTTAAAAGAATACAGGACATATCAAGAAAACCCACAGAATCAACTAACCTGGACCCACAGGGTCTCATAGAGACTGACTGGCAACCAGGGAGCCTAGATGGGACTGACCTAGGCCCTCTGCACATATGTTACAGTTGTGTGGCTTGGTGTTCTTGTGTGACTCCTAACAGTGGGGGCAAGAGCTTTCTCTGACTCTTGCCTGTGAGACCCTTTCCTCCTACTGGGTCGCCTCTTCCAGCTCCTCGCCCCTCAGCTCCTAGAGAGGAGGTGCCTAGTCTTATTGCTACTTGATCTGCCATGGCTGGTTGATATCCATAGGAGGCTTGTACTTTTCTAAAGAGATACAGAAGAGGTGTTGGGGGGGTGGGGGACTGAGGAAAGGACTGAGAGGGGAAACTGCAGTCAGGATTTATGAATAAAGAGAAGAGACTCCATGATATAGTCTGGATATGGTAGTATACACCATAATAATCCTAGCACTCAGGAATATCAGGCAGGATGGAAAGTTAGGCCTGCCTTGGCTGTATAGTGAAACCCTGTATCAAAAAGCAAAGCAAAATATTAAAAGGAGAATACAAGTTGTAATTTATGGTAACCACTAAAGGGATAATGTTACTACCAGTCTAAGAGAAGGAAAACTCTATAAACCATATAAAAAAAGAAGAAACAAACTCATCTGCTAATGGGTTACTCGGGCATACAGACTGAATTCTAGTTGTCAATAGAGGAGGACTTGACCACAGAGGGTAGCACCACATTTTTGGAGGGTGATGGTACTGTCACCTGTCTTAATTTTGGTCATGGTTCAAACTGCACTTTTCAAGAATACTCTGCATTCTTTCCTGCATATCCAACCTTCTACGGGATCATTTCCATTCCATTTAAATATTATTAAGTCAAGGCTTGTAATCCTAGCATTTCTCGGAGTCTAAGGCAGGAGGGAAGTCCACAGCTAGCCTGAGCTACATAACAAGAACATGAATTTTTATTATTTCTTTCAGTGTGGGTCTGCTGGTGATAGTTTTTTCATATCTTCTTATGTGGAAATCTCCTTAGTTGGCCTTCATTTCTTAAGGATACTTCTTCCCACTGTCTCCTATCTTTCATTGTTTTGATTGAGAACCCAGCAGTTAACTTTGCTGTTGCTTCTCTGAGTGCTACTCTAAGACACTTCTGCAACAGCTTTCATCAATGTGGCCATAATTCACCTACACACAACTTTCTTTGTATTCATCCTACCTGGAGTTCATAATGTATTTTTATTCTGTAATAACTTTGTTAGTTGTAGACAGTTTGCAGCCATTTTTCTTCAACTTTTTGTTTTCTGCTGGAACTTCAAATAATCACATCAGGTCTGTTCACTTCTGAGGCTTTTTCTTCTATGTTCATCCTTTTATCACTCTGATCTTCAGGATATTGTTGCATGACCCATCTTCAGCTTTGTTTAATCCATATATTAAGCTTTTCTTTTAGTTACTACATTTTCATCATAAAATTTTGTTTTGTTCTTTTTATTATTGATATGTAATTCACATAACATACAATCTGCTAGTTTAAAATATTCAAAATTCAATATATTTAATGTCACAAAGAATTTGTAAACCATCACCACTAATTTCAGAATACCGTCATCACACTAAAAGAGACCTGATAACTGTTAGTAATCACTTTTTGACCTTCCCCTCAGCTCCTAGCAACCACTAATCTACTTTCTGTTTCTTATGAACTAGAATATTCTAAACATTTCCTATAAATGGAATCTTATGGCATGGGTCTTTTTTATATGGCATCTTTTATTTAATACAATATTTCAGAGTTTATCCATCCTGTAAGTATGTTCAGAGCCTCTTTTCTTTGTGGGCATGACAGGGATCGAATCCAGGGCCATGCACACGTTAATAAGCATTGCTGCATCAGTGAGCTACACTTCCCTGCCCCAAAGAATATCTTCCTTTTCAATGGCTGAATATTATAGATGAACAACAAATTTTGTTAACATTTGTTTAACTGCTTTATGAACATAGATTATTTCCACTTCTTGACATTATAAATAATGCTACTGTGTACAAAATTTTTCTGGAAGTATGTTTCTATTTCTCGTCAGTTTATATTCAGGAGTGACAGTGCTGTATTGTAGGTTAACTCCAGGCTTCAGTTTTTATAGAATTATCAAACGTTTTTTTAATACAGGGTCTCTATAGGTAGTTCTGCTTTTAGCCCCTAAAATACTAAAATTATAAGCATGTGCCATCATGTTCAGCTCCTCACTAACATTTCACTTTCTCTCTCTCTCTCTCTCTTTTTGTTTTTTTGTTTTTTTTTTTCGAGACAGGGTTTCTCTGAATGGCCCTGGCTGTCCTGGAACTCACTCTGTAGACCAGGCTGGCCTTGAACTCAGAAATCCACCTGCCTCTGCCTCCCAAGTGCTGGGATTAAAGGCGTGCACCACCACTGCCTGGCTCTCTCTCTTTTTCTTTCTTAAGTTATAGTCAACTTTATGGGTATGACATGTTACTTGATTGTGGTTTTGCAGAGATCTTTATATTTCTTTTTTCTTTTTCTTTCTTTTCTTTTCTTTTCTTTTTTTTTTTTTGGCTTTTTTCAAGACAGGGTTTCTCTGTGTAGCCCTGGCTGTCCTGGAACTCACTCTGTAGACCAGGCTGGCCTCGAACTCAGAAATCCGCCTGCCTCTGCCTCCCAAGTGCTGGGATTAAAGGCGTGCGCCACCACCGCCCGGCGATCTTTATATTTCTTACTGGCCATTTGCTGATCTCCTTTGGAGAAAAATTTCTCTCAGTTTTTATGCATTTTAAAACTGGATTGCTTCTCATTGTTGAGGTAAGAGTTCCTTATATAATACAAATACAAACCCTTTATAAAATATATGATTTGAAAATATTTTCTCTTATTCTATAGGGCTGTTTTTTATTTTCCTTGGAAGTATTCTTAGAAAGTTTTGTACACTGGTATCTCATTTAAAGTTATTATTTATAATTTTGTTATCCTTTAATTTTTTAGACTATGAAACATAGTGTAAAGAGGATGTTTGATAACAACCTCATTCCCATGGGTCTCCTACGAGCCACAACTTCTCAGTTTTTAGTCATGGTTATCTGATTTCTACATGTGCCTATTTATAATTGGAAGTTGAACTATGTTATAACAAATGATGAAATGTAAACCAGCATTTTCCTCGAGGGAGGATTTAAATCTGATTCTAGTCACTACCTATCTTGGATCACCTTAATCCAGTTAGAGACGAAGACAGTTTGAAGCTAGATTTCAGTCCCGGTGAGATCACTGGAGTCACTTATGCCCTACCCTTACTTCTCAGTTCATTCCTGTGCTGTGCCAAAGCTTGGGGAATCAGACCCCTTGCACTGGGAATTGAAGTCTTCAAGAATGCTAGCAAGTTCTCTACCACTGAACCACACTCCCAGCCCTGCCTTTTTGTTTGCTTGTTTTGTTTTAATGTTTATTTTGAGACAAGCTCTCATTACTATGTCTGGAATTACCTTGAACTCATTATGTAGCACAAGCAAGCCTTGACCTTGAACTCCGTCTGCCTTAGACCTCCAAAGTAGGCCTGCACCACTGGGCCTGGCTCTTCCTTCATCTCAGTTTCAATTTTTACATGTCTAGCCCTTCAAGTTTGCTCAAAGTTCCACTCAGCTTCATGCCCATCAGCTGTCTTCGAGAATGGCAGATGCTTCTTACATGACAACAGCTCTAATGAAAACTTGGACCGAATGGGTAAACACTGAGCACAGAGATCACTTTGTAACCTTCAGCATGTCTGGTGCAATTCTAGATTCCCAATAAGCTCTGCGCAATGTGCTTTACATAGAAGAGTGAATGGACACTGGCCACAACGAAGGCTTGCCACACTCAGATTCTCAAGTTGTTCCCTTCTCAAGACATTCTGGGAAAATGAGAGAGGAACAAACCTCAGGATTTAAATATGGTTCCTCTTATTTCCCCAGGGACTTTTCAAACCCCCAATCTATAAAGAGGAGGATGAATCTAACTCAAATAAAGGACATCTTTTGAAATCAGCTAAGTGACTGAGAGTCTAGAATCAAATCTTAGGAATCATTTGGTGACTTACATTTAACCTAATGGAGGAATTCTATACAAAGCTCTAAATATAAATATATGAACAAGCCTTAAACAGGGCCAGGCATGGAGCATACCTATAATCCTAGCACTAGGGAAGCAAAGACACAAGAATTCTTGGGGCCTGCTGGCTAGCTAATGTTGCTGAACTGATGAGCTTCAGAAGTAGTGAGAAACAATGCCTCAAAAAACAAGGGAGAGGGGCAAGCAAAGATGGCTTAGTGAGTAAAGGAGCCTGCTGCCAAGCCTGCCAACCTGAGTTTAATTGCTAGTATTTATTGGCTTAGTGTCTTCATTAAGCAAGCAAGTCATATATGAAATTTTCCTTTACTACTTGGATTTTACTCTTCAGCAACTATTACCTACAGCATCTACAGAGCCCTTTTCAAACCTACATTGCCTAGATAAGAGTTATTCATGCAAATATTTTCCTCCCTTTTATCAACGTAAGTTTCTGAATAATCAAGACTTTATTGTTCAATTAGTAATTAAAAAAAACAATAGTAATACCTTCTACTCAGTGTTAATATGTGCATGACTTCATTTAACTGTTATAATAGTTGTTATCACTATCTCCATTTTATAAATGCTAAATTTTAGAAAGGTTAAGCAATGGTCCAGCTTCTAAATGAAGAACTGGAATTTGAACTCACAAACTGCTCCACACTTTCCACACTCTTTTGTCATGTGTGTATTCTCATCTTAAAGAAGCCTCACTGGATAAAAACAAGGGGAAGAAATTCCAAAATCTTTGACATCAAGAAAGAGAATGATATAACAGCTGTTCCTCAAGGATCTTTAAGGAAGAGGAAAGATAATAAGAGACAGAGGTCATAGATCACATCAAGGAAACTGTTTTCTCGATACTGGAGGACAGATGCACATATGGATGAATGCACAGTAATTTTGACAGCATGCACAGAACCCTCATAAGCTCAAGCCAGACAAAATTCCGGCATGAAGAGAGGTTAGATGGACTTCCATCACTAGCTGAGGCACTACTGGTATTCAATAGCTGCAAGGAGAGGGAGTCAGTTTTTCTTGTGTTATAACCATTTTTATTACTATCTCCATGTTATAGATGCTAAATCTTAGAAAGGTCAAGTAATTGTCCAGTTTCTAAACGAAGGACTGGAATTTGAACTTACAAACTGTTCCACACTGTCCACACTCTTTTGTCATGTGTGTGTTCTCATCTTAAAGAAGCCTCACTGGATGAAAACTGGATGGAAACATGACCCCTGGTAGGTCAACAACACTCCAGAGTACACCCCACTCCCAAGAGTCATTGGGGAACACAAACTGGACTAGATGGGGATTAAAAAAAAAAAACCCAAAACTGAAAAGTTAGGTGAGTAGAAAGGAGATGGAGAGTATTGGATGGGTCCAGAAAGTGTGAATATGATCCAAATAAATTGCAAGAAATTCTTAAAGAAGTAATAAAAATAGTATTTAGGAAAAAAAAAGAATATAGTTTGTGCATCAATTGTTAGTCATGGTGAAGACAGAAAGAAAGTAACCACAACCTCTCTGTATTTCTGCTTTTTCCTGCCAGGCTCGTTTCTCAACTTGGAATGGAGAGCATGGCCTTAGCTAGCCTCTCATTGGTCATCTCTATCCATCAACTCCTGTGGACAGCTCCTGAGCTATGTCTCTAGCATGTTTGGAACTATAGACCACAGACATTTAGCAAGAACATTCTCTATAGGCACTATGGGGTTCTAAAAAAAATGTCCACTGCATCTATCTTTTTAAATGCCTCAATTTCCAACTTAATTAAGATTTCCTTTAGCTTGTAGATAGCTAAACTGTCAGCTCTACATTCCTTATGGAATAAGTCAAATAAATATGCAGGGTTGAAATAAACAATTTGAAAAGCTGAGGATAGGATCTCTATCCCAGAGCATGTCAATCTTCTGCATAAACCTAGGCAGAAGGAGTAAACTACATCTGTGGTTGTATCATAATTTTAAATTACTCTCAAATATTCTGAAGAGGTTGAGAAATATTTTATTATACAAAAATCTAAAACAAATCAAAAGCAATGAAAATTAATTAATACAGATTTTTAAAAAAAAAACAAAAACAACACAACCACACTTCTAGGATGCAAAAGAAAAAAGAAGTAAGCTTGTCACAACTATGCCTGATATTTTTGACCCTAGGCCTCAATCTACTCATTTATATGTTGCAAAACATGAATGAATGCCCTAGAACCAATTTTTAATTCAAAGTTCTTTAAACATTTCTTTAGTCTAAAGGTGATATCAAGAAAACAATGTCAAAGTTGTGGTAGGAAATTAAACCAATAAGAAGATAAACAAAGCAACCCTCTGGAGCCCTAGGTCACAATCCAGGCTGATTCCTGGTCTGATACTCTTTTTTTTTTCTTTTAAATTTTATTTTCTAAGTTTTTTTTTATTTATATTCCAAATCATTTCCCCTTTCCCGTTTCCTCCCTCCCCGAAAGTCCCATAAGCTCCCTTCCCTCCCTCTTTTCCCCATTCAATCCCCTCTCGCTTCTCTGTCTTAGCATTCCCCTACATCCAGTCTTTCCAGGACCAGGGGTCTCTCCTTCCAACTTCTTAGAAATCTATTGATATGGAAAATGTGTCTAGGGTATTCCGAGATTCTGGGTTAATATCCCCTTATCAGTGACTGCATACCATGTGTGTTCTTTTGTGATTGGGTTACCTCACTAAGGATGATATTTTCAAGTTCTGACCATTTGCCTAGGAATTTCGTGAATTCATTGTTTTTAATTGCAGAGTAGTATTCCATTGTGTAAATATACCACATCTTCTGAATCCATTCCTCCATTGAGGGACATCTGGGTTCTTTCCAGCTTCTGGCTATTATAAATAAGGCTGCTATGAACTCTTTCTATTCTGCATTATCTTTCAAAAAGATTCACTATTCTTTATCACTTTGCACAGTGGACTTGTGAATGCCAATTCAAATTTCTGAAGCACAAGTCTAATGGGTCAGAAGGGGTCAAAAGTATTTGAAGAAGGCACAAGGGAGGCTTGGAGAATTCAATCTAGCTGAAGAAATGATCTAAACATGTGTTGAAATTTCTTTGTTGACCACAAATCTAACTGTTATGACCTCTCTCCTGGGACATGTAGCCAATTTCCTTTATGATTCATTTGGCAATTTAATATATTCAAATCAGCAGTGGAAGAAATATATCCAAGGAACTATTGTCTCATATAGCCTACAAGGGATTTTCAGAAGCCCAGCAGGACTCCTGAATGCAAGAGAGCTTTTAGAGTAAAAGCTCAATTCTCTCTCAACTCTCTTTCCTGTCTGCCTAGCTCAGATTCACCACTGACCTTGGCAGAAATAACCTTAAGTGCTTAGATCAATTCAAAAATTGTCTTCAAGTAGTCCCATAAACTTAAACTCCAGTTCTGAAAACCCAAAAATATTTTTAGCTCTCTTACAAAGCTATTCTGCAAATGTTTGCCCCCTTAAGAAAACAGTAGTCTTTCCTAGGTTCCTTTCCAGGGTAAAAACTAAGCCTTTCTTCCATTTCCCTCTCTCTCTTTGCTAGCTTGCTTATTTTTTCTCTCCTTGGGGGGTGGGCGGGCAGTAAGGAATGCTTCTGGGCCATTATGACATTATAAGGCCATAGCTTAATGATCTAGGTTTTGAGTAAGGAAAGCCAATACTGATTCTGAATCTAAAAGAGAAGGAGACTACTAATCTAGGAAGTACAATTTTAGGGAAGGATAACAGAAGTAGCCTCTGGGCTGTGAAGAAAACCAACTCACTTGATCACACCCTATTACTAAGTGGCACATCTTCAGTGGAGATTACAGATAGCTCAACAACAGGACAATGGTTTGAGAGCTGACTAAGATTTATAGTATGTTTAATAAACACAACTACTCTAGTTCTTAGAAGAGTAAGTCAGAAATTATTTAGAAACTTTATAATCTAGATAGGCTAAGATTTGTCTTCCTGTCTTAGTATTTCCTCAATATTTATACCTATAGCATAAAAATGAACACCCTGTTCCTTCTAATGCAAATAGAGATGTGGTGTCTCTTCCATCTCTTCTACTCCTCTTGCTGTTTTAGATCAGACTTCATCATCTCCAGCAATGGCTTTCTAATTGCTCTCACTTTTCTAATGTCTAATGCTCAACTTCTCAAAAAGTAACCTTTTGTAAAAGGCCAGAGCTAGGGATGTGGGTCAGCGATAGAGTGCATGTCAACTATGTGTTCAAACCCAAGCCAGACAAGACAGAAACACAGACAGACAGACAGACACACACACAGACACAGACACACACACACACACACACAGAGAGAGAGAGAGAGAGAGAGAGAGAGAGAGAGAGAGAGAGAGAGAGAGAGCGAGCAAATAGGTTAGAAAAATAAGATTATAATCTTTTAAAAGCTTTTATTTTACATTCATGAGTGCTTTTGCCTCCATGTATACTACATGTACACTTGGTGCACTTAGCAGTCAGAAGAGGGCATTAGATTTCCTATAACAGGAGTTACAGACGGTTGTGAGCTTCCACGTGGATGCTAGGAACCAAACCAGAGTCCTCTGCAAGAACAGAAAGTAATCTTAACAGCTGAGTCATTTTTCCAGTTCCCAAGTTCCACTGAAAGATGATATGAAAACCAGAATAGAAGCCATAGTGGCAGAACAGATCTTTTTCAGTCATAAATGTCAAGGATGGTACCTTTCCACGTAACCAGAAAACACTGTAGACACAGACAATCAAGCACATATACAGAACTGTCTGGAACAAGTGTGTGCTTCAGATTCACTAAAATGAATGTAATCAATCGCCAGGGGACAAGCCCTTCAATTACCTATTTCATTCAGGATGAAACTGATCAAGGGAAAACTTTAAGCTCTGGCCTAACTAAGACACATGAATGAATGTATCTTGTGAGGAATATGCCACCAGAATACACTTGTCTTAAATAAAAAGGTATGACTCTCTTTCTAAGAAAAAGTGGGAGTCTGGCTTTCCTGTAGGGCTAGAGGGAGGATGAGGTGAAGACTCCATAGCCTAAAGTTATCAGGTCAGGGACAACAAACTCAGATCACATCCTTAAATCTAACCTGTGGATAAGCCCAACAACTGTGTCAAAAATCATCTATTCTGATTACAATACCTTTTTTCATCTTTCCTGCCCTAAAGGGGATATATAATGATGACTTTAATGTTGTCAACAGGGTACAAGTCACTTCCACTCCCACTCTTCATATACTGTTCTCTGAAGGGGATTAGATGGACAGTATCAGACTCCACTGGGCTCAACAGCCTGAAGCTCTGAAACTTAATGCTCAGAATGCAATATGGAAAGCCTGAGTTTATAAACGCTTGAAAGACCTATGAGGGCTAGGGAGCTACGGAGCAGGGATAATTTTTTTTTTCTTTTTAAATTTTGGTTGGGTAACAATGACTACAAAACTCAGGTAAGATTTGACATGAATCAAACAGACATAGTTCTGAAGCAATATTTAAACAAAGTAATACTGGGTACTTGATGTTGTTTCCCCCCCCAAAAAAAACAAAAAAAACCCAAAAAAAACCATTCAGTTTATTGGTCAAGTGTTCTATGTTTAATGGATAGCTAATGTAAAGATTGTATTATTCTGTCAGGTGTATTTACATTAAATTTTTTAAATCATCTAAGAAAGGATATCTTCATTTAAATAATGTTTACTTTCCAAAGTCATTTTGCTCTTGTGTCCTTATTATACAATCTCTGGGAAGCAAAATAAGCAAGAAGGATGATTCTTGTTTAGTTTATACACTGAAGTATAAGAAGGTGGAATTCTTGTCTTTGGAAAGGATTAACAAGACACTATCTCAGGCTTCCATCATTACCTACTGTCTTACATGAAAAAGAAAAGGAGAAGGAGACTGTGCTAAGTACCAGTTTCATAAGATTTCAAACTCAGTCTAAAGTATTTGTCCAGGCCCAGTCCTTCCTGACCCCTTCCTGGTACCCAGCATCGCGTGACCTTCACACTTAAGTCTTGAGTCTTATTCCCATGTTCCTTTTGTCCACTAAACATGCTCTCTCCTCTTTGCTAGACTCCCAGTCTTCTCTAAAATGGCCTTTACTCTGAATACTCATTGCCTGGTTTCACCTGTCCATTTTATACAGTTTATGTTCAAATATTCCTTCTAGCTTTTGCCCTTACAAATGCTTCCCTTTCCCATATCTGAAAAAGAATGTGTGGTATTAAGTCCTGGAGTGAGCGTTAAATAGATTAGGAGACCTGGGATATTTGGTTCTATCTTTACCACTACCTGAATGACGGAAGGCAGGTCACTTCTTGGCTCTCAGATTCCTTGCTAATTACAAGACTGGATTAGAAGGAGTGGCTGTCCCACATACTTTCCTATGTGGGATATGAACAAACAGGAAGTCCAACTTCCCACTGTTCAAGCCAAATGCTGGGAGCCACCTTTAACATCTTTTTCTCATGTGCCACATTCAATTTAGCAGCAGATCCTATTGGCTCCATCTTCAAAATACATCCTCAAAGCTAAGGCTAACAGCTTCTCAGTGTTGCCAGAGTCACCACGCTGTCTGAATCTATTTTCTCTTACTTGAATTTATTTACAGAAACCTCTTTTATTCATCCATTCTCCTTGATTCTACTTCTCCTTCAGTCTACTTGAAATATCTTTATCTACTAGAAATACCTTCCTCAAACAGTTTAATAGCAAAAAATCTTCATTTTCTCCAAGAGTCAGTTTGAATGGCAACTTAGCAGTGATATCTTCCATGGCCACCATACATTTCTAGGACCTATGGGCTATTCACCTCATTTTATTCTCTCTCTGTTGCTGTCTCTGTCTCTGTCTCTCTGTCTCTGTGTGTGTCTTTCTGTCTTTCTGTCTCTGTCTCTCTCTCTCTTACACACACACACACACACACACACACACACACACCATAAACTTTCTGATGGAGTTTCTCCTACTAAAATACAAGCTCCATAAAGACAGGGACTTTTGGTTATTTGCTGTTTTCTTGTGCCAGCTCAGTACTTAGAACATAGGATATGAATTACAAGGATCTGTTAAATGAAGTGAATTTTAATTCCTCTCCTGTCTGTTCTCTCAGGCACATCTATAATCTCTTGTTATCGTTGTCTTGTTCTGTCTCTTAGTAGATCTCCATTGTTTCTGTTTCCATTATCTCCCTGAATTACTACAGCGGGATCCTCAACAGTTTCTTGCATCTAAACCAATGGAACATTGCCACCAATGTGACTAAGAAATGCGTTCTTCAGGATTTCACTGTTCTACTTAACATGTCCATGTTTCTCTTTGACTATATATACTTCAGACTCTCTGAGCTCCACTCAAAGCCCTTCACACTCAGGTTCCAAACTCTTCCCACACAGTCTCCCACTGCTTGAGAAAATACAGCTGTGGTGCTGTCAGATCATTCTAATGATGGTATTTCTTTTTTTAAAGATTTATTTATTCATTTTATGTATATGAGTACACTATTGCTTTCTTCAGACTCACCAGAAGAGGGCATCAGATCCCATCACAGATGGTTGTGAACCATCATGAGGTTGCTGGGATTTGAACTCAGAACCTCTGGAAGAGCAGTCGGTGCCCTTAACCACTGAGCCATCTCTCCAGCCCCTGGATGGTATTTCTAACACAGAAAAAAAAATCATGATCGGAAGTTGGTATTAGATAATATGGAAACATTCAAAAGATATTTCCATCAGATAAGAAGGAGATAGAATACTTGAGAATCCTGGATGTGGATAATTAAAAGAATTAAAAAGCTCAATTATTTTCCCTCTAATGGATCTTACCTGACTCAACTTTCAAGAATCTGTTTATTTTCCTAGTTCCTCTAGATAACAAATTATAAGCTACCATTAATTAAACTGCTGTCTTAACTAGCCATCAGAAGCCTATCTATGTAGCTGAGAACTGAAGACCTTTATCTCTACTGCAATTTAATTATGTCAGTCAGAACAGTGAACAACTGTAGACAGTCACACAATGCTGTGGAATTGGACAGAACAAACTAGTGGTGGTTAATTGTGCTTTTGCATTTAAATGAGGCTATGTGTGTTTTTTTAAAATTTACTTATTTATTTTAAGGAGTCCCCAAAAGAAGGATCAGGTAGGCCACGAAAGTTTCCTTCCCTTGAGAACTCTAAGGCCCAGAAATGCTACACTGACTCAGAGAATGACAAAATACAGAATCTGTTCTTCCCCCTCTCTTCTACTCTCCATTCTCAACATGATATCAAAAGAAAAACAAGGTCATGGGAAGAGGCAAGGCAGGGAAGGATGTGATGCTTGCATGGGCGCAAGGACTGGCTTATCTTGACTGGAGAAGAAAAGTTAAAGCTACACACTGGATCTCTTAGTCCATCTACTTTATTTCCTTTCTAACATATGTGATACTAATACTGTTTAAAAAGATTAGCTTAGCGATGTTAAGACCAGTCCCTGGGGGAAGGTACACAATGGTACACTTCCTAAACAAACACCCATACAGCATTTGGCCATGACAAGTTCTCTACAGCAATTTCTTCTCAGGTTTTTACTGATTCTGTGATATCTGAGGGGGAACAAGTAAGTGTGTGAGTGATTTTCTTCAGTGTGAAATGAGAAACTGATACCCAGCAATGTGACAACTATACTGAGCTATCCTGGGCCCAGGCTCAAGCAAAGCTTTGAGAGCATTCTCAGGTACGATCAAAGACAACAATGAAGGAAGAAAAAGAAAGGTAAAAATATGCTCTTCTTACTTCACATTAAATGGAAGTAGAGTAATACTAAATTAAACTGTAGGCTACCTAATCACCTCAAAAACAAGTCACTCCCTGAAGACATCAAACAGAATTTAGATTGCTTCTGCATATATGACTATCCAAATGGAGAGTCAAGTCAACAGAGACCTAAGAACCAAAAGAACATGAGGACGCCCAAGGGAGACAGAAAGAATGCTGCATGGTTATAGAAAGTAAGGTTTTTATAAAAGGATGCAATGACATGTAAGAAATATGTCTATTAAAGAGAAATGAAAAAATTATGAAAATCACACAACATGAACATCATATAATCCTCATTTTCTACAAAATACATAGAAAATTTTGAAAAAAATATTAAATTGTTCATAATGATTCCAAATAATTATGACTTCCTATTTGTTGTTCCTCTCAGTGTTATACTATGCAGTTCAGCCTGGCCTTAACTCACTATGTAGCTTAAGTTGCCCCTGAACTTGTAGCGACCCTCCTGTGCTCACCCTCCTGAGGACTGAGATCACATATGTGACTCCAGCTATATGTACTACTTATACAACAGAAAATAAAATCAAATGCAACTAAGGTCCAGGGGTTTGTCTATTATAAAATGAAATTAAAAACAAAAGCAAAACACCAGAAAACATCACTGTTCTTGTCCCTGGTATGTAACAGTAACTGCTTGGATAACTAAGGGGTCAGAAACAATGAAGAATAATTCTTCTAGTTTCCTATGATGTGATCTGTCAAAGCTGGAATCTCAGTGCAGAGAGTTAAAATTAAGCAATAGCTGTATGTTTAACTTTGAATAATTGCTGAAGAAAGCTGGTTGCATAAATAATTTGTAGAGCACAGAGGGGGCAAAACCAGAAAAATAAAACAGCAGCACACACCAGAAATCCTAGCATCTAAGAGGCAAAGGCACAGGAACCTTTAAGTCAGCTTGGACTATACAGCAAGCTCAAGGCCAACCTAGGGTGATATATTGAGACCCTGTCTGATGGAAAGAAGGGAGGTATAGGAGATTAAAAAAAAATTTTGACTGGAAAAAATAAGGGATCAGAAAGATGTCATTACCAAAGAAAAATATAAAAACAGAAATATGAAAATTCTGTTTCAGAAGATGGAAAATTTTACAGTCTGTTCTCATTTTAAATAAAAATCATGCTCAGACATGCCCGTAGAATTTCAAAAGATTACTTCCAACAAAGATAAATTGGAGAATCAAAAGAAGCTAGTTCTGCAAGAAGGGAGCTAAACTCAAGAGTGCTGCCTCTCTCTGGACAAGCTGAGCAAGAAGTGTAACACAGTGGAAAGCCTGGCTTGATAATAGCATCCAAACATATGACTGTGGGATCCATAAGCCATTATTCCTTTCACAAGAACTGGTTCTGCAGCTTACCCACATGACTGCTACCTTCCCTGCACACAAGGCAGCAGAGCACAGTGGTGTGAAGAAATGACTCAGGGGATGCTGACAGCTTAGGCCTGAATCTCAATTCTCCTGTCAGCCAGATGTACAACCTTGAAGCAATTGCCTAACTCCTCTGCCTATGCTCATCTATAAACACAGATGACAAAAGGAATACTCATCACAAAGGCCTGTTATGTTGATTAAATGGGCTACACATAAATACATACATACATACATACATACATACATACATACATACATAGCAATGTCCCTGGACATGGCTAGAATTCATTTAGTATTAGTCATAATTATTATTTTTATTACTGTTGTGAACCTTATAATCAAAACAATTGATGCTGAGTTGGCTTGCATACCAGTAGTACTTTCATACAAACAGCTGTCTGCTCACCTGGTAAGCTATATTAATAACCCTCTCCCTTTCTCAGGATATAAGAGGCACAGAGATGGTAAGTGATAACATGAATAATTATCACTTGGTATTTTAACTACTTGATAAATGGGTAAACTGTAACCCAATCTTCCTATGATAGCATTATATGTGTATGTGTGTGTATTATATTTCTATAACTACCTTATATGTCTTTTATTTCATGTGAGAAAAAGTTATTGCAAAATTGAGGGTTTAGATTGTGAATGTCTTATGGGATGTCAGGCCATTATCAATACCAGTGGGTTACTAGGTATTTCCCATTGTAATTCAACATGACATAATTGACACAACATACACTACACATTTTAAATACATTAGGCATGATGGCACAGCCTCTAATCAAAACAGTTGTGAGGCCAAGGCAGGAAGATCTCAAGTTCCAGTCAGCCTGGGCTTCAGACTCTCTGTCCCTGTCTCTATCTCTCTCTCTGTTCTGTTTCTGCCTCTCTGTCTCTCTCCCTATCTCTCTCTCTGTTCTGTTTCTGTCTCTCTGTCTCTCTCCCCTTCCATTCCTCCCTCTCTCCCCTCTTACTATAATGGCAAATCTTCCTAATAAATTGGGGTTTTGAGATAGTTTCTAGTACTTAGGATAACACTGTTTACAATATTAACTAATATAGTTAATGAATGCTTGGTTTTTTAATTTAGGGCAACTTACAAGGTTGTTCTTAGATACTTGTTTTTCTTATATCTACACCTCATACCCTCTTATTGTGCATCTTCAAATTCTCTTATTCTTTTAGTTTCTAAAAATCGATGTACCACTCACTATACCTTGGAATATTTTATATCTAGCACTGTGGGCTCCTTCAGGAAGAGCAGCTTAATAGCTAAGAACTACCACATCAAAAAGGCAACATACAAGCTAACCCAAGAAAAGCCTGCAGCTACCTAAGTCCAAAATAATCCTGGACCACCCAGATAGACACCTCTAGGGACAGCACAGGTGCTGCTCAGTGTCACAGAAACCAAAACTAAAACACCATGAACAGCACTAGCTTCAGTTTCCCCTGTGTGCTGGCTTTGGTGGCAAACCTGACCCCTTTATCAGCAGACAAACCTTCGAAGTATCTGGCAGCCTTCCATTCCCTACTCAGATTATCTTGCCTTCACATCCTATTTGTTTCTCCAAAGACAATCTCTTCATCAGAAACAAGAGAATAAAGTTCAAGTAATCACAACAAATTCTTTTTTTTTCTACTAAGAGGATAAACTACAATTGAAAGCTGTCTATGAAGCATCACAAAATGCTGTCAGTCACCATGTCATACATAATGAGGGAAAAAGTCAGTCACTTACAGATACTGAGTTCGGTGGAGGACAGGTGCTGGAGAGTGGTGGACAGGGGGATAAAATCACTCATCTGTTCTTCTAGAGATATCTCCATGTTAAATCCTTTCTCAAAGAGGCAGAATATGCCGGGCGGTGGTGGCGCACGCCTTTAATCCCAGCACTTGGGAGGCAGAGGCAGGAGGATTTCTGAGTTCGAGGCCAGCCTGGTCTACAAAGTGAGTTCCAGGACAGCCAGGGATACACAGAGAAACCCTGTCTCGAAAAACCAAAAAAAAAAAAACAAAGAGGCAGAATACAGGATGCTAACCTTTAGGAACCATTCTTTTCCCATTCAATCAATAGCATAGTCATACCTTAGTGTCTTCAGGCAATGGTTTATAGAACTCCTAAGGATAACATAATCCAATGATGCTAAAGTCTCTTATGAAGTAGCACAGTATTTGTATACAAACTACCTGCATTTATAACTCCTTTATACTGTAAATCATTTCCAAAGGATTTATATTACCTGACACAATGAAAACACTGGGTGAATAGTTGTTACATGATTTAGGAGACTGACAAGAAAAAAATCTTACTCATGGACAATACACATGCTCACTTTCTCCAAATACTTTTAGTCTGCAATTGAAAATGTGGATTCAGAAGGCCAGCTACACCTGCTAGAGACAGTGATCAACACACAGACAAGTTTGAGTCAGTTCTTCTAGTATTACATGAGAATAACACCATAGAACATGCCTCTTATAACCATCTTCTCTCAGCATACATAGGAAATCATGTTACCATCCAAGGAGTAACAAGTACCATTTATTAACTTTAAATCTTTTTCATCCTCTTTTACTACCAACCCTATTTCTTTGGTGTACTAGTTAATATTTATGTCAACTTAATGAAAGCTAGTCAGAGAAGGGGGAACCTCAACAGAAAATGCCTCCAACCAGAGTGGCCTATAGACAAGCCTGTGGGATATTTTCTTAATTCGTTTTTTAATATGGAATGGCCACTGTAGGTGGTGCCATCTCTGGGTGGATGGTCCTAGACTGTATTTGAAACCAAGCTGAGTAAGCTACAAAGAACAAAAGCCAGTTAAATAAGGAGCACTCTTTCATGACCTCTGTATTATGTATCTGTATGTTCCTGCCTCCAGGTTCCTGCTCTGACTTTCCTGGTTGATGGGACTACAAACTGTAAAAGGAAATAAGCCCTTCCCATGCTACCACATTTTGATAATGGTGTTTT
The DNA here is from genome assembly GCA_036184795.1 of Tokudaia tokunoshimensis. Classification (NCBI taxonomy): domain Eukaryota; kingdom Metazoa; phylum Chordata; class Mammalia; order Rodentia; family Muridae; genus Tokudaia; species Tokudaia tokunoshimensis. The sequence goes on along the minus strand of BTHU01000013.1, from coordinate 62,927,090 downwards.
ATTTATCACAGCAATTGAAAACTAAGCCTAGATACCTGTTGTCAATGAAAATCTGACCAGTCATAGTAATTCTCTTGTGAATAGATTTCTGTGCCAGCAGGGTTACATTATGGCTCTCAGGAAGAATCTGTATCTTTGAATTTTCTAGCATCTAGTCCTATCTCATGACCTTTTCCCATATTCTAAACCAGTGGCACAGCATTTTCTCTTTGTGACTATCACACAGTTTTCTTCTGGAGAGAAGTCTGTAGTTTCCTTCTCATCAGGACACTTCTGACTAAATTTAGCATCCACCTACACTCAAGCATACATTCTCATCATGAGATCCTTAGCGTAATCATATCAGGAGCTGCAATGAATACACAGGTTCAGGACTGATGCAAACATATTGAAGGAAAAGTATCAGTCAGAACCAAAACCAAGTTTTCAGCACAAAGGAGATTTATTTCCCCCAGAGAAACAGAGGGCAGGGAATAAGAAAGACAGGAGATAGAAGGTGAGGGGGTGGGGAAAGAAGAAGGGAAGAGGGGTATTTATCCCTGGGGGATAAAGGACTGCCTCTGGATAGAGAGGAGACAGATGTGGTTCATTGGAAAATGGCAGTTTATAAACGTAAAAGGGGAAATCCCTGTGTTAGTTAGGCTGAGGTACTTAATTTTAATTGGGCATGTTAATTGGGTGAGCCAAAGGGGGCTTTTGATGCTGGACTTCATTCAATACTTCGATAACTGAACTTTGGTAGGTAAACCTAGTGAGGAGGAAGTGGCCAAATAGACAGAACTTGGTGGCTAGCCTTAGCAATATTAACCTAATAGTTTTAGGAAGGGCAGGAATTAGGGAGAAGGGAAAGGACTGCCAAAGCCATGTTGGTGCTGGCCAGAGTCCCTTCACATATGCTTTTATTTCTCTTCGGTAAATGATTAGAAATATCTGGAACTGCCGCATCAAGATGGTGAGTATATAATAGTTGAGGAGCTGTCAAACTATTTTCCAAGATGATTATCATTTCACACTCTTACAAGCAACATGAGATGTCTACACATCGTCGACAACACTTGGTATTGTCAATTGTTTTCATTTTAAGCACTTTGGGGACCTGATAGCATATGTCCTAATTACTCTAATGAGCATATCCCTGGTGATGGATGACACAGAACATCTTTTCATATGCTGATTGGTCACTTAGATATCTTTATTAGAAAACTGTTTACTAGGATGTTTTGCCCATTTAAAAAATTAGGTAGTGAGTTTATTGAGTTGTAAGTTTTTTAATTCTCCATTCTGATACAAGTCTTTGTCATATATATGCTGCTATGATTTGATGTGCCCCTCAAAGTTCATGTGCTTAATCCTCAATGTAGTAATGACGAGAGGTGATTAGGTTAGTGGATCAATGTCTTTATTACGGAAGTGGTTAGTTATTTCAGGAGTGAGTTTCTGATAAAAGGATGACAATAAATCACTGTCTCCCTCTCTCTGCTCCATCATTCATGCTATGTTTTTGCCTATAAGAAGGAGGCCCTTGCCAGAGGCAAGACCTGTGTGAACTCTGTCTCCACAACTATCAAGAAATAAGCCTCTATTCTGAGTAAAGTATTCAGTCTCAGCTATTGTGTTATTGCATTGCAACATTTTCTTCTAGTCTGTGGCTTTTCATTTTCTTCAAAAATGTTTTTTTCAAAAAGTCCATGACTTGATGAGGTCTGACTTATTTTTTTCTCTTATAGTGCACACTTTTTAATATTCTGAGATATCTTTGTCGATTCAAGGTCACAAAGATTTCTTTTTAAAATTCCCCAAATAACTTTTATGCACAGGCAAAGTTGAGAACTACTAGTCTGTGGGGAATGTGACCTAGCTTTCTTAATTTAAACTGAGTTTCTGCCAGAGGAAAATAGAGCACTGAAACTAAATTAGAAGTACAGCTAACTGGAACCACAAGGATACAATCAAGAGCCGTAGGACTGCCTGAACCCACCAGCTCCCAAGCTTAAGTGAGAGCATCTGCCAAGGGCTAGAATACATGATTGAAAAACGCAGAGCCAGGGGTGCTTTAAGTGTCAACTGTACGGCGTGAGGAGGAAGCCAATAGGAATGTCGTCCCCTATGTGGGAAACAGCAAATGTTTTATGGTTTAACTGATAAAATGGGAAAAATTATCCCTCTTCCATGTGAGGATGAGAGTTGCCATTTTTGAAGCCACCACATTAAATAAACGAAGGTGGTAGTAATAATATTTATCCAAACTGCTTCCAACAGGGGTCAGACAGATTGAGCTTTCATTAAATGAAGGAGCTGTCAGGAACACCGAATGGACTCAAGTTTCCCTAGAATCCTGGACAAAGTGGGTCTGTTTCTTAGCAGTAGACAGGAAGCTACTTTCCAGATGTTATATTTAGCTTAAAGGAATCTCCAACACAGTTTCATGCAAAATATATACTATGTCCCAGTAGGTATAACCACAAACCAGAGGGCCAGCAGGGAGTATTCCTTAAGAGAGTTCAGTAGCATAGAGGGGCCAATTGTGTAGCCAAATTGACAACCCCAAACTAGTTGAATTAGCTATGGGTCAGCTTTTTGGCCATACCTCCCTTCTTGCTAACAATTCTGTACCTGGAGAGAAAAAACATGTTTCTTCTTCCACTACAACTCTGAGCTGCTTGCCCACATCAGGAGAAACAATAGAGTTAATGTTTTCAGGAGGCTTGTGTGCAAAAGAGAATATTAGTCTAACACTCTAGGTGGCTTTCTAGATTCAATGGCAGAGAATAAGGCCTCTTCCTTGCACAGTGCCATACAGCCTCCTGAGAGAGCTTGTGGATGAGAACACCAGTTTCTAGATCCAGATGGCAGGACTGAATACCAGCCTCAGTGCTTGCTTTGCTTAATATTTTTGAGCTTTAGTTTTCTGTTTTATAAAAGAGATAATAATAGTAACCACAGGTACAAAGTAAGGATCAAAGGTGATGGTGCATGTGGGAAAATGATGAGCACAATACTCGGCACATATGGATTAAAAAGGCTGACTTTTCTTATCATAACCTTTGTCATTAACTTTCATAGACTTACATTAAACACAGGCATCTACAGTAAAATCAGAAATAAAAGTATCTTTTCTGAAGCCCATGTCTTTGAAGAAATCGACTTTCTCCTTGTTACTAGATCCAAATTTATTGGTAAAAAAAGATGCTATCTATGCTAGGATTCCAGTTTGCTATCTCTTGGTTACTGGTCACTGTAAGGGCCTTTGAAATGGTGCATCATTAATCCACAAACTTGGCTTTCTGCTGTGCAAATTAGCTTGTCCTACACCTTTGCTAATCTCTGGAACTAAAATTTACCTTTCAAAATGTAACTGAAGTTACCCAATATCCAGAAGAAACCTCGAGCACAGGACAGAAGGTACCATGGAGATCTATAATCTAAACTGACTTTTGTGGGGATTTGTTGTTTTGTTTTCTAATTTCTGAGAACTGACGCATATAAAGAAGTTCAGGTCTTGAGCTCAGCTTCTCAAAGTTAATAGTAGATCCAGTATGAGAAAGGTCACCTGGATAAGGCCCCTCCCTATTCATGTAGCACAAAGCTTCATATTATAGAAAAGATGCCCAGAGTCATTCCTTTGGTCTCTTATCTAATTACTATATCTTTATCAGTGGGATTCTAATTCTTCAGGTGCAACATACTTCACATAAGACACTGGAAAACTGGGGTTTAGAGAAACACTGAATTGTTGAATGTAATAATCCTATTCACATCTCTAACTAATAATATACTGAAACCAAGTAACAATGATTGAGAAACACTCTTATGATCTGCACTTACACAATATAATAATATACTTAAAGACAATGAGAAAAATCATACACAAAAGTCCATACTACTGTATGATTCTACTCCACAGAGAGCTCAAGAGAAGGGGGCTCCTGGCTTCCCAGGAGGCTAGTTCCAGCACTAACAGGAAAAGGAGTGTTTGACAAAAATGTCTTAAGATTATGACAACTATTTTCAGGTATGCTTTGGTCTAATTGCTTAATCTACATGCAATAAATTGAGACAACAAGCAAACTTCAGAAAGCAGTGAGGTATCCACACTAAGAGTAACCAAACCCACGAGTCCAAGTTGGCTAAGATAGAACTTGGAAAGAAATCCAATTTCAAAATATAAACATAGAGGAATTACTAAGTGAACTAGATGAGGAAAACACTATACAACACTGAAGAGTTCGGAGTCTGAAGAGGGATCAAAGCACACAGGAAGCCGACAGAACAGCATCAATATATGAAGCTGATAGATAGTGCTACTGGTCCTTGGAAGGTGGCTGCGTCTTCTAGGGAATATCAGTTTAGCTTAGGAAGGTTAAAACGTTTGCCACTTCAAATATTATTTTTTAAGACTATGTGGGATAGAACGGTCAGTGGAAAACCTGTTAAGTGAGTCAAGAAAATATCTGTTCTTTTATTACAAGTCATGTCAAGAGCCTTTGAGATTAGGAACAGCTATTCATATACCTTTTTAAAGAGTCTTCCTGAGTCCTCGCTGACTTGAACAAATCGAGGAATTATATTATTCAGGTAGATGTCACTCAGGGTGGTATGATCCCTGCTCTCCCGCTTCACCTGGTTTAAGAGGAGGTTCCAGCAGTTGACTGGAGAGAGAACATTCTGGTCCTTCCTACAGAGAAATCAAAGAAAAAAAAATAGTGTTAGCAAGCCGGCAGAGCTAGCAGCTATGATTATAGTCCATGTCACAAAAATCACAGGAATCAAAGCAGGAGCAGAAACAAGGGTATCTTCCCTAAAGCCTACTGCTAGAGTTTAAATGTGACATGCCCCCAGTCCCAGGCACCTGTATTTCTGTACTTTTTGTATGCCAGCTACTATTTTGGGGGGTTGGGTTTAGCAGGAGGAAGTGGGTCACTGTGGGAATGAGCCTTAAGGTCTACAGGCCATTATACTTCGCACCCTCTCTCTGAGATGAGCGCCAACAGCAACCTCACGCTCCCACAACCAAGGAGCACCTGCATGCATCCCCTGCCATGATGAGCCCTACTATAGCCCTGAGTCAAATAAATGTTTCCTGTCTGTTGCTTCTTGTCATTGTTTGACCATAGCAATGTGGTAAGAAAAGTGACTAGCATGCCTACACCACACAGTATTTTCTTTTTTGAAAAACTCTAAAATAGATTAAAAAAAAAAAAAAACAAAAGGAAAACATGGAAGAGGAAGACAGGAACATTTCTGAATACTTGGTAAAAAGCTTCAAATATGCTATCTTAGTTAAACTGCAGCCTCCTTCCTTCCTTCCTTCCATTTTTAATAAAGGATCCACAATTACCTCCATTTTCATGATTAGAAAACTGAAACTCTCATACTAGTAAAGACCTAGAGGAAGTCAAAGAACCACCGTTCTGTATTGTCTGACTAGGATCCATCCAACTGTTTCTCCACAGTCTAAATGTTAGAGCTTGGGTCACCTGGCTTATCATTGGGGTTAGAGACAAGGTTAAAGATCTTATTTATCTACAGGAGGGGCTGGAGAGATGGTTCAGTGGTTAAGAGACTTGCTGCTCTTGTAGAGGACCTGGGTTCAATTCCCTGCACCCATATCAGATAGTTCACAGTCACTTGTAATTCCAATTCTAGGGGATCTGACTCCTCCTCTCAGATCCATGGGCACTCGTACTCATTTTCACAAACCCATATACATAACTAAAAATAAATTAAAAAATAATTTATCAGAGATAAAAATCACTGGAATACTACAAACTAAAACCTCTACAAGTTTGTCCACTGTGGAAGTCCATAAAGACAACTTTGAAGATATCTGCCATGAAAAATTCACAGAAGACTCTCTAGCTCCATGGAACACATATCCATGACTGAAACATTATCTCATGTCCCATATTATTAAGAAAACAACCTTATTTCAATATATGCATTCCTAATATTCATGCTTTGGTAGGGCCATAAATTCTAAACCTGTATGTTCATTTCAAATGAAAACAATGTGATTCCCAAAGCATATCAGTTATCTGCTCAGTTTGCCGATAGCTATACACACTGAAGTTGGCTTTCTTTAAGGAGAGAAAAAAACAGGGTCCATTATGATACCACTTAAGGGATGCTATGTGCTTGACTTGTTTTTCAATGTACTTTACATTGCTGTTTAATTTATAGCTCACAACTTGTCAAGAGGTGGTCTGAAAGCTGAGGAGGGGCAAAGCAAAAAGAAATGCGAGAGCTTCTGACTAAGGGAAGACTGCAAAGTGGCAATGGTGGCACTGGACGAGCCTGCAACCCCAAAAGGTGCGCATAGCCACTGAAAGGAGTCAAACCTGTAAACTCATCCCTTTTCTCTTCCTTCCCTCTGCTCAGACTCTTGGCACAAAAATAGTAAGTTGAGAAGAGCACTATCTCCATTCAGAGCTGGAGGCTGCCAAGCAACCTGTAAGCTCAAAACCCAACTCATAGGTTTTTAAATTCTGCACTAATAGCTATTAGCAAGTAACATCACTACAGCTCACTGAGCTTCAGAACACTCCTGACCAGCAAACCAAACACTTACCTAACCAAATCTAAGAAGCTGCTCCAAATCAATAACCCTTTGAGACCAAATTGAAACTGTTCTAAGCCTGACCCCGCCCCCTTCCAACATACTTCTGACAAAATTACCAATGTTAAAGTACTAACCACTAACCATAATGACTATTAACTTTCTAGGAAAATAAAGACTTCTGCGGAAATTTAAAATTACACTAGTTAAGGGGGTAAAGATACATATAATTAATCTATTCTCTTAAAAATGTTTAACATGGGGTGGGGGTGTAAACACAAAACAATCCTAAATTCACAATGGTAACAGATTGGGTACATGTATTCAATGATATCCTATCTTCTTAATTCAAGGACACTTTCAAAGTGATCCACAGATCAGTTTTAGTTAACAGTATTCTGAAAAACATACACAATTTTAAAAAGTACTACTTAATAACTTATTTATTTTATGTGCATTGATATTTTGTCTACATGTATATCTATGTGAGGGTGTCAGAACTCCTGAAACTGGAGTTACAGACAGTTGTGAGTTGTCATGTGGATACTGGGAATTGAACCTGAGTCCTCTGGAAGAGCAGCCAGTGCTCTTAACTGCTGAGTCATCTCTTCCACCCCCTAAAAAGTACTATTTAAAGAGGCCTGGCAAGATGGTTCAGTAGGTAAAAGCACTTGCCATATAAACCTAATGACCTGAGTTCAATCCCTGGATCACACACTGTAAGGAAAGAATTGACTCCCAAAAGTTGTCCTCCGACTTCCAATGTGTGCTGTAACATGCATATACAATGATAAATTTTTAAAAGATGCAGTACTAAAACTCTAACATACTTTTTCAGGTCATTTCTCTTGGCAGAATATACATGTCCTCAGTAAGTACAGAATATACCAGGCTATTACACATAGTGTTTAAAGGAGGAGGTCTTATAAATCTCAATTTTACAATTGGCTTCTATCTGTTCCTTATGAGAGTATACAGATGGGTTGGTGGTCTATGTTGGGTTCACGGTAGACCATGGGTAGCTAGGGAATAGACACTTGAATCTTGCCATTTCATTATCCAATTGCTACAATGCTTATTATAGATATTAGGAGTCACATAATTAACATTTGTAATGAGAACAGTTTCTAGGTAATATTAATGACTTAATTTTAAAACAAAAATATTATTCTTTTGCAAACACCCAAATCAATTTGAAAATCTACCAAGAGTACTGTTACTCATGTATAAATTAAAAACAAATTTGGAGGGGTGGCAAGAGCTTCTGTGGATTGAACCAGGGTCTTGCACATTTTAGGCAAATACTCTACTGTTGAGCTATGGCTCTGCTCTGCAGGACTTCATTAATAGTGGAGAATCCAAACCAAACACAGAAATAATGGTGATGACGAAACTACAGAAAACTACAACTTTTATTCATAATTCTGGTACCAATATTTTTAGTTGATAAACAAAGCCTCATTGTTCATAATGACTGATTCTAATAAACTCTCAAACTCTGTAGTTTAAAAGTATTGTTCTCTCTTTCTCTCTCTCACCTTTATGTATTCCACATAAAAAGTGCAAGTGTTTATGTTAAAAACATAGTCTATGACCCAGGCATGGTAGCTACAATCCCAACACTCAGGAAGTAGAAGTATAAGGATCAAGAATCTGAAGTTAGCCTGGGCTGACCAGAGGGACACAAGAAGGACCCTGCCTCAGAAGACAACAGCAGACACAAGCCAATATCAACAGTTACTTTGTTTCTTCCAGGAGCTGCTAGTCTCTTAATACTATTATAGTTTTTCGCACAGTATTTGCATCCTCTGAATTTATATTATTTCTCAGATACTATCCTCTTACAAATAGATGCTTTCTTTCTTTAAAGGCAATGGTGGGGCAAGGAAGATGAAGAGAATGTGGGAAGAAGGAAAAATAAGCATACTATACAGGCAATTTTCCTAGCCAATGAGAACAAAGCTGCACTACTCTTTGGGTTAGAAATAAGCAAGCCAGTGAGACATGCTTTCCTAGGAGAGCCGCAAGGCTCTGAGGACGATTTCCTGGTCTAGTAGCTTTGCAGACTTATTTGATTTGGAGCCAATAAAACTGGGAGAATTTCATTTGGTTAGATCAAAATCTGTCTATATATCCTTTCCATCTAACATTTGTTAGTATAATGTCTTTGCTTTCCTTGTCCCTTGCACCCAACTCCGAGTCTTAGGATGTATAATCCCTGGACATTTAAAGGGTTTGTGTCTCTTAGGAATGTGCTGGAACAAAGCCATGAACCTCCTTAAACTGATCCCTAAAAAGCAAACAAAATATTCAGAAGTGTTTTCCTTACTTAAAAAAATTCACAAGGAAGACCAAGAAAATACCACACTGCGTTGTAAAAGAGATGACTTTAGTCAAAAGAAAGGAAACCCAAAGAGTCATAAGCCAGTGTACAACTACAAAAGAGATTATCACTACGAAGGCACCAGACAAGATAATCCTGTACTACTGAATTGTTAACATTTACTTGAAGATAGGAACCCATTTTTTTCTCCCTCAGTAGAGGTTACACCTATGGATGCTCAAACACTTCTGAACAGATGACTAAAAGAATTTCTAAGATGGCCAAGATAAAAGGCAGCCCCACAATCATAAAATCTGTACATTATATACTATCTCTCCCCCCCCACACACACACACCTCATATTTCCTCTGGTTGTTTCAATATGCTCACATATAAAAACACTTGTCCCACCAATTTCCTATCAGCTCATCTACAAAATGGACAGTGCCTATCTAGCTCCTGAAACACCTTCAATAGATCATTATTAAGATCCCAGAAGCTCCTCCAGTTTGGGATGTCAATTAATTAACAACAGCCGCTTTTATGGCCCTGCAGAGCTCTAGCTTGGTGTTTGGATGGCTAGAGCTTCTGCATAGCTATACTGAGGTTTCCTTCGCGGTTTACAGTCTATTATTTGCCCTTTCTCGGGGTTGTTGTTGTAGATCAGCTGAAATGATGGATACAAGAGAACTTTAGCAACACAAAACACTATGCAAATGGGAGAAATATTAGTATTTTCATATCCAAACAAGGACTTAGCTTTCATCCATTTCCAACATGTTCCTCAACAGGCTCCAGGCCACAGCCAAGAGTGCAGCCTGCCAAAGTGCACAACCCTTAGCAAATCACAGTTGGATAAGACAGCGACAGGCAATTAACCAAGCAGCTGCATGTCTCTAGGAAGACACGAGAGAAATATGAAAGGAAAGCAGACTTCAGTATTCCACTATCCCTTCCCAAAGAGACAAGGTAGAACAATAGTCCTGTGTTCCTCAGTGGGAACTGTGTGCTGAGGCTGACAAGAAAGAATTCAAAGGGAGCCCAGAAACCCAGCAGCACCAGCAACTTTCAAAGCCCCCACCCCAGAGCAGAATCCCTATCAGACCTGCCAATTTCTAAAAAGCTGGCAATTGTCAATGCATCTAAGAACACACTTTCTCACTTTGAGATAACAGCTCTTCGATAATAGACAAAACTCTGAATGATTTAAATTCATCATTCAATATATGTTATCAAGTCTCCAATGAGAAAAAGAACAGGTATGTGTGTGATAAAGGAGCTTGTTTGGTGATGGTTTGACAGCAAACAAATGATGAGAGAGAAGCTGAATTCAAAGAAGTAAAATAAATAAAAAACGCAAACCCAAATTCCCTCTTGGCACCTTGATTAAAACGAAATGAACTGAAGCAGCCAAAGAGATTATTTTATTCAGATGAGTGTTATTAGCCTTTCTGGCTTATTTTCTTTATTATGCATTTTGCTGATGCTGACAGAAACAGACGAGCTCATAGAGGAAAAGCTGTAGCGGATTTGTGGTCTGACAGTGCCGTGCATAAAATCAGACCCTTGCTGACCCAGATAAGCCAGAGGATGGATTGGATTTGCTAGGGAAGGTGTTAAAAGGAAGGGAGAATTTAAAAATTAAATCGCCAAGGCAGAAACTGACTTAAAAAGATTTTGCCTGTAATGGTGGCTGCTGGTTGTGTGACACAGTAGTACAGTGGCAGCCTGGAGGAACCTTTCAAAGACAGACAGGCAGACAGGGGGTAGGCACACTTCTCTGGATTTATCACAGCTGTGGCTTCAGCTTTGCCAACAATGAGATCAGAGTAGGAGAGCTTAGAGACAGGAATAGAGAGGTACCCAAGGCAAAACCAATATACATTATGAGTGGAGAAATAAGCTTTCAAATTGTCAAGTTAGGGCCATATGCTTGCCTAGACAGACGATTAGAAAGGATTCAAGAAGCTGCGCATGTGCCTTACTCAAAGCAGTCTAACTGTCCCTTCTAGTCAGGTTTGGGGAAAGAGCTATTGTGAATGGGATTTTTGTAGCAATGGAGCAGTCCCATGGAGCTTAGCTATAACCAGATAGAGGCATGGCCAAGAGCTGAGAGCTCTAGAAATTTACCTTCCTCTCCCTCTCCCCCTCCCCCCCTCCCCTCCTCCTCCTCCTCCTCCTCCTCCTCCTCCTCCTCCTCCTCCTCCTCCTCCTCCTCCTCTTCTTCTTCTTCTTCTTCTTCTTCTTCTTCTTCTTCTTCTTCTTCTTCTTCTTCTTCTTCCTCTCTCTCTCTCTCTCTCCCCTTTTTTTTCTCTCTCCTTCTTTCTCCTAAACTGTTCTTGGTGGTGAAACCCACATCTTGTTTATCCTAGTCTCACTGTTTGTGTGTAAACAGATGTAGACAAGCTCACTGAAAAAGCCTCATTTGACTGAATTAGAAGGTCTGCTTATCAGTCTTCTTTATAGCTTCTGTAGACCTGGGGCCTTCCGCTTCTTTACTCCAATCTCCCTGGATGTTATACATATTATCTTAATACTGGAGAACATAAAATATGACCTAAACTTCTAAGTAATTCATAGAAAGTCATTTGACATTAGACAGACCCATCTCAAGGCACACTGAAATATTCAGAGATCAATACTAGGCATAGTTTATGCCTATAATCCAAGAATTTGGGAGGGGGCGGCAGGAGGATTGCTGCAAGTTCCAGGCTAGCTAGACCTATACAATGATACCGTGTCTCAAAAAAAAGGCAGTGATCACATGAAAAGGCCTGAAGTAAAAAAATTCAACAGAACTAAAATATAGCAAGAGAAATACACAGCAAAGATATGAGCAATAACCAAATAACACAAAATCATATGGCTACTCAGCTGGAAAAGTTTATAACCATCACTATTGCATTTTCAGTTGGATCCATGTGGTCTATAGAAAGAACTGTGAACAATTCTACAATTAAATCTTCATTTTTTCCTTCTCTACTTAATTAAGATGTCACCAGAAGCCCTGTAAGTAATGACAACTATATAGAGAAAACCACAGATGTGTTAGCGCATTTTTAAAATAAATAAAACCTTGAAAGATGACTGAGGCATACTGTCTGACTCACTCTTGGTCATTTAGGCTAGGGGACTAAATACCTATGAGTGCCAAAATAGAATGGCACCATTCTGCAATCCATACATTATTTCAGAGCATCAAATGCTCCCTTTAGGGGTGGGCATCTCGCAGGCACCAGGCACAAGTGTAGAAATGTGATCTACAGCCAGCAAGTGACTGACCAACAGTCAGAAGGAGGGAGGTAAGCAGCATGCGGAGCACTAACAGCCCGCTGGGAAGAAAGGGCACCCACAGGGTCCCTCCCTTCCTAAAGTGTGTTCTTGGGGGAGGGAGTCATTACTCTATGGCTCATGGTAACAATGAGGAAAGCAGTTTGAAACCAAAGCTAAGCAGAACAAAGCCATGCAGTCCTCAGAGCAGCTTCATATGTCATTACTACTTCCCCTGTGCTGTTATCTCATGTTTATTCTGAGTAGCAGCCGGTTGATTAATTTGTATCCTCATTGGCTTGTGCACTCCAAACTCAAGCATATTATTAGCCAGGTTACTACTTTATTAATGAAACTTTAAAGGGCTGGGTAGTATAAGGATAGTCAGTTTTCAGGTTAGTAGGTCAAATTATGAGTTCAGTTCCTTATGGAATTTGGATGAATACTGACTCTATTCCAGTGAGAAACTACTCTTGTCTAAAGCACCCTAAGATCCAGATTCAGCTCTGCTATGATAGTCAGGTAATCGTAGTAAATGACAAAGGTACTGGGGCCTTCATATTTTCTTTTCCTGTTTAAAAGTATAAATGAAAACAACAGACCCAATGCCTAACTCATCTGAATCCTGTCAAGATTAAATCAAACGAGGTGATGTCCATTAAAAAGCTTTACTCACAGGAAGTGTTCTCCAGCCATGAATCAGTATCATCAATACTTATTACTTTAACAACTGTTATTACTGCTTGGCAGTCCACTCAATGAATCTAACACTCTCATGAAATGGCTTCAGTAAAGTTGTAATTTTCCTAAAGACAAACACATTTTAAACTTCTCAGATCTTCTCCTAAGTACTACAACGAATATGTTTGATACATTTAGACTATGTCAGTGCACTAAATAGGAATAAGTCTTGCTACTATGAACTTATCATCTGGTTCTAGGGAAATTCCAAGCTTAGTAAGTCTGTTGCACCCAACCTTGCCCAGACTTGAAAGGGGAAAAGTTTGAAGTATAAAGAGAAAAGCCAGAGGGTACAAAAAAAAAATAGAATCATGCAATTTCAGAAATAGAAGAGACTTTCAAGATGGTGAAGAGTCTAAACCAAACCCATTATTTTCCATGGGAGGAAAGTGATACTCATGGATCTTGAGGTCACACAAATAGTGGTGGAACAAGACAAGAAACCAGGCCTCTTGACTAGCAGCCATTTTCTTATTTCATTGTGGTGGTTGCTACATTTCAATCAGCAAGTCCAACTTCGTGTCTATAAAGACCTAGTGCTGAAAGAGTTAATGGACAATGCTTAGTTGCCCAGAGCACAGAGCTATTCTAAGACAACACATAACAGGAATACCAAGGGTCCATGAACCCAGAGGGAGCAAAGCTGCTGGTGACTAGCGGCGCCAGGAAACATGTTGACACACTGCATGTGGTTACACATGAAAGGCAAGTGAAGAGAAAACAGTTTTGAATCCCACCCATTCTAATTTGGGACTGGCTCTGGGCACCTACTGGAGAGTTGTGCCATACCCGGCCACTCTGTAAAAGGACCTTTCAGTTCCTTCATTCTCTATTCTTTGGCTTCTGTTAAAATGTTTTTTGCTGTATAAGAACCATAACAGACATTTTAAAAAGAGAACTGTCAAGGCATAGTAGTTAAGATCCAGGAGGCACTGTAGATGATTAGGGTCATTCTGAAATGGAAGATTCTCAACTGGGATTTGAATCCTGTTATCTACCATTTCCAAGCTAGTGTGTGAACTGAATCTTTAGACATCCAGGCTCCTAAATTTCTAAGAGAGCCTTTTCTCTAAGTGACCCCAAATCACCTTCCTTGCACCAGAATCACCTGGAGTGCTTGCTTAAACTGCAAACTGGAGTAGTGCCCAGGAATCTTCCTTTTCAAATAAGCATTCCAGGTAATTCTGCACACTGCGAAAACACTTTAGAACTAATGTTAGAGAAATATTTTTCAATCTATGTGATACAAGTCACTAATATAGCTGAAATAATAATAGATTTAAAACTAGTATTCTGCTTCCCAACCTCTAAAACTCAGAAAACAGTAGAGCAGAATAACAGAACATAGTAGAAAATGTCCCGGGGCTGGCAAGATGGCTAGTGTTTAAGAATAGGTACAGATCTTGTAGAGGACCCAAGTTTGGATCACAGTACCCTTGTCAGGCAACTCACAACATCTACAACTCTAGCCTCAGGGCATCCAATCTCCCTTTTTGGCTTCCATGGGTACTATATTCACATGCACACATACCTACACACAGACACATTAACTCGATAATAAATATTTTTTAAAAAGAAAATATCACAGTCTATATTGTATATAGCAAAATTTATCCTTGTTTTTGAAAGGGACATCCTCAGTTAATAATATAAATTGCCTTGTATTTTTCTGTTCTTTTGTTTGTTTTATTTTGTTAGTTGTTCATTTTAATCAGGGTCTCACTGTGTAGCCCAGGCTAGCTTAGAATTCATGTTCTCCTGCCTTGGTTTCTCCAGTATATAGGATACAATTGTACACAACCATGATTGGCACATATGTATATTCTTATGAGTAGACCTGTGTATTCCAGCTTAAAATACAATTTAAAAGTTAAGTCAATGGTTCTAAATTTCAAGAGATGACCAGATATCCCAGGTCCTTTTAAGAATCTAAAAATTTTCCTCCAAGTATTTTCTTCCAAAAATGAAATGAAGGAGAAAGGAGGACAAAAGAAAAGGAACCGAGGGACGGGACACTGGGAAGATGACTCACTGGATAAGAAGTCCTTGCTGTGCAAGCACAGGGGCCCGAGTTCAGATCCCAGCACACACACAAAAGCTAGGCATGGTGATGCATATCTGTAACGTCAATATTGGAGAAAAGTGGATCCTGGAAGCTTGTTTAGCCAACTAGTCTAGACAAAAGATCAAGCTCTAGGTTCACAGAGAGGTCTTGCCTTAAACAAACAAACAAGCAAACAAACAAATCAGGTAGCAAGTGATAGAGAAAAATACCCAACATTGATCTTTAGGCTTCACACACCATGTATGGAGGTGTACCACCCCACCAACACCATAACCCCCCCCCACACACACACACACACACACACAGAGGAATCAGGTGGAGGGAGAGAAAAATGAAAAATTAAGAACAAATCTCCTAACTTCCATATAAGCACAGAATTCTTGAGCTGCTGGAAGCCCATTCCCTTAGAACATCTTTTCAGGACAATCCCTACAGATATTTAGTGTTCTAGTCACAACAGACATCCCAAGTTGACCACATTTTGCACTATCTTTTTCCTGATGCTCTATAGCTGACAACTACTGTCTTCATTGTGCATCTGTATGATAAATAGCTCCACTGTGTTGATTTCTTCTTATATTTACAGTGACTAGAAATGCTGAGTTAGACAATCTTCTAAAGAACATGAGAAGAAAGTGGTTGGCAATTTCCAAGAAAAAAGATTTTGAAAATAATGATGTGGGCACAATGTTACTTGTCTCCTAAGTGACACACTTGCTATCTATAGGAAGTCTCTACACATACTTGGCAAGGCAGGCATGCAGTGGGAGGTTCCCTTCTGTATCCCTACGGATAAAAACAATAGGAGAGCACTTTTGTTCTTAAGTGGGCATCTTCTTGATCACTGAGAGCTGAGTCTCATCTCCTATATGATCAAAAGGACATTAAACAACAACAACAACAAAACCAGCCCTAAATAGAAGATTCAAAAACAGCAAAATTAGATAAATGTCAGCATCTCCAGCTTGGTTGTCAATAGTGTCATACATAATGGTTTAAATCCATTAACGTGGAGAGAATAAAAATAGAGTGAAAGTTCTGGGAACTAGCCTTTGCTAAGGAAGTCATACAAAGGAAAAATACAAAGTGGTAAAGATTATGAGGAAGGAGGTAGGGGAATGGAAGAGGATGTGCCACCAAGAAAACTAACCCCCAAAACTATTCTACAATATCCTGATGCTTTTTAGTAATTTCTTTTCAGGCTGTAGAAACTAGCACAGCCTCTGAAGCTTTGAGTCCATCTGTTTTTGAACTTAGGTTGCAGAAGATTCAGAACAGCTGGAAACAGCAGCACTGGCCAGGTTACAGCTATCTGGAGGGAAAAGAAATAAAATGAGTGTGTGGGAGGTAGAGGGATGAGGGTTAAGTAAGGCATAGGAAGGAGAATTTGGAAGCCATTCTCAGAGAGGAAGATAACCAGGTCAGAATTAGCCTAAGAGTTGTTAGAGAAGCCACTATGTCTCAGTGAAGAAAGCTAACAAGGAAAAGTAAGGGACATCAGAACAGGGAATTGTAGGGAGTCCATGAAAATGTGCCCTAGGCCAGATCAAGATTGCAAAAGGTCGCCAGGCAGTGGTGGCATACACCTTTAATCCCAGCACTTGGGAGACAGAGGTAGGCGGATTTCTGAGTTCAAGGCCAGCCTGGTCTACAGAGTGAGTTCCAGGACAGCCAGGGCTACACAGAGAAACCCTGTCTCAAAAAAACAAAACAAAACAAAAAGATTGCAAAAGGTCCTACATCAAGCATGTGACATAAGCCACTGGCAAATGGTCTACACGACCACAGCACAAGCCTGAGATTAAAAGCTGTATTCTGGTTCTGGTTCCGTAAGTGTGTAAGAAGTGACTGCCTAGAACGGGAGGGAGAATATAAGCAGGGTCATCCTAAAACAAACTGGCAAGGGTTCACATCCATAGAATAGCTTGTCCTAGAGTCACAGCTGGCTCAGAAATAGGAAGACAAGTCCATAGATGGTCCTTGGATACATTTGCTATCTGCCTTATGACACCATCACTGACTTATGCTAACATCCTTAAGTGTCTTTTCTTCTTTCTTTTGTTTCTTGTTTTTGTTTGTTTGGTTGGTTTTTTTCTTTAAAACAAGGTTTCTCTGTGTAGCTATGACTGTCATGGAACTCACTCTGTAGACCATGTTTGCCTCAAAATCAGAGATCTTCCTGCCCCTGCCTCCAAGTGCTGGGCTTAAAGGCATGTGCCACCATGACATCACTTCCTTAAGCTTTTTCATCTCTCATCAAGAGAAAGATTTGGAAGTAAGAATGTTTATCGAGCTCTCAACCTGGAGAAGAAAAATTAAATATACCAAAACTGTATTTCAAATATGTAAAGTAATATGTGCTATAATCTTGCTTTCAATGTGGGTAAAATGGTATATGATATTTTGTATTATTCTTACATTTTTCTATAATTATAAAACATGTCAAAATTAAAAAAAAATTATCAAGGATTCTATTCTGGAAGGAAGTGAAGCCATTTTCCTCATCTCTCTTTTGGCAGTAAGTATATGTCACTGTGCTTTTTCATATAAGCCTATTTCCCACATGGCACCATGAGCTCCTGAAAAAAAGGGAGGTCAGTCATCTCTAAGACTCTAGAACCTGGGCAGAATCTGCACAGAATTATTTATTTTTGATGATGAAATGAAGCCAAGTGTTTATTCGAGTGTCTAAAAGCATCCCTCAACATTCCTGGTTCCTCATCTTGAACTCTATGCCTTATCAGAACCTCAAAAGTATACACACACACACACACACACACACACACACACACACACACACACACACACTTACACTATTTCACATTAATCAGTAACCTCCATTAATTAAAGTGTCAGCTTGTCACCTGGGAGGCTCTACTAGTGCATGACAAATACAGAGGGGGACACTCTCAGTCAGCCATTGAACTGAGCACAGGGTATGAAATGGGGGAGCTAGAGAAAGGATCCAAGGAGCTGAAGGGGTTTGCAGCAGCACCATAGGAGGAACAACAATATGAGCCACCCAGTACTCCCAGAGCTCCCAGGGACAAAAGCATCAACCAGAGAGTACATATGGAGTTATCCATAGCTCCAGACACATAGGCAGCAGAGGATGGTCTTGATGGACATCAAAGGTAGGAGAGGCCCTTGGTCCTGGAAAGGCTCGATGCTGCAGTGTGGGGGAATGCTGGGACAGGGAAGTGGGAGAGGGTTGATTGGGGAACAGAGGGAGGGGAGATGGGTTATGAGACTTTGGGGCGGGGGGACCAGGAAAGGGGACAACATTTGAAATGTAAATGAAGAATATATCTAATAAAAAAATGAAGTGTCAGCTTAATCTTCTAGTTATATTTCATTCCTGGCAGATCCCTAGCATATAGTAAGTGTTCATTAATGTTTGCTTAAAAAATAAGCCAACTAGGAAATACTACTTATTTCCTAAACTTCTGGACAAAACAGCCAATGACCTGCTTTCCAGAATTATTAACAATATAAGAGTATTGTTAATAGCCCCCAAACAACAAATGGTTTTAACCAAAGATTTTGGAAACAGTTGTTTCTGGCTAACTAGAGTGGCACAAACATTTGTCCAAACCTGATATATTATCTTTTCTTCATTTGATCAAAGGTGAGACCCTTTCTAAGCATATTTTAATTTTGCATTATATACTGCAGACATATATTTTCCTGACTGTATTGTGAAGTATAACGTTTTTAAACACTCATCTTACTTAGTATATGTACTTGGAGTTTGGGTGATAAGGATAAAGAAAAGGCAGCCCTCAGGGTTGGAAATGAGGCAGAACACCTGCTTAGCTATGTGCATATGTGTTATGTGCATAGGTTACAGCGCTAGTGCCACAAAAAGAAGGGAGGAAAAAGAGAGAGGGGCAGAACTGAAACTGCAGTTAAGCCTCACTATCTACAACTGATGGGATTAATGATGTAATGGGACTCTCACAAAAGCAGCACCGAGAAAGTACAAAAAATAAGCTCAGAATCCAAGACAAGTGCCACGTGGTGGTGCAAGCCTGCAATCCCAGCACTCAAGCAGCCAAGGAAGGACTATGGGTTCAAGAGTGAGATGCTGACCTTAAAAAAAAAATTCTAGAAAAGCCCATAACCCAGAAATCTGTATATTGTAAGCTCCAAACTCCTTTGAAGGTACTAATGAAAGTCTATGCTGTGCAGCTGTCAGAATATGTTGTGGTAGGAAGGGCACACATTTCTATCCATACAAGGAGGGGGCTAACAAAGTCACATGTGTACAAATGAGCAATCTTGAAGGGGAGGAAGGCAGGAAATCAATATGCCTTTGAAGCTCAGCCGTTCCTAACTACGCCCGCTTCCCTGGGTACCTCTCTCTCTATTCAGAGTCCATTCAATAGTGCTTTATGTTCCAAGGAAAGCTGTCAGAGGCATTTCCACCTGTACATTGCAAAATCAGTCCCTTACAACTTCCTCCTTTTGCTGAATCCCCAAGACGCTGCCTATAAATTCAAAGAATTTCAAGCATCAACAGAAACCTCAACCTCCATCCCTAGAACTTAGGAACATCTGTTGTTTACAAAGGCTCAGACTGAGAGCTGCCAGACTTGTTCTGCGACCTCTACTTTAACACCAGGCTGCCAGGGAGGGATGTCTGAATTTCATGCAAGGACGCCCTGTTCCAATCGCTTAAGCAGAAATAGGTTAATACAGCGCAGCATCTTGCCACTGAATACAATCCTAGTTTGTTTGGTTCATTCTAATCCTGAGTCCTTAACCAGTATGCCAAAAAGGTTAAGATGCAAACCTGTTTTATTGATCCTTCCGGAATGTCAAACCCAAGGGGGCAGTGGGCCAGTTAAGTAGAAGAAACAGAAGCTAACAGAATAAAATTATTTTGCTGCAATGAAAAAAACCACTCTTTTTTTTCTCAACCTCCTTAAATCTTTCATTAATACTGAGCCTTTCCCTCATGATTCTGTATCTCCTCACAGTATGATACTTCAGCACAGCACAGAACTTAGATATTAAAATCTTTACTTCAATTAACATGGGACCAAATTTAATTGAGAACATAAGTGTGCTGCTATCTTCTATCTTTCTGTGACTGAATCAAGCATGAGTCCTTTCCTGAATATTCCACCTTCCCTCCCTTCTCAGGAACTACTGGTACCTGCTTTAAATAGGATTCTATTTTTAGATTCATGTGCCTGTGTGGATATGCACTATTATTCTCTTACAGCCTGCCTGGCTTTGCCCAATCAACAATAAAAAATAAAGTCTGTATAGCAGAAGCCATCGTTTTCTTCTTATCTTGGGAGGCCTCCCACCTCACACAGTCAGCTTTCAATACCAAGGCATGGCTTTTGTCTTAAAAGAGAACTAGGTCAAAGACAATGTACCTAATTGGCTGTGAGGCTGTGAATTCTTAAGAATTAAAGATCCAGAGATGGAGCTACATACTGCTCCCTGGGTTTATTGCAATACTTATAGGAGTAGAGACTCCTGTGATTTCCCAATCCCCCATACTGCTGTCAAAGGGCATGCTGCTGCCTGGGGAATTAAAAGCTTGAAGTGTGATCTGCTGAGCCTTTAGTGTCAGATTCTAGGAAGCATAGGAAGCTCTTGGAAGTCCAGCATCCTCCCAAATGCTTATAAAAGCATGTTTCACTGTTGACCTGCCCTCTATCATTCTCTATCCCAGGAGGATGAAATAAAGCCATTTAAATACAAGTGTGGAAGCTTCCTGAGACCTGGATGGAACCCAGTAACCATATTCTGTTTTCCACATGGCTAACTCGTTGCTGCACTGGCCTGCTGGTCTCCATGGAAAGCAGTGCAGGAGGCTGAACAGAACTGGTCTGGTCGTCTACCTACTCAGGTCTCACTGCTCTTTGCAGAAAACCCAACAATTTCTTGCTACACTCTTCTGTGATAGTGATAATTCTATCAGCTTATTTTCTACTGAGTACCTACTAAGTGCAGGTGCTAGCCTAGTACTTCCCATACTATACCCAATCATGAGAACAACTCTTCAAGGTATTACTCCACACTTCAGAGATGTGGAAACTGAGGCTGAAAGGGGTTTAATGACTAGTTCAAGGTCACACAACTGTAAGCAGTAGAGATCAAGTTTAGACTCAAGCTTACCTGGTTCAAAGCTCGGGGGGCTTTTTTGTTTTGTTTTTCTACTAAATGGCAAGCTTCCCAAAAAGCTTGCACCAAAATTATTTTTCAGTTCCAAAGACTGGTCAACCAACCTGTCTTGGCCACACTCAAGTTGTCTTCTGATGACTCCCATCCTCCTCTATCTTTGTGTAAGGAGCCCTCCCAACACTTTTCATTAGCTCTTTGAGAGTTCCATATATGTCTTCACTAGAGCATGGTTAACTTATTCGGAGATACACTCAGAAAACACTGTCTCTCCCTCTCCCAGTAGCTAATAGCTGCCAATAGCTTCATGGCAAAGGAGGGGATTTTGTGTCCAGCTCCCATCTCCATGTTGGAGCTTGGAGTGATTTGGTCTGCACAGGTCTTGTATATATTGTCACAACTGCATTGAGTTCAGATGTGCAGCTGCCCTGTGACTAGGAGATACTGTTTTCTTATAGGCATCCTCTAGCTCTTACATTCTTTCCACCCCCTCTTCTATAGTGATCTCTGAGCTTTAGAAGGAGGGAAGGTTTTACTTAGGACTGGGCATTCTGGAGTTTCTTCTTCTTTTGCCAGTTGTTAATACCATCTTTAAAAAGGACCAACCATCCCTAAAGTTCTATATGGAATGGGCTGGTGGAAAACATACCAAGGAATTTCCTGTTAATTTCTCAATAAAAAAGTAACTTGAGCCACAGGGAAGGGAAGCCAATCCATGCTTAACACCAGATGCTCCTACATCTGGGCAAAACTTCCCTGGGGGAAACAAACAATTGCCAAATATGTCCAAAATGAATGAATGATGTGCAAGTCCCAGGAAATCAGGGAGTGCTCCCTTTCTAGCAACTTTATCTTTCCTATTGCTGCCCTCCTTCGGTGATCCCATACTCAAGGAGAATCTGTTTTCTCTGGTTCTCCACTTTCTCTGACTTGCAACCAGAGCTATAATGTTCTCTATGGCCAGCTGACTCTGCTTTTCAACCCAATGTTATCTTGTGAGAGTAGCAAATAGCTTTGAACTTGACTTTGAGGGAAGACTCCACTTACAGAAAAAAGGAAAGTACCTACAGCAACTTGCACATACATAGACTAGGCCTAAGACCAAGAACATGGACTCTTGTAGAGTCCATGTTTTAATGAATTGTGCACTTACTCTTTCACTGAAGGGGGTACTGAAAGATGAAAATCTATCAAATTCTATTATTTTATATATTTTTTTGTATGTTTGAGTACTTTTCCTGCATGTAGGTCTATATATTATGTGTGTGCCTGATGCCCCAGAGGTCAAAAGCAGGTATCAGATCCTTTGGTACAGGAATTACAGAGGTTGTGAGCTATCATGTGGGTGGTAGGAACTGAACTGGGTCCTCTGGAAGAACAACCAGTGCTCTTAACTGCTGAGGCAGCTCTAGCCTCTACTAGTTCATGAGAGCCCAAGGCCAGGCTCTCCTGCCATCTTCCCAAGAGTAACAACCCACAGATGTCAAGTAGGCAGAGTTACTCTGCATGCGCCTGCCTTCGTGTACTACTAAGTTAATGTCAGCAAACATAAAATATTGGGTTGGGGGGGTTCCTAAGTTAAGGTCCCTTTAATTTCTTTGGGCACCCTCCTTTAAGAGTCTAGAACATAATTTTAAAATGTCCAACAAATATTTATTAAGGAGAAGGAAAAGATGGGAAAACATTGACAACAGGCTACAAAATAGCATAAGATCTGTGTAAGGAGCACAGCAGGATAACCAAGCATAGTGTTTCTCTAAAACTCCACATGGGGTAGGGGTGGAGGAGAGAAACTACCTCAATTAAAACAAAGACATTAGTTATTAAAAGCAGGAGATCAAAACCAAATAGCTGAAAAGTAATTTACAGCAAGCCTGGTGAAAGAAAAGAAAAGAAAAGCCAGCACATTATTAATTAGAATCCTTCAGAATCCTGTGGGGCAATATTAACACAATTCCACTTAAAGAGACAATCAAAGGCTCAAGAACAAATAGGAATACATTTATGCTCTTCAAAGAGTCAAAGAAAATGCCAAAACATCTTCCATAGGAAGGCTTCCTACTGTCACGTAAGATTTATCTCCACTTTTAATCAAACAATGCTGTAACAAACAGGGAACAGGGAGGCCACATTACCTAGCAGAAGGTAGAATGGAATAATCAGTCTAGTTGTCGATAGCGTCTCTCACTCTCTGGGGCAGAGGGATGGCACCATCAGGTCAGATTTTACTTGAGTCATGCTGTATGGGCTTTAATGAGGATATTTTCGCTGAGCCATGTGGGGAAGGACAAAAGGTGAACAGGAACAAAGAACAGAAAGCAGTCACAGGGTGACAGGGTAATGACTTCCAGGGGAAAATTTTTTTTTCCAAAAGTAGATGAAAATAAGGAGTTCAGCAACATTTGCCCCTAAATGCAGCTGTAACAGAATAACCATCCTAAGCCAAGATGAATGGCTGAAATGGAGCCAGAGTAAGAGACTGGCCTGGAAAAGGGTGGGATGAATCCGTACGTACTGTCTTCAGCCCTGGCCAACCTGCTCCATCCCAAGTTGAATAAACTCGGCATCCCAGAGTGGGATCTACCCCAAGCTGCTGCGGCAGCTGTGCTCCTGGCAGCACAGGCAGACAAATTCATGGCATTGCTGGGCCAACAGCTGCTACAGCTCTGGGGGAAGTGACAAGTGCCTGCTGAGAATGAGCTATTCTGGGACCAGTCATAGAGTCAGCAAAATTGAGGCTACAGTTTGCTGGCTGAATGAAGATACAGTACACTTCCTACTCCAAAGTTTAGAAAACCAAAAAGTGCTTTCTCTGTCCCAGCTTGTTTGACTCAGGTGATTCTTGCCTTTATATTCAGCGATCTTGCTATTCCCAAGAGCATGACTTTCATTTTGGCTCATATTACTACTGTCAGCACTGGGCTACCCTATCTCCCTACTATGTTCTTTCATCTAGGTTCTTTGTTTCTTTCCTTTTAAAATGATTTATTTACTTTTATTTTCTTTGCATTGCTGTTTTGCCTGCATGTATGTATGTGGTGTGTGTATGAGGGTGTCAAATCCCCTGGATTGGGAGTTACAGACAGTTGTGAACTGCCATGAGGGTGCTGGGAATTGAACCCAGGTCCTCTGAAAGAGCAGTCAGTGCCCATAACCACTGAGACATTTCCCCAGCTACAATCATCTACGTCCTTTCTAAAGCATGAACATAATTCAGTTCCTTGCTCAGAAATTGTCAGTGGTTCCTCTATACTTACAGAACAAAGTCCTAACTCTATTGGCTAATATTTATAAACCTCTATAATCTTCTGGCTTACCAACTTTTCCAGGTTTACTCAATATTATAGTTATAATTCATATTGTTCAGAAAAGCATATAAATTACCCACCAGCCACGGTTTTCTCACCTCAGGGCTGTTGGTAACACTATTCTCTATCTAAAATGCTTCATTCTCCAATTTCTTCCATTGTGTCAATTATATTAAATATTCAGGAAAAACACACAGCCTTGGCAGTCTTACTTTTCCATTCCTAACCATTGAACTTCTG
The DNA here is from genome assembly GCA_036184795.1 of Tokudaia tokunoshimensis. Classification (NCBI taxonomy): domain Eukaryota; kingdom Metazoa; phylum Chordata; class Mammalia; order Rodentia; family Muridae; genus Tokudaia; species Tokudaia tokunoshimensis. The sequence goes on along the minus strand of BTHU01000013.1, from coordinate 62,902,446 downwards.
AAAGGCTCTTTTCCTCGGCCTCCAGCCAGAACCAACCACTCTTTTCTGTACACTCTGTAGGATGGGGTGGTATTGTTCTTTCACACACCTGTCCTTCCACACACCAGGAAACTTGGGCAATGTTACAAACACTGTCCCTCAATATGTTTCCCTTTCTATAATGACAGAAACTCTACTTTCTAGGTCACCCAAATTAATAAGTATATTGTCTAGGCCCCCTAACAGTGTAGATAACCATGTGATTGTCCTGTCCAGCTGGATGAGTTAAAGGCATGTATGTGCCGCTTCCAGATTCTGCCTTTGAAGAATAACGACATGTTCCCCTCTTGTCTTGTTGCTTTTCCCAGTGGGTGAAATGGAACATGGTGACAATGAGCTACTTTGGGCTAGACAACAATGGACAATACTCTAGGGGTGAGATAAGGAGCCTGACACAGTACTGACTGGTTAATAGACTGTTATGGATAGAAAATTCTGCACCTGTCTTATATAAGCTAACATTACTTAAAGTCTCCTATAGCAGTCACACCTATCTCAACCAAACTAGTCATACCTAAAATGTCTTTTCTGTATCAAAAGAAAGAAAAAAAAGTATGCAAACAAGGAAGCAAGCAAGAACAGATCAGAAACTAAAAGGCCATTTTTTTTTCACGCTACCTACAAAATGGCAGCACAGTTGCAGGAGCACAGCTGTCTCTACAGCAATGCTTATAGTACACAAACATCTGAGCACTTGGTTCTCTTTCATAACACAGAAAGGACAGGGAAATGGGAAAATGAAGGTTTCATCGCAGTGTTAAACTGAGAAGTAGAGGCCCCATCACCACATTAGTGAGACAAGACAGAAGTTAGCCACTTCTGTGGATTCTTCAGATGCTCACTGGGGTTATCACCTTATCCTTATTAAGTGCATTTGTCCATATAACTCATCCAAAGCCTCTTCTAGTACACTGTACCATGGAAGTGTGCTATTATGTGACCATTTTTGACCTATAAAAACCAGCAATTCAGATGTTCCACTCTGAGAGAAGAAAGCTTTTTGTCTTCAAGCTTTTTTTAAAAAAAAAATTATTTCGTGTGTGTGTGTGTGTGTGTGTGTGTGTGTGTGTGTGTGTGTTGTGATTGAAGGCAGTGGCCATAGAGGCCAGAAGAGGGCAACAAATGGTGCTAATTGCCTGATAGGGGTCTAAGAACCCAATTTGGATCCTCTCAAGAGCAGCAAGCACTCTTAACCCTAAGCCATCCTTTTAGCCTTCAAGCTCATCTTACTCTGCTCTGGTTCTCTCAGAATGCCTTGAGCCCAAGATTATTAGTAAGAAACTGTTGAAACTGACTTGATCAACCACTCCTCAAACATTTCTAGCTCCCTGAGACACAGGACCCTCCCTCCTGCCTGGGAGGAGGGACCAACTTTCTTACTCATTCTTTTTTAGGCACTTTCCTTTCTCCTGGCAAAAATGTTTCCTATCTCCCAACACTGAGAGGTCTCCTAAGCCTATGTTTTTAGCTCTTGGTTCTTCTTCTCTGGTCTACATTTACAATATCGTTTACACTGAAGATTTCAGTAGATATCCCCACTCAAAACTACTTGGTTCAGCAGAACCACATCTCAACTTGGGAATCTAAAATCCTTACAATGCCTCAAACTCCACATGCTCAAAGCAGAGTCACTATTTAAAACACCCATTTCCTCCATGCCTGCATGTTTATAAAAGACACCAAAATTATTCTGTTTTCCAGGTTAGAGACATCAGATTACTTCTGACCAGTACGATTCTTTTTATCTAATCAGTTATCAATCCCATTTAATTTCTCAAATAACTCTTGAACAGTGCTATCATATAAGATTAAAATATCCACCAAAGGCTTGTGTGTTAAAGGCTTGTTTACTGCTGTGGTATTACTGGACAGCAGCAGATTCTTTAGGAGGTAGGACCTAGGAAAAGGAGGTTGGTATACTGGGGGATTGTCCTTGATGGACTGGTAGCCCCATCCTCTCTCTGCTTCTTGACCATCACAAAGGAACAGGCCTCCCCCACATGCTCTTGTCACATGCCACCACAAGCCCCCCAAAATAGGACCAAACAATTATGGACTGAGGACCTCTGGAACCATGAGGCAAGAGAACTTTTCTCCTCATAGTTTATTTATCTTAGTTATCTAGTCACAGTAACCAAGAGCTAACTAACACAAATACATGTATACCGTTCTGTTTCATATGCTATCCAATTCTACATGCACTAACCCAAACTTAATATCCTTCTCTTGAATTTAAACACACACACACACACACACACACACACACACACACACACACACACAAACACATACATTTTGCCCATGCTTTTCCTTGGGTCTGTCTCTCAACACAATATCCTCAAAGGCTCATTACCACAGAGCATGTCAAATGTGAAATTCTAGGCTTGCTGTCAAAGCATTATCCTTTGGGGCTCATTCTACTTACTTAACCTTGTTTTTCACTGCTTTTAAAAATATCTATTTTCTTTTATCTCTATTAAAGCCCCTTTCCTACATAGTTTATAGTTCTTTTCCCTGTTAACCAAGTATTCCAAAGCTTATCTTATTCCCAGAGGAACCAGCACAGAGCACAGTACCTAGCAGGAATTAAAAGGGGGGCTAACAACTGGATTATTACTCTGAGTAAGACAGGAATAAGCTGGAATACATCAAACATAAGGTAATAGTCAAAGGAATAGAAATGGCCCCCTCTCCAGTCCTTGCACCATCTGCATTACACATTCACAGCACTCACCTCAACTTCAAATTACCTGATTGTAATTTGTTTACTCCCCACCTCCTCATCCTAATTAAAATGCCACGTGGAAAGGAAATGCTTGCTCTCTGCCATATCTCAAGGCACTTTGAAGGAGTTCAAGGAATGTGTAATAAGGTATTATTTGCATGAGTGTGTAGGAAATCTTCCCTTTGGGGATAACTAGGAAGAGGAAGGAAATTGGTAGGAGTGGGAGGGAGCAGGAGAGGGTAGTATGGTGGTATGGTAGTGATAGGAGTAATTATAACTGAAATACAGTATATACATGCATATATGTCATAATGAAACCTATCAGCCATATATATGTATATATGCTAATCACACACACACACACACACACCTCTTAGACCAGTGGTTGACATACAGGAAAAGGTATTAAAACTCATTAGCTTGGCTCCCCCATTTATTTTGATCTGTTTTAGACAATCAACTGCCCATTTAAGAGTAATATGAAAAAGGAAGAATTCTTGAGGGTTTTTAACAACTTTAGAATCAATGTGGATTTAAGTGGTGCCCCTGCTTCCCTGTATCCTAAACTTCACTCTCGAAGTTTCTAAAAGCAATTTGTATGAAGTCCCTACTTAAATTGCTGGTCCTTGGTGCTTCGTGTCTTGGCTAGGAAGCGCTCTGCTAGCTTCTCCAGGTTGCGAGAGTAGTCCATCTCAATCTCTGCCTTCTTGCGGAAGAAGTCCTGCAGGTCCTGCAACAGCTGCACCCGGAGCTCACACTGCTGATCTAGGCATTTCATCTGCTCTGTGAGCTGAGCCCGGATCTCTGCAAGAAAACAAAAGAATGTGGTCAGACAGACAGCTCTAAATACACACCGCATACACAGATACTTACCTGCCTTCCATTCACTTGTTCTCTGTACCCTGGGGTATCAAAGCCCTTAATAAATAGTCTGTGAAATTGGCCCTATGATATGAAGTACCTCTAAAAACCTCTAACAACTCTTTCTGGACCACTGAAGACTATTTGTGACCAAGAATCTGTTCAATTAGTTAGAATAAGTTGCATAAGAGACAAAATAATATTCAGTGTTAAATACTTACAAAGCAATTTACTGTAGCTAACACCATCAAGAATTCTTTTCTAGCCAGAAACCCAAATGAAGAATCAGGTGAATTATGCTAACCCATTTTAAAGACTGAATACTGAGTCTTAAAGAAGACAAACTATTAAATCCCAGTAAGCTGGGATTCAAATCCAGACAAATGACTAACTTTATTTTTTATGCATTTCCTTATCATTTCAAAATTTCAGCAACTATGAAGCAAAGTAAGGGCCGTTATATTTTCATGGAGATAGATGCCTTTCTAAAGTCAAATAGCAGCAACCAAGAACAAAATATTCATCATGGCTTCTAGAAAATCACATTTAAGTTCAACTAAGTTTCAACTGGTTTTCAATACCACAGAATGTGAATCTTCAAGAACCTATCTTTAGAGGTGGAGGAGCAGCAAAAAATAGTGATGATGATGATGGTAAGCTGCCTTAGATCTTTTTACTCGTTTCTTATTTAGTCTACCCTTACCTGCCTCATAGTCTCTCTGTCAGAGGCAGAACTCTGTCCAGTTATGCTCCTGCTTGGCAGAGTCCTACCTCGTTCCTGCACTAGCAATGCTAGCACTGTGGAACCACAGCAATTGGCAGCTTCAGATGCAACTGGATCTGCCTTGAATATAATACTACATGTTTTACTGATAAGAGATTTGGCATTCATGGCAAACAGTCTGCCAACACTGGACAGCTTTCTTGCCCAGAGTAGGCACACAGTGTATGTCCAGCTTAGTTTACATCCAGTCCCCATTAGCATCAAAATAGAGCAATTGTTTTCACCCCCTTTCTCTGCCAGCACACTCACCTCCAAGCATGCCTCCAACCGGAGATTGAAAGAAAGGATCTATATTATGACACATCTTCGAATTCATTTCCCATAGCACTGGCAGATGGGGAAAGAGAGGAGTAAAGTTTTCATCTGAGCCCTAGATGAAATTTTAGTGTAAGGGCCATGATGCTGAAATCTTTGTAAGCACTCCTTTCTTAAAGCAATGAGGATTGACAAAGGTGCATTGGGTTTTGCCTTAGAATACTTAAAATCCAAAATCTATTCCTATCTTCTTTATTATAAAGTTTCTGTTTCTGTAGGTATTAGTATATGACAGACACAGCTAGCTCTTTGCAAGTGACCCTAGGTAATCTCCAAGAACAATCTTCTTCCTCATCTTTTTCTCCTGCCAGCCACAAATGCTGGCCAGCCCTCCAGTAACCCAACCTGAACTGAAACTGAGCACTGCAGGATTGTCTCGAGCAAGCAGAATGCTTCACAGAAAAGCTGCCTACATCATCACTCATCAAAGCTCTCTTGTTCTGTGTATTCTAGAGTCTGATTACAAGGGAGTGTAGGATTGTGTGTGCGCGAGCGCGCGCACGCACACACACACATGCACATATGCAGTGCAAGAAATCTACAGAGGTCATGTCAGGAATATGGTTCCTGTCATATTTCTGGATTTTGTAAGGGTAAAAACCTTATTATGATCACTCCTAGAAGCATCTGCCCCCTTTGTACACATTAATGAAAAGTTAGCAGTAATTGCCAGCAGGTAGGAAGATTGGGGGTAGAGTGTGTGCGGGTCATCAATATTACTTAAAACATCCATTAAATAAGAATCATCTCCTGTAGTAAAACGGCTTTTCAGAATTAAGACACAAAGGGAAATGGAGGTATATTGAGGCTATCAAGACCCTCTGAGTCATCAATGACTCACTTAAGGCTATACCTCAATAACCTCTCAGCCAGGGATGCAGAAAGAAACATTCTAGACTGTTCTGAGGACTATAGACAAAGTCCCATGATTCTAATGTAACTCAAGAAGTAGGCTGCTCTGAAATTGTACTATCCATAAGATAAGTACATCACAGGGGCCACCTGTGAGCTATATCAACGTGTCTTAGAAGTTCACCAGCATGAGATTCCTTGTTGCGTGTTACACACACACACTAACTCATTTAATTATTTCCATTACTAGCTTCTAAGATATTTCAGATGAGAACAACTCAAAGTTTATTAAGTAATCTATGAAGGGCCATACAGACAGTACTAACAGGGTGGTTAGTCCTTGATGGAATCTATTATGAGACACGCCTCTGAGTACAATCTAGATTAAGTTAATTTAGGTTGGGAGATTCCTTGACTGAGGATGCCGCCATTCCACAAGCTAAGGTCTTGAATGAAATAAGATGAGGAAGCAACCCAACATTCACTGCTCTCTTCCTTCTGCCTGCAGACACAATGTGAGCAGCTGCTTCCAGCTCCTGCTGCCTTGACTTCCCTCCACAATGAACTGTACCTCTAACTGTGAGCCAAAAGAACCCCATCTTTCTTTAAATTGCTTTTGTCAGAATATTTGGTCACAGCCTCAGGAAAAGTAACTAAGACGGGGCTAAAGCTAACTTGACCTTTATCTGACTTGTTAAAGAAGTGAGAAGCAGACACTCCATTGACAGTATTTCTGGGTGAATGGTTATTTAATCTCTGGAATCTCAACTTCATCTTCCTGTTGAGGAAGATTCAGGGCCCCAAATCAAGTTTAGGCTGCACCACTGATTTACAAGCCATTGCATATTTTGACTAATCCACAACCAGACTGGATCCCTTCTCTATATCCTAGATCTGTTCTCCATGGCAGCTTCAAAGAAAAGTCCTTCCCTTCCCTTGTGAGCACATCCTGAAGGGAAGGGGAGAAATGTTATCCCTACCCCAATCCAGCAGAGACTACTAATAGACACCACCTGTCACTGGTCTGTGATACAGTACTCCTCCCCTACACCATGCCTACAAGGAAGTCTCTCCCTTGTTATCATCCTCAGAACATTGAAGAAGGCAGTAAGAATGATTCCAGCCACCCCTACCCTCAGGTCCACTCTTCCAAGACAGAATGGCTGCTCTGTGGAGAGCAGAATGTACTGCTGCTGTTGTTACAACAAACAGTGGTCCTCAATAAGGCAGCTGTGCCAGCCTCTGTCCATGCACATAAGGGGAAAGAAACAATAGGGCACTGATTGTCAGCACACTTGGGCCATGTGCCCAGGCCGGAGACCCCTCCATACTCTGGATGACCATAAGGGCAGAAAGAAGAAGGGGCAATTTATAAAAGCACAAGGAATTTCTCAAAGTTCCCTGTGTGCTCAAGTGCTCATGTGCACATGCGAACACACTCAAAGACACACTATTCACATCATGTTCTACCATACCAAATCAAGACTTTACAAGTCTCCTTTGTAGTTCACAGAGAAGTCCATGGAGATGACAGGGCCCTTAAAGCTTCTTTCTCTAGACTATACAGGGGAAGTCAAACTATACTTTCTAAAAATGCTACCTCTGAGCTATGAAAGCTCCCTGGATAGTACCAAGTTCTAAGGTCACCATGAACTAGCTACATGAAGGGAGGGAGGAATGCCAGAAGTACTCTCCTCTGGGCACCTAAGTCTTAGTTATGCTTTGACTATTCTTTACTATCTAACAAACTCAGAAGTAAATTTCAATATGAAGATCTAAGAGTTAAATATAACCAACATCAGAAAGAAATCAAACTGTTAAGTCTTAAGAAAAATAACTTTTTTCTACCATATTTAAAAATGATACAAGAAAAAAAATCTTCTCTTGCAAGAAGGACTGAAGGTTTTAAGCAAGTTTCATGTACTCAAGAGTCATTCATTGATTCAAGTCAAAATTTAATTTGCTTTTGCACAATTTTGTGAATATATGAAAACACACTGAATCTTTTTTTTAATTTTATTTTATTTTATTTTCTAAGTTTTTTTTATTTACATTCAAAATCATTTCCCCTTTCCCTTTTCCTCCCTCCCCGAAAGTCCCATAAGCCCCCTTCCCTCCCTCTTTTCCCCATTCAACCCCCTCTCACTTCTCTGTCCTGGCATTCCCCTACATCCAGTCTTTCCAGGACCAGGGGTCTCTCCTTCCATCTTCTTGGAAATCTATTGATATTCGAATTGTGTCTAGGGTATTCCGAGATTCTGGGTCAATATCCCCTTATCAGTGACTGCATACCATGTGTGTTCTTTTGTGATTGGGTTACCTCACTAAGGATGATATTTTCAAGTTCTGATCATTTGCCTAGGAATTTCGTGAATTCATTGTTTTTAATTGCAGAGTAGTATTCCATTGTGTAAATATACCACATCTTCTGAATCCATTCCTCCGTTGAGGGACATCTGGGTTCTTTCCAGCTTCTGGCTATTATAAATAAGGCTGCTATGAACATAGTGGAGCATGTGTCCTTATTGCATGCAGGTAAAGCCTCTGGGTATATGCTCAGGAGTGGTATAGCCGGATCCTCCGGGAGTGTCATGCCCAGTTTTCTGAGGAACCACCAGACTGCTTTCCAGAGTGGTTGTACCAGCTTGCAATTCCACCAGCAGTGGAGGAGTGTTCCTCTTTCTCCACATCCTCGCCAACAACTGCTGTCTCCTGTGTTTTTGATCTTAGCCATTCTGACTGGTGTGAGATGGAATCTCAGGGTTGTTTTGATTTGCATTTCCCTAATGACTAAGGATGATGAACATCTCTTTAGGTGCTTCTCAGCCATTAGATATTCTTCAGGTGAGAACTCTTTGTTTAGCTCTGTACCCCATTTTTTAATAGGGTTACTTGCCTCTCTGGAGTTTAACTTCTTGAGTTCTTTGTATATATTGGATATTAGCCCTCTGTTGGATGTAGGGTTGGTAAAGATCATTTCCCAGTTAGTTGGTTGCCGCTTTGTCTTTTTGACAGTGTCTTTTGCCTTGCAAAAACTTCGTAATTTAATGAGGTCCCATTTGTCAATTCTTGATCTTAGAGCATAAGCTATTGGAGTTCTATTCAGGAAATTCTCCCCTGTGCCCATATGTTCAAGGTTCTTCCCTAGTTTCCTTTCTATTAGTTTCAGTGTGTCTGGTTTTATGTGGAGGTCCTTGATCCACTTGGAATTGAGCTTAGTGCAAGGAGATAAGAATGGGTCAATTTGCATTCTTCTGCATGTTGCCCTCCAGTTGAGCCAGCACCATTTGTTGAAAAGGCTATCTTTTTTCCACTGGATGGTTTTAGCTCCTTTGTCAAAGATCAAGTGACCATAGGGTGTGGATTCATTTCTGGGTCTTCAATTCTGTTCCATTGATCTACATGCCTGTCACTGTACCAATACCATGCAGTTTTTAACACTATACACTGAATCATTTTAAAGAAGTGAATTTTATAGTATGTGAATTCTCTCTCTCTCTCTCTCTCTCTCTCTCTCTCTCTCTCTCACACACACACACACACACACACTTGAATGTCTTTAACTCCATCAATTGGTATGGTGTATTCTTTTAAGGTTGAGTTCCTTTCTACTAACAGTGAAATAGTCCCAAATAGACACCATAAAGAATTTTTGGCTTCTATTTCTCTACTTTTAGAGTGAAATTAGTTCTGCATTTAATATTACTACAGCAGATTGTGCAAGCAGTATGTCTGGGCAGAAGGCTTGGCCATGACTAAACTCTACTGGCTAGAACATCATTATTCTACTATTTCCAATGGATGTCTGATTGAACTACAGCAAGTGATTTTTTAGGTTCAAACTCAGGATCAGCAGACATAGCCAACAGAGTTTCCCCTGGGCACTTTTGCCTCTTTGTCTATGCCTGGTTATAGTTGAGACACTACTAACTACACGTGACTGGGGAGTCAGAAAGAAATTTATATCTTACTTAGAAAAGATGCTGATGGGTTTCAGTAAGGGCATCACTGGTCGATGCTGATCCTTTAGCAAAATTAGTCAAGGCTCTGCTTCACTGACACTCACATAGCCTTTAAAGACAGCACCTTCTGATGCAGATGAACCAGTCCTTTGGAAGCTGTCCTCAATCCAGAGAACACCTGGTGAATTCATCAAGGTTCAGATGGGGACAGTGTTCCCTAATGCTTTAATCCTGAAATAAGAGTTCATTTCTTTGGCCTTCCAAAATTCATCTCCATATTCCAGAATCTTCTCAAATTCAGTCATAAATACCACATATTTAAGGGAAAAATGGGAGTGGAAAGGCAGGTTAGAAAAAAGAGACACATTTTTTAGAAGAGTCACACAGGTGTATCCTTCCCTTCTTGGTGCACTGGCATCTTGGAGTCAGGTGCTGAGACTCCCATAGGCTCTGTTGCCAACATGAAACATAATATTAGCCCATGTTTCCCACTGGGAACCTAGCCTAATTGCCAGTCTTTTCCACAAAATCTACCTCACCTGCTTTTAGTCCTTTCACAAATATATGATGTCACCTCAGCTACCTCAAGAATATTGATTCACGGTACCTTCCAGAAGGTGTTATATAAGAATACAATTGAGGCTTTCATCAGGTTCTTTCCCCCATTACTTCTTATGGAGACTTCTGATCCCAACAGTAATCAGTTCCTCTCCAAACTGACCCCCGAGGAAACAAAGCCAGGCTGCCCTGCCAAGTCGTGCTCTTTCCACTGCTCACTTGCCTTTCTACAAACTTAACAATTCCAGGGCACTTAAAAATTCCTGCTGGACAGAAGTGAGACACAAAGCCCAGAGAAGGGAAGAGTACTGGGTCTGGGTTCATTCAGAGATGATGCACCTAACCCTCAAGAGACTGGAGGCCCCAGGGAGTTTAGAGGTCAGGTGTGTGTGTGGGGGGGGGGGGCGGGGTGGATTCATGTGGTGACAGCGGGGAGGGGGGGAGGTATAGGATGTGGAGCAGTCAGAGGGTGGACAGGGGTTGGCAGGGTGGGGAATAAAATACAGAGTGTATAAAAATAATTAATAAAAAAAGGGGAAAGAAAGAGTACTTGGGAATATCATACCATTTAGTTGGAGCTTCAGAACTGGAACCTGAGTAGCTAAGCTCTCAAGTTTTTTTTTCTTACAGTCATCATAAACATTTATTATTATTAAACAATTACTATTTCCTAGTACTCTGAGATTACACAAACAAAAATTCTCTCTCAAAGTTAGTAAGATAGCGGGGAATAAACAAAAAGCTACAGAAAGTGAAATAATGCAAGTAAGTGGGGCTGTGCACAGTGCTGTGAAAGCAGAGACAGATGCCACATTCAATCTGTGTGCAATATCACATAGTGCCAGGACCAACACTGGTCCTTATTCTTGAGTAGTTGATGTTTTAAAAAGCTCTGAGCTGCTTTTAGTATACTAGAAAACAGCAAGTACTCTCCCTCAAAGAATATGACTAATAGCTTTTCCCTTATTACTTCCCTCTATTGAATAAGGCACAGAAATCCTCATTGGCAAAAACTTTTCCAAACAACTGCTTCTGGAATTCCTGTTTTCATTTCTGTGCCTAGTGATCTTCACATTCCTATTGATATCTAAACCTCACCAAGCCTCCTAGAACTGACTTACCATCTCTCCTTAGTTCTCTTAACAGGTATCCACAATGGAAGCCCAAAATGAAACTCTTGACATAAGCCCTAGCCACTGTCCCTCCTGGTTCCTATCCTAATAATGGCACTTCATTTACATGCCAGACCAAAAGCAATCAGTGACTGCTGAGACATCTCTCTTTCATATTCTATCAACTGAAACTGCCTTCAAATTGCATCCTGAATCCAAGCTCTTCCTAGCGTAGCCACCCATTCATTCTCTGCTGACATGCTAAGTGTAACTGACAACACTTTGTTCCTACCTGACTCCTCATTCTCCACCCCTGTTCTACAGTCGATTCTGCACTCGGCAGCTCCACTCACCACCCTCTGATGGCTTCCCATAGAAGAAAGGCTGAAAGTTTTCTAAACCCTTACAGGACCCCGCTGCTCCAGTCTCTGGAACCCATCCTTACAAATCCCAGGCAAAGGGGCCTCTCTGGCCATAAGACATGCATGCCCACTTCTACCTCAGCTAAGAGAAGCGTTTACATTTGTTTCCATTAGCTTGAAGCACACTTGCCAACTTTTGCATTCGTTGCTCCTTTACCTTAGTCAGTAATCTGCTCAGAGGTCATCTTCTCAAAGCAGCCTTCATGGCCATTCCACCTGACCTGATTCCCTACTCCCAACCTTAACGTTCATTTTAATTTCGTCCACTCTAACTTCTATATGTATGTATAACTCTAGGATTTTACTGTGCTCTCCTCTCATTAGACACAAGCCCCATGATGACACACAGAATGTGTTCATTACTTGTTAAATCTTGATGTGGTAATGACCAACTTATAAAGTCTTCAAAGAGTATGCATTTAATGAACAAAGGCTTGCTTAGATTTCATAATATTTGAGACAATTTATTGGTTTTTTTAAGACTTTTTGTCACAATTGTTTGCTATCACCCCAAAAAGTCAATAGCTATTCCTTTTAAAAAGAAAGAAGATCTGGAGAGATGGCCCACCAGGTCAGGGAACTTGAGTTCAGTCCCCACCTCCCACAGTAGGTGGCTTACAATGTTCTATAACTCCATTTCCAGGAAGTCTGATACTCTCTCCTGGCCTTTGTAGAAACACACATATACAAAGCATATACTCTCATAGATGCAAGCACAATTAATCTTTTAAAATTTAAAAAATAACCACAAAAATTCAGAAGAGAGAAATGCATTATCTGGTCAGCTCTGTTCTATTCTGACAAATGTTTTCTCTTCATTATTTATGACAGATAGAAAAGAACTCAATATATATACCCACAGGGCATTTTTTTATAATTAATGAAATCTTAAGGGGAAACTTTATGAAACAAAAGTTTCAATTACCCCAGGGTTGGCCAAGCACCATGCACACTATCCTAGTCAGAGCAAAAATTAGCAAGGTTTTTCCTAAATCTCACAGCCCCCTGTAACAATCTCTTTCATTACTCTTATCAGAATCCAGCATGTGACCATCCTGCAAATGTACAAGTGTGATGCTCTGTGATAGTCTTTAAGTAGAAAATAAAGGTTATCACTTTCACTATGCTTGTAATTCTTTTTTTTTTTTTAAACATGATTTAGGAAGATTTTATTTTTGGGATGTCAGAAATTACAGCAATATATTCATAAATACCTAATTACTACATTCAACAAATAATATTACAATACAGTTAATTCAAACAAGTACACTTAGAATGGGTTTAATTTCACAGCATCTAAACTGCCCCCAGAGTGACCGAGGTACCCATTCCTCCCTCCTTCCTGGGTCTGGGTCTGAGGCCCCAGCAGTGAGGTGTAGAGCATGCACAAGTACAAAGCCGGTGAGATGCCTCCTCAGGTCAAGGCAGCCTCCAGGGTTGAAGTTAAGCACTGGATCAGACAGTAGGGACAGGATACAGCAAGTAGTGAAGTCAACGCATACTTGAAGGAGTACAGACTGCTGCTCTAAGAGGCTAATGCACACCTCAGAGGTGCTGAGCCTGCTGTGCAGGCTATCTCCATGCTGGGGCCGGGGCAGCTGAGGGCAGGGGCAGGCGGGAGGCATCGAGTTTTATGCTTGTATTTCTAAGCAGGTAATAACCAGAATCACAAGATCACAGAGACCAATGAGAATCTTCAAAGTGCCTTTGTCGGTCAGATACACAAATACTCTATCAAGAAAACATCCAGTCCTCCTCCCTCCAACTAGCCCGCAGCAATATAATGTCAGTCACAATTTTTTAAACAAGTGAACAATTAAACTTCTAAGTACATTAATGTATATTTGATCCAAACCAAACTTATCTTTTTAAATGTTTTTTAAAAATCAAATCTTTTCTCACAAACTTTATTTCAAGAGTTAAATAGTGTATATCACTTGCCAGATATATTCATAAATACCTAATTACTAATTTACATATAACAAGAGTTATTAAATTTTAAAGCGTATTAAAATATATATTAACACATATTTTAATACGCTTTAAAAGAAAAATTTGCCTAAATTCACATCTTTGTTGTAGTTTATAAAAATGAAATCTTATTTAAATTCCTAAAGGATACCATGAAATTATATTATCCTGAGAAGAGTTTATCAATTTTTAAATACTGGGAAATGCCAACACAACATAAGTCTTTCTCATTTTAAGCAGCTTCCTGGGCCTGCCTTCTAAAGGAATGTTGTCCTCTAGAGAAGGCAGACTGTAAGAAGGAACTACAACATGATAAGCTCATTATTGGAAAAAGAAGCAAGCCTACTTGGTCCAAGACTCAGGAAGTGGCTTCCAGAAGCCTGACTTCAAGGACTGGAGTTACCCAGAAAAAGAGTACAGGAAAGGTTCCCTAAGTCAAAGGGAAGAGTGTATTTCAATGGTCCAGAGGAAAAAGGACAGAAAGACACATTGGAGGAACAGAAATAACAGAAGAAATTCAGACTAACTAGAGCATCCAACGTTAAGTAGGAGGGTGGACAAAGACAGACTGATAGAGGCAGAGGTCATGGTGCTGGGCAATACCAGATCCTAAACAAGCATAGAACTGCTCCTAAGAGCAATGGCAAACCATTATAGATCGCATATAGAAGTTATACAGAAAACTGCTTTCAAAGATGGTAAGCACACCCTCTGTAGAGCCCAAACACAAGAAAGCATGAACCATTTCAGTTTGAGAGGTCAGAGGTGCAGTCTTCTAATGACTCCTTCAACCTGCATCTTCCATATAAACTAAAATCTCTCCAAAGCACAAAGAGCATGGTGAACCAAAGGTTAGCGAGAAATGACCACAAGTTATGATCTTGCAAATAGACTAGTCCAGTGAGTTAGGTATTACAGCAACAGCAAGAAAATTGCATGAGGCAGGCCAATTAGGCCTAGGTTTCTTTTTCCCCATCTGAGAATCTGTGGTTAAGTGTTTCTGCCCTGCCTACCAAAAGCTATGTCTCAACCACATGCCTCAACAACAGAAGTAGAAAGGACTTTAACTCAGCCTGAGAAGATGCTTTGCCTGGTAGTTTCACACCTCAAGGGGAGGGGAGGAGACATCGTGTTCAAATACATAGATGGGTATATTTAGAATGTACTTGAGGCTGGAACAAAATTCAGAGCCAAGTCAGCTAAGATTAAACACTGAACTAAATAAAATTAAAACCAAATACAAAACATTAAAGCTTAAGTCTGGGTTCAGTCAACTCACAGTCATAAGCCAGGCTTAAGCTAATGGAGGTGACAGAAGTCAATCAACCTCACACTGGAAGGCCTAGAAAAGTCCCTGAATGTGACTTATGTTGATATTACTACTGCATAATTAGTCATGATTTCACATGTCTTAAAAAGTTACTGCTGATATTAAAGATCAAGAAAATAAAAGCAGAATACTGTGGGTTCCATCAGGAAAAAAAAAAAACCACTCAAGCTCCTTGTATATGCTTGTATTTTTAAAGGGCATTATAAGAAAAATAATTTAAATGATCTTATGTGTCTCTACACTAGGCAAGGGTTATGTCAAAACCTATTTTATTTGGGGGGGTTGGCTTTCACATTTTTATTGGAGGGCAACAGAGAAGGGGCCTCTTCCGTCATCAGAGCATTCACAGGTTCTTCAGCCACTCAGGCTGGGGCCCAAGCACTCCTGTGGGTGACTGGGCACATCAGGCATGTTCCCATTATCTCTCACAGGCACTGGGTAGTTGTAGGGTGTGGCCTGGTTGATCACAGCATACTTGGTGTTGGGGCTAACCATGGGGATAATTATAGCGAGGTCCCAGACAGTGAAGGGCACTACCTACCAGCACTGGCTCCTTTGCCCAGGCACTCTTGAGGAAGGTGGAGATTTTCCCAGCCATCTTGGTCTTGACAGTGACAAGGGCCCCAAACTGATTTTAATATTTAACAAAACAACAGAATAAATTTGAGTAAGATACAAACCAGTCAGCACCATGACTGGACTAGACAGACTAAGTGCCTAAGAAACTTCATTTTCTTTTTCAGCAGAGTAGACTTTCCCAAATTGCATAAAGAAAATCCCTCTTCTGAGTCTTAAGATTTATTTGTTTTATTTTATGTATATGTGTGAGTGTCTACATGTATATATGTGCACTACATGTACACCTGGAGTTTTAGGCAATTATGATTTACTCAATGTGGGTGTTAGTGTTAAGAGCTGAACCTGGGTCCTTTGCAAAAACAGCATGCACTCTTAACCAATAGAGCCATCATCTCCTTGGCCCCTAGTTCTTTTTTTTGGGGGGGGGGTTTCAAGACAGGGTTTCTCTGTGTAGCCCTGGCTGTCCTGGAACTTACTTTGTAGACCAGGCTGGCCTTGAACTCAGAAATCCTCCTGCCTCTGCCTCCCAAGTGCTGGGATTAAAGGCGTGCGCCACCACCACCCGGCTTGGCCCCTAGTTCTTTATTATTTAATGGCACATTTTTCAGGGAAATAAAAACCTTACAGAATAATTCCTCTACTTTATGGTCTCACTCTGTAGCATCTTGAACAATTCTATTATGACACTCAACACACTGGAAGGTAACTTGCAACTGACATTTGTTTCCCAGCTAGGCTAGGAGCACCTCCAGTCTAACACCATGTCTTATTTTCACATCCCCAGGAATATACCACAAAACTGGTATAAATGTTGAACTGAAATTAATGAAAATAAGTTATGCCTTCCTTATCTTCAACAATGACTCTCTGGAAGATTACAACAAAGTCTCAGAGTTAACCATGTGCAGGTGCTAAGTTAGCAAAGACACAGAATAAAGATTTCTGTGTATCTGGCTCTTTCTCCACTCTTCTTTTCCTTGCTTCTCCACCTCCAGCAGGGAGTTCCCAGTGGAAATTGTGCAATTCTTTGTGCAAAGAGAAGCAACAAGTTTAGTTCCTGCTGATCTGGACAGCATGATGTTCTGGCACAAGATCTTCCAATATCTTAATTCCTTTTCTCATTGCTCGAACCAAACATTTGACAAGAAGCAAGTTAATGGAAGAAGGGCTTAGCATGAGGCAGCTGGTCATGTTGCACAGTCAGGAAACAAGGAAGAAGGACTGCTCAGTACAATTTGTCTTTTGTCTTTAGTCCAAGACTACAGCCCATGGAATTGTAGGCAATTCCTACCTCACAGTGAGCAGGTCTTCCTACCTCAGGTAATCTAATCTGGATAATCCCTTACAAGCATGCCTGGAGGTTAACCATCTAGACAGCCCTCATAAGTGTTTGTAGAAGATTGACTCCTAGGTGATTTTAAAGACAGTAAAGTTGATAATATTAACCATCGTGTGCACTTTCACAGAAAAGTACCAAACCCAATCCAGGTTTTTCTAAGTAAAAATATCATTTGAAGATCTACTCACTCTTATTTTACCAAAACATTACCTTCTGTGATAGTTAATTTTGATTTTCCCAACTTCTGTAGAAACAACTAGGCATTATGCATCACATCTTTTTGGGTGTGTCTTTATGAGGGAGCTTCCAGAGAGGATTAATTGAGAGGACAGATACAGTCTGAGTACAGGTAGCCCCATCCCATGAGCTGGGGCCCCTGATTGAAAACAAAGGGCCTGAGGAAGAAGTCAGCTGGATGTCAGCCAATGAGATGGCAAGAGGTGAGGGGTCTTAGTCTCCCACTCCTGCTGTTATGGAGCTTCCTGCCACCATGATAAACTGTATCCCTGGAAACCATAAGCCAAAGTAAATTCTTCTGCTTTGATAGCCGACAGAAAAAAAACTAATATTCCTCGGAAGGCATTAATTTCTATCTTCCTCAGTCTTAAAATAAGCAAGTGTAACTTTTTGACAGGCTAAGTAAGGCAATGTTTTCAACTCTTTTTGGTCAACGCCCATGATGAGTGGTACATGTTACACCCTGAACAAGTATGCACATATATAAAACAAAGCACACACATATGTGATATGTACAATCACTCTTAAATTTTTTGGTGTAGTTATATTTATTTTCTATATACAATTTTCTTTTATTCTTTCTGTGCTTAAAAAATTATTCATGTAAGTTTTAAAAGAAACTGTCTTCAGAACCTGCCTTGCAAAGGGATAATCTACAGGTGGAAACGCTCTAATCAAATAAGCAATATACAGGGGGCTGGAGAGATGGCTCAGCGGTTAAGAGCACTGACTGCTCTTCCAAAGGTCCTGAGTTCAAATCCCAGCACCCACATGGTGGCTCACAATCATCCATAATGAGATCTGATGCCCTCTTCTGGAGTGTCTGGAGACAGCTACAGTGTACTTACATATAATAAACAAATCTTAAAAAAATAAGCATATACAGTGCTGTGAACAGTGTTTCAGAATCACTTTGGAAACTTTTAAGTGGTAACATACAACTCTTAAAAACAAAACAAATAGTTGCATATGTGTCTCACACGTGTAGTTCAAGCACTAAAGAAGCTGAGGCAGGAGATTTGCCACAAGGTCTTGGCTGGCCTGGTCTACACAGTGAGTTCCAGGACAGCCAGGACTACTTATCAAGACCCTATCTCAAAACAAAACAAAACACTAACTCTAAATCAATAAAAAATTGATCCAAAATAAAATTTCTACTTGGAAACAACAGCAACAATCCTCTAATCCTCACTCAGAAAACCAAAGCACTACTAGACTTGGTAAAAAGGTGAGGATTAACCAATGTCCAACCATGCCAGAAAGAGCTGCTGCTCCCAATAAAATCAAACGTATTCTCCATTCCTGATTCTGAAGTGTGACAGTGGTAAAAGAAAAGACGGACACAGCCTGTCCATTTCTTCTTGTGTGAGTTTCCCTATGCTTTTTGCCTATGCTGATTTGAGGATTTGATGTTAGGAAGTTCATTTCTAGAACTAGAAGTATCAAGCAGGTTGTACAAAAAAAAAAGCATTTCAGAATGTTCTCTGAGATAAGAGGGTCAACAGTGGTAAACACCTTCAAAAATTGACTAAAGTAATGCCAAATATGCCAAAACCATAAATATTTGGAGCCTTGAAGTAGAACAATGAGAGATGTTGAGTTTAAAGCATGTTGTGTAGTTTTATTGTTGCATGTGCCAGGGAGGAAGGTTGGAAGGATCCTACCAATTTATAGCAGAGGATCTAGGTTGAGGCTCTGGTATAAGTTCCTCTGCATTCTCCCTATAGTCACCCATTCTGTCCCTATGGTTTCTTAGGAAAGTCCTTACTGATTGAGAAGATGGTAGAGTTGGAAAGCTGTAAAGCCTGGCGGTATAGGGATAAAACCAGAGGGGCTTACAAAATAAAGCCAGTGTCCCAATATGGCATACCACGTTCAGTCATTTCTTTCTCTGTCCTCTACAAATGCGTATGCCTATCCCCCCCCCTTGGTGTTAAGTTATAGTACTGCCCCCTCATTGCCTCTAGATCATTCTGCTTCAGCTACAGTTGATTTCTTGTTAAGTCTTCAAACGCAACAAGTACACTTGAGCTTTCAGGGATCTGCTACACAATGTTTGCCCTCTGCCTGGAATGTTCTTCCCATAAGTGTTAAATTCTCACTTCCTTCAAATCTCTGCACTAATGTGACCTATGCTACAAAACTCACCTGGACATTCTCTATCCTGATTTTGAAATAAAATCTGACCTCACTCTCCGACACTGACATCCAACTTACTATACATACTATCTCCTTAATGCTATATAATTGTACTATAATCAGGTAGGGTTTGTCTCCTTCCTCAAACTCTGTTGGAAAGCTAACTCAGAAATATTCATCTTAATAACCAAACTAAAGACCCTAGAATGATGATACATGATAGAGGATGTTTAGTTAACAGAAGAATAAATAAGTACATGGTGAAGGATGTAACTATCTCTTTTCCTGCTTGCTTATGGCTATAGAAAGAAACAGGGCCTTCAACACAGAAGCAGATAAATGACTGAAATGTGCATGTTCATCGCTAAAATCTTTATTATTATTATTATTATTATTATTATTATTTTCTATATTCTTTATTTACATTCCAAATGATTTCCCCTTTCCCGGTCCCCCCCCCTTCCCGAAAGTCCCATAAGCCCTCTTCCCTCCCCCTGTTCCCCATTTACCTAAGAATTTCATGAATCCATTGTTTTTAATTGCTGAGTAGTATTCCATTGTGTAAATATACATGGAAAATATCTCTGATAAAATTGAAGAAATATATAGAAAAATACATTAAGATTGACTATTTCATGGAAAAATTATACAGATAAAATGGTAGGCATAAAAATATTCCTAAGTTGATTGAAAGTGAAATTATAAACATTTTCTGATAAAATTGAAAATCTACAAGGAAAATATTTCTGATAAAACTCAAATATATAGAAAAACACGTTAAAACTATTTCATGAAAAATTATACAGATAAGATGGTAGGCATAAAAATATTCCTAAATTGATTGAAAGTAGAAGTAAAAGCATTTTCTGATAAAATCGAAGATTTTACATGGAAAATATATCTGATAAAATTGAAGAAATTTATACAGATAAATTGGTAGGAATTAAAATATTCCTAAGGTGATTGAAAGTAGAATTATAAACATTTTTTGAAAAAATTGAAGATTTACATGGAAAATATTTCTGATAAAATTGAAAAAATATATGGAAAAACATTAAAATTGAAGATTATCATGGAAATTATACAGATAAAATGGTAGGCATAAAAGATTTCTACGTTGATTGAAAGTGAAATTATAAACATTTTCTGATAAAATTGAAGATTTACATGGAAAATATCTCTGATAAAATTGAAGAATTATATAAAAAAACGTGTTAAGATTGAGTATTTCATGGAAAAATTATACAGATAAAATGGTGGGCATAAAAATATTCCTAAGTTTTTTGAAAGTGGAATTATAAACACTTTCTGATAAAATTGAAGATCTACAAGGAAAATATTCCTGAAAAAATTCAATAAATATATAGAAAAACATGTTAAAACTGACTATTACATGGAAAATTATACAGATAAAATTGAAGGTATAAAAATGTTCTTCAATTTTGTCAGAAGTATTTTCCATGTGGATCTTCAGTTTTTATCAGACAATGTCAATAATTTTACTTTCAATCAACTTAGGAACATTTTTGTACCTTCCATCGCTAAAATCTAATGACTAACCTATCAAGATAAATGAATGGTATCAGACTCTTCTCTATTTCTAAGGAGAAGGAATGACTACAGAGTGAGGTTAGCAGATATCATAAAGTAGGCGGAAAGAGTAAAAGCAACTGAGATCTATACAAGATCTCACAGACTTAAAAAAGTTCACAGTACATCTCTGAATTATTTATTTACCTGTTGTGTTCAACTCTCTGGGAGTTTTATATAATGCATTTTGATCATATTGAGTCCACTCCTCTCAGATCCATTCTTCCTTCCCTATCAACCAATTTAGTGTCTCTCCCTGTTTTTGGTAACTTGTCAAAAAAAGTTTATTCTGTTCATACACTTTGAAGCAAGCAAGCGCGTGCATGTGTGTGTGTGTGTGTGTCTTTTACTGGAGGGTGGTCTACCTACCAGGAGCTGCATCCTTAAAGAAAAATGATTCTTCCTTTTCCAGTAGTTATCAATTGCCAACTGCTCCTTAACTAGGGATGAAACTTCATGCCCACTTCCCCATTTCCAAGCTGGAATATCGTCTGGCTTAAGCCTGTAGAGGTCTTTTACATGCTATCTCAACTGTTATGAATTTATATATGCAACTGTACTGCTGTATCCAGAAAACAAGTGTCTTATAGTCATCCATTACCTATGGCCCCAATAATGGTGCCAGATATGTATATCACTTAACCAGGGGGCCTTAGATTCAATCATGTATGGTTAATTCCCATAATACTCAAGCCATCAATGGAGATGTCTTGCCAGGCCAGTCTTGGTTGTAGTTTCCTGTGTTTACTGCTGGGTAAGACTGGCCATCCCTTGCTCCTCCAGTGGCAGACACAGTACCTTCTAGCACTATGAAAGTTAGACAGTAGGATGAAACTTCCCAGTCAATATCAGCTTGATTTCTCCATGAGGAACAGATATTTTATGAAGATATATTGCCCTATACCATCTAGAATGATGAAAAGACACTTAGTTAACACAGACATCTTTATAGAACATCATGACTTTAAAACATAGAGAAAACTAATTCCTGCTCACTCTGCCAAGATTTGAAACATGAAATTTATTCAAAAGCCAGAATGAAAGGCACCAATATTCTAAGTCTGTCTGCTGGTTCACAAATGAAGTTTGGATTGCCAATTCTAAAACTTTCACAGAACTGAGCAGCAAAAACCCAGCTATGCTGTGCTCCAAATCAGAATCATGGGCTCTCTTCTCTGTGGGAAGGCAGGCCCTAGAAATAAAAAGTTCAGAGAAAAACCTTCTTAATCTCTAAAAGGTGCTAGAGCCCTGGAGAAAGGGTAGCTTAATCTCTTAACCACCAAGTGCAGTCTCCAGCCTAAGGAAAAAAATTCAGGCCTCTAGGGGGCAATTTAAGAAAGATGAAGCCATAAAATAATTAATGAGGAAATGAGTTAATCTATAGCTGGTTATAATCCATATGTCCAAGAATAGCATCGTTACAAACAGCAATCTCCTACCAATCACTCAACCTAGCAATTTCTGCACTCCACCTTCCTACTGTCCCCCATCCCAACCCATATTTTATAATGAAAAGAAGTGGAAAGAAGCCAGAGAGTTAAATTTCTCACATCTAAATCCCTCCAGCAACTTGAATTTCCTGAAGCTACTCTCCTAGGAGGGGGCATATTGTGACCAAGGTTTCCTGCAGCACCTCCTGCCATCTGCAAAATTAAATTAAATGGCCCTTCTCTTTTGAAATCCTGCCATCAATGTACCAAAGGGAACATCTGAGTATACCAGTCAGGGATGATAGCTTTTCCTTTTTACCAATACACACAAATCATTAGAAGATTAAGTCTCTGAATGGCTAATGTGCACTTTCATAAAGAAGGAAAAGTTAAATGCTCAGTCTGACACCCACATAGAGGGGGCTAGGATTGCACTCGCTGCTGCCCTTGGAAGATGATTAAAAGCAGGGCAGACAAGAAGCTAATGGCTTTTTTGCTGCACTTTTATGGGGGTAGGGGTGTCAGGAATGGACATGGGAAATCAAGTGCCAAGTGCTGAAGGGCTGATGGTGGGGGAGGGAAGGTACATGATTATATCCCTAGGAGGCACAGGGAGCCCCCCCCCCCCAGTAAAGTACTTCATATTCATAGGCAGTTCTAAGGATGCTGCAATGCCTGAACTCACTATGCTACTATAGTTTTGTCTAAGGCAAACTGAAATTTAAGTCAATGTAGAGGTGGGGGTTGGGTGGAAATATAGATACCTGCTTAGTATGTGAGGATTTGACTTTAATTCCCAGGCCCCCCAATACCCAAAACAAAGAGACAGCCTGTAACTTTGGTATTTGTCACATTAGCAAAATTTCCATTTTCTGCACCTACAGCCTAGACACCTCCCCCCACCTCTAAATCTGCAGTCTTCTTCAGCCATTTCTCCCACCTTCCTCTAACTGAACAATGAATTCAACAGTTATTTCTACACTCACCTGGTCCTACTTTAAATATGCCTAAATTTGGAGCAGCAAAAGCAAGTGGGTAAAAATGGGAAAAGAAAATTTAGGAAATGACAATTTTCAGAATAGCAGCATATAATTTGAAAAGTAGCTCAGATGAGAACAGACTTTATATGAATATAAAATTACATACAAATCATACACACACACACACACACACACACACACACACACACATATTTGGTTTTTTGAGACAGCCCTGGATAGCCCTGGCTGTCCTAGAACTCACTCTGTAGACCAGGTTGGCCTCAAACTCAGAAATTTGCCTGCATCTGCCTCCCAAGTGCTGGGATTAAAGGCGTGAGCCACCACTGCCTGGCCACAAATCATATTTTATTCAAGTCACTTCAATGAAACATCTCTTTATTAAGTATTTACTACTGTGCACAAAGTAAAGATCAAACAAAATTGGCCAGAAACCCATCCATTCTAAAACTGAAGTGGGCTTCCTGTTCATACATTTGGAAGAGACTTTTTGGAAAACCCAGTGCTGGCTCCAGGTTAAAGAGATATAAGAACCTATACCTACCCCACAATCACTCTGAACAACTTTTCAGACCCACTTGCAATCCCTCAGTCACTGAATGGACAAAAAGAAGATTTAGAAGCCAAGGCAAAGGCAAAGAGAGGAACCAGATGGCTGCCCACAAAGCTAAGAAATATATGCCTCTTAATGAGACATCTGGCAGGAAGAGTGAAAAAAATCCTTACATCAAATTCTTTGAGAAATTATAATTCACAATGGATGTTATTCACGACAATTTTTAAAAATCACTATAGCTAATAAAAATCTCTTCTTTTTTTTCTTATCACCTCCTGAAAAGACATTTCTGGGGAAGAGTTAGGAATAAAGCCCTTCTTACAGAGGGTATGTTGGTGCAGCCTTTAACCCAGCACTCCAGAAGCAGGGGCAGGCAGATCTAGAGTTTCAAGCAAGCCAGGGCTACATAGCAAAGCCCTGTCTCAAAAACGGAGGAAAAAGAAAGGGAGGAGGAAGAAGAGGAAGAGGAAGGAAGGAAGGAAGGAAGGTTGGATGGAGGGAAGGAGGGAAGGAAGAAAAGAAAGATGAAGCAGTTTTTGATCTAGGACCTAGGACAAAAGCATCAGGATGCAACCAACAACTGTGTAAAGGGGCAGAACAGGAAAAAGAACCCAAAGAGCTTGGAAAAGGGGACTCTTAGACACTTGGTCCCCAGACATCTACAACCCCAGGAGCTTTACAGAAACACAGTTCAGACATTAAAAAGGAAAAGAGCAAGAGCAAGAGTAAGAGCATGAGAGAGAGAGAGAGACAGAGAGACAGAGAGACAGAGAGACAGAGAGAGAGAGAAGAAGAAGAAGAAGAAGAGAGAAGAGAGAGAGGAGAGAGAAGAGAGAAGAGAGAGAGAAGAGAGAAGAGAGAGAGAAGAGAGAAGAGAGAAGAGAGAGAGAAGAGAGAAGAGAGAGAGAAGAGAGAAGAGAGATCCTAGCCAGGCAAAGTGACACACACCTGTAATTAAAGTCCTCAAGAGGGAGAAGTTTGGAGCCAACCTGGTCAATGCATCAAGTTTCAGCCAGTGAGGACCAGAGTAAGATCTAATCAAGAAAGAAGTAGGGAGGGACAGAGAGACAGAGAAGATACCAACCAGAAAGACTCACAGATTCTCAACTCTCAACCCAGTGAAACCTTCAGAAAGGTTTTTATGAAAAATGAAAATCTTCCCCAAAAACCTTAAGTTAATCTCTTTTACCGTCTTACAAAGGAGATACAGAGTCAGAAACTGAAGTGACATCAGACCTTGCTGCCCTAGTCAGTATCTGTCTGTCCTACTGTCAGTATCTACCAGGAATTAGCCACATTAGTTTAAGTCTAAACTCCTCAAGAAGAAATATTCTCTTTGGATTCCAAAACTAATTTGAAAGATCCAGTAATTCAGTCAACATTTCACAACAAAGATGCTTCTAAGTAGGAATCAACAACAACAAAAACCAGGACACAAAAGTGAGCCAAGGTGACAGAGCCTGAATTCTGGTAGAAAATAAAAATGCTCAGATATCCAGTAAGTCTGCCAGAAGGAGGAGTCCTATAGTGATCACCAGCACACATTCTTCACCCTGTTCCTTACTCCCAAGAACCACTCTCCTATTGTCAGGACACTTCTCAGTCTGCAAAGCTTCAGGGTAAAGGCACAAGAACCTGCTTCGTTTCAGTATCTTTGCAATGGTGAGGCTCATGGACCTCCATCATCTGCTAACCCATAGCTACAATAAGATGTGAAAAGTGAGCAAAGAAGTAGAAAAAAATAACGGCTGAGGAAAAGGGTGGCATTGTCTTTCTTGATGAGTATTTTCTTCATTTTGCTTGGACAATTTTCCAAATTGTCTATGACAATCATGTTGCTTGTTTCACTAGAGAAAGCAATAAAATGTTATTTTAACATATAAACTTACAACAGCTGTGGTTGCCCACACAGTCACGCCAGTCAACATTCTAGCATGGAGTGGGAAGGGGCTTGTGAGTTTCCATGCCTAAAGAGCTATGGACAGTGCTGGCAGCTGGGGGAGGAGGAGTCGGGTTTCTTTGGGGTGTGGCTGGTGGCAACCAAGCTCTAGTGCATGGCCTCACACCCTGAAGTGTGTACATGGACAGTGCAAACTGCACATGACGAATAGTTTCGTTTTGTTTAAAGGATGACGGGAAGCTGGGAGGGGTAGAGGTAGAGGTGGATCTGGGAGGAGATAAGGGGAGGAACTGGGAGTAAATATGATCAAAATACCTTGTATGGAAGTCTCAAGTAATTAATAAAAAATATTCTTTAATGTTACTTTAAAATCAGCAAGAATAAGGCCAGTGAGATGGCTAAGTGGGTAAAGCTGCCTGATAACCCAAATTCCATCCCTGTTAAGGGGAAGGAAAGAACCAATTCCTTAAATGTTGTCCTTTGATCTACACACACTTGCCCCACCCCACCCCCCAACACACAATAAATGTAAATAAGATCAGCAGGAGTGCTACCCAGAATGCTTTTAGACAATGTTTTAGGGAAGGAAATGGGAAGATGGAAGAAAAGGCAAAGTCCCATTTAAATTTTTTTAAGGAAAACAAACAAACAAACAAACAGGAAATTTAAAAAAAGTGAAGAAAATCTTGGAGACTGCTTCATTGTGCACACACTGAGGCTAAGGAAATAAATCATGATAGAAGGCATTTGGCGATTAGGTGCACTCACTGCACAACAAAGTACTCGAAATAGAGTCCTTTCTGAATGTCTACTCGGGAGAAAGATTTCTATCTGGGTGATTTTTATCCTTGGCTGGGTCAGATCTATAAAGCCTGGAAAGACAATGCTAAAAGCCAAAGCTTACTGTGTCTCAGTAGCTTGTCTCCTGTTTCACTAAGGGCTCCTGGCCACCACCAAGCAGGGAGGACAGACCACTGCTTTCACATGAGGAGATCTCAGCTCATCTCTTTAGGGCTCCTGGAAGACTGAAGTCTTAATGATTCTTTCCATGAGTCTCAGGAGATGGGTTTCTAATGTGAATTCAGTGTTACACAGCCCGGACTTGGAGCAAACAACATTGCAGAGAGGCAAGAGACAGATGCCAATTTCTAGAAGAAGCCCGTTCCTTCCAGCTTGGAAAAATATCTGTTGGCAGAGAATAATGCAGTAGGATGGTTTTTGTTAGTGTTCGAGGGCGGGGCGGCAACACACCATAGAGAACTGACCAATCAATCTTCCATGACTTTAAGGAAAGGAAACAAAATCCTAAATTTTTACTCCCTGTTACCAACTGTCTGAACACCATACTCCTCCCATCAACATGCAATCTACACCCTTAGTCAGTCACTGGTACAGGTCGATGTACTTACTACATAACTGATGGAAAATCAGGGTATAGAAGAAGTTCACTGATATTTTTCTTCTACATAAATAAAACCCACAGATGCCCATGTTAAGAACCCAGTAGGACAACAGACGGGTTCCTCTGAAGAGAAGTTAGATTACTTTAAACTCAAATAGTATCACCATAGCATAAACCCCTGATGTTTACAAACCTACAAGGGTACTTTGTGCTTGCCACAATGTCTGAAAAGGTGACCCAGTATTTAGTATAAAAGGTAAAAAACGTAACATCCTTTAATATGTGGACACTCCCACACATCCAACATACCAAGAGCATCTACACTAAGAATCACTATGGCAGCCAGACACTTAACTCCCACTATAATCCTAGCACTTAGAAGGCAGAGACAAAAGGATTGCCAAAAGTTCAAGGCCAATCTGAGCTATACAATGAGTTCTCTATCACTATGGACTATAGTAAAAACTACACTTTTCTTAGCTTTGTCTTATTTTCCTTAAAAATGTATAGTATTCATTCACCTGGGAAAATACTTTGAAAATAATGCAAAACAGTAACAATAAAAAGGATGTGTCTGTCCTTCTGTCCCTACTCTGTTCCAAAGCTTTGTATCCTGAAGACAACTGTTAGTATTTTCTTATGTCTTAGAAATATCATATGTATTTAGAATAGAAATATACAAACAACTATATCTCTTCTCCTCTATGGTGTGTGTGTGTGTGTGTGTGTGTGTTTAATTGTACAGTATATCTTGGAGAGTTTTCTAAATAGTACATTATGAATCTGCTTCTTCTTTCTACTGGCTACATGAGCATTCAAATGGCAGTGCTTTTGTTTTTGCAACTATTCCCATTTTGATGGCTACTGCAATTTTTATTCTCTATTCTCAATGCTGTAATGAATGTAAATGTAAGTACATTTGCAGAATAAAGTCCTGGAAGGGAGTTTATAGATATGTGTATGTATTTTGAATTTTACTTATTTATTTTGATGTGCACATGGTGTGCGAATATTGGTGCAAAAGAATGTGGGTAGGCGTGTGGAGGTCAGAATGTTGGAACAATTTTCTAAATGCTTTTCAAGCCCAGAGCTATTAATAATATGCATCCAAAACAAACACCATTACACTTACAATTTGAACTTTTACATATTTACTTCTTGTAGAGGTAGAATGCTGAGAGATCCCATACACTTGGTGAAATGAAATATGAAGTGTCCTTCTGGTTTTCTATTCTTCCTCATATTCCCAGGACCAACCTTCATCTCCCAAAGGGGGTATAATTTGCCTACATTATATCAGATAGTTCAGTTTTTACTTCCACCATGGAAAAATATTA
The DNA here is from genome assembly GCA_036184795.1 of Tokudaia tokunoshimensis. Taxonomy (NCBI): domain Eukaryota; kingdom Metazoa; phylum Chordata; class Mammalia; order Rodentia; family Muridae; genus Tokudaia; species Tokudaia tokunoshimensis. Next base: position 62,874,008 of record BTHU01000013.1, on the reverse strand, counting down.
AATTCAGCTGAATTATGCATGAGACCCTATGTGACATGATCACACACATTCAGAACTTTCATTCTCATAACTTATTTTAGCGTTTCTGAATAGGTCTAACAAGAGACTTGCTATACATATCCTTAAACTGTTGGCGTGTCCTAGCATGGAAATCTGTAATGTATCAAGACATCCATATATTTGCAAGAATGCATATATGTGCTGGGAGTTCTTATTTTTACACATTTTCTCCTACTCGCCTGGAGTTTCGTTCACATCAAATTTTCAGAGCATGTGCCTCCATGAGATGATCAGAATATTCAGGACAGAAAAAAAAATGTCTTCTTTACAATTTATAAGTTCTCCATCTTCCTCTAGGGATGATCATAAGACTGCCTGGACCAACAAGGAAAAAACACTACTACACACAACTCTGATTCCCTTTCACTGAAGCTGCAGAATTCTGAAACTGAATAGACAATTGTGTATGCAGTTCATGCTTTCCTACTGCCTGAAATTTGTGAACAAGGTGCTTCATTCTTGTGGCACTGAAGTTCTCCTTCCCTCATTACAATTCCCAGCTACCACTTTTCTCACCTGGTTCCATCAAGGCAGAATAAGTACTGCTTGCTCTTATAACAGGAGACATCTCATAGTCATGAAAAATTAATCAACAACTAGAAATGTGATGTCCTACAACAAGCAAACCTAAGCCCCAGGGCTATGCTTTTTCCAGAATAAATGAAAACCAATCAACACTTTTATCAATCTACTTCCAAAATAATATTAGACAAAATACATGGATTATCTATCCATTTCCATTCGAATTATCCCAGTATAAGAGCTGGATCAACACAACTGACTAAACTGGATCATCTCTGCTAAGCCAGCAGATACTTAACAGTGTCACTGGGGAAGATGGACATCCTTAGGGAGGGGCTTAAGAGCAGATAAACAAAGCTAGAATTTCATCTCCAGTTAAATTAGTATCTCCACTGAGATACTAATGAGTTTTTTAAGACCACAAAGCAAACTGATAGTCCTGAATGCCATTTATTTTGGAGTACACTAGCTACTTTCTTTTGGCACAATGGTATCAAGTAACACAACAAGTCTCTCTAATTTTCAATTTTATCTCCTTTCTGTGGCATAAGAAACTACTCTAGAAACACTCAAAAGTATTAACACATAGAGAAATATTAAAATGATAACAAAGATCTTGAAGGATCCCATTTTCTTCCTCTTTGATTTTTCTGAGATTTACCATGAAAATAACTTTCAAATTATTTTCTTTCATAGCTTTATCAATTAGCACTTTTTGTTCTTTTGTTTGATTGTTTATTGTTGTTTTGAGACAGTTCTTTGTGTAGCCCTGGATGTCCTCGAACTATCTCTGTTGATCAGGCTAGCCTGGAACTCATAGAGATCTGCCTGCCTCAGCAGTGCTGGGATTAAAGGTGTGAGCCACTACTATCTGTTAACTATCTTCCTTTTTAAAATGTAAAGTCCACGAAGGTGAAGATTTCATTTGTCTCATTCATGGTAACATTCTCCAACTTAACTGTGCAGGTTAGAGCTTTCAACTTCACACAGGCCCCAGACATCTGGGAGAGGAAATCTTAATTGAGGGATTGCCTCCATCAGATTGTAGGCAAGCTTGTAGGAGCATTTTTATTTAATTAATTAATTAATTGGTTAATGATTGATATGGAAGGGTTCAGCCTGCTATGAACGGTGGCAGGTTGTGTAAGAAAGCCAGCAGAGCAGCCATGGGGAGCAGGCCAGTAAGCAGCTTCCCTGTATGCTTCCACTCTCAGTTGAGCTTCTCCCTGATTCCCTCAGTGATCAACTGTGATTTAGATGCACACACCAAATAAACCCTTTCTTACCCATGCTGCTTTTGACCACAGTATTTATCACAACAACAGAGAAATCTAATCATCACTGGCCCAGACCAACAGAGGCTTTATCTGATCACAAACATTCACAACACAAAAGCAAGAAAATAGAGCACTAAGCTGTTGCATCCTGGAAATTGTTTCTGCTTAGCAGTGTTGGGTTTAACCATATCTTGCTGTTCAGAATAGGCCACAGCCACTACTTACTTCAAGTGGATGCGAGTATTGAAAGCCTGAGGAGACTTAAACAAAAAACCTATTAATAGAAACATACTGTTGAAAAGGTTTCATTTGGTCCATTCCTGTTTCTAGGCAAAGTTGAAGTTGCAATTACAAAATAAATAAATGACAGAGCCTTTTCAGAAAGAAAATATATCTGAATTGCCCAATCAAGCGAAGACATCTGTATTCATCACACCACTTAATTTAGAAACAAAGCAAATGAGTAAAGTGTACTCCACACTAGTGCTCCTGGCAACTAAAAACCCTAGAAAAGAAACAAATTTAGGGGAAATGTATGACCATATAATGCCAGGCTTTCAGATAACCAGAGTAATTCAGTTCACTGAATAACACCACACAGTTATTTACTTTAACTTAGATTTTAGATATATATATATATATATATATATATACACATACATATATATATATGTATATATATATATAAAACAAAAACAGTAAATAGGTTGCATCATGTTTGCCCACTACAATACAACCACCTATTATTACCACAGAAGGCCTGTATTATGACTCATACTTGAAGCTTTCTCTATAGCACATCTAACAGTATTTCCTGCAGATACAGGACAACTGAGACTCAATTCCTGTTCCACAAGGATTCTCTTTCATCTTTCTTTCTCCTCCATCATTCAGTCTCTTACAGTGAGATAACCTCTAGTCACACAATTCTTTCTCCAAATGAATTCCCAAGTTGCTATGGTAACCAACACCTTCCTCCAATACTGTCAATATGTTTCCCTCCCCTACAGGCAGACTTCTTGAAATACTGCCAGAAGCGCCAATCACCTAGCACCTGCTTGCTCCTCAAACCTATAAATGAGGCCTTTTAGAAGACTCTGTTAGTAACCAAAGCAGCTATCTGTAACAAAACCCAACTTTGTACTTATTACATCATTTAATAATTTTAAAAAACACTGCATAGTAGCCATTCACCTTAGTTTATGTAACACATAAAATAACTATAAATTAGAGATCATACAAGTTGGTCAAGGAACAGAAGCAGGATTTGAACACAGAATTCTGACCACACTGTCTCTAAGATGGTTTAGGTATCTTCTGTCAGCACTAGACTTTGCCCAGATTAAAGGAGTGAACTACAGATTGTTCATTAGTCTACCTTTGCTTCTTTTTCCAAAAAGACATGAGCTTGATCATATACCAACACAGAGTACTCTTAATATGATGGCATTTTAAGACATGCTCATCAAGATAGAAGCCTGCACAATAAACAAAAAAAGGATTGTTCTCCTGTTTGTCTCCAAGGGCTTCCATGGAGAACAAGATAATGTGTGCTAAGTGCTCGATACAGAAAATGAAGGTACAAGATCAATAATACCTCACAGGTGTTGAGGTATCCACAATATGACTGGGTATCAAGAAAGGTTCGTAAGGGTTGACCTGCACCCAAATCCCCTGGATTATCTTCTTGGGCCCACTCAAAGCTTGCCCTCAGCCCCCACATGACCCATATCCCCATTAGTCTCTCCTAAATACAAATCACAAACACACAAAATACCATACTTACTTCTTCACTGATCCACCTCTCCCCAGCTCCCAACAGAGGGATACTTTATATTACTTTGTAAACAAGACTGAAACATTTAGCATCCCACTTATTTTCCCAGTTTGTCTTTTTCAATCATTCACATTCACAGGACATAAATGGATACTCCCTTGGCCAGGAGCTATTTGTGAAACTAGTCTGCCTCCCTCTTTTCCCATCAAAAACTTACTCATTGTGCAGTGGAAAGGGGAGTATTCTAAAGAAAACAGTTAGCAAGTCACCTAGCATTGCCACCCTCTCCACAGAGGCACACAAACAAGAGAATTAGCCCAATTTGTTGTCTATAATGAACAGGCCACTTTACCCATCAGAGCTCTAGAGTTTGGTGCAGGATGACTAATTCTCAGTAGTAATGGCTACAGTGACCTCGTTCCCTATTTTATAGCTATGTGCTGAAGTTCAAAGGCACTCCTTTCCCACCCCCATCCTCCCGTGCATACTTCTGCATATCAATCCACCAAGAATCTGAAGTGTAATTTGTCTGATTCACTATCACCCTGTTCAATTGCTCTACAGCTGCTATGACAGTAATCACAGTGATCAGTGACTCAGACTTATTGAGCAAAGGGCTTTAAGTAGGTTCCATTATTAAAATTTCCAAAAGTTTTATTATTAAAATAAGCCAAGATAGTCCAATATGTCTCTACAGAGCAGTCATTCTAATGATTCTTGAGTTCTGAAGGGATGTTTGTCCCATTCTCAGTGTTTCACTGGTGAATATCAGTAATTGAGAATTTAGCAATAAATAAAACCAACCAGCATTTTAAGAATGAAGACTTAATAATCTCATTTAAAGGTACAGCACTATGCAAACCTTTAAGATGCTGCCTTTGTTCACTGAGCCACTGTTTATAACAGCAAGCACCATAAATGACTCAAGTGTCTATTTGAGAAGGACAGATTCATACAATGGAATAGTATGCAACTCTATAGAGAATGACATGACCATCTTATTCCCCAGGACACAATGGCCAAGACCAAAGGCATCCACTCAAATGAAAATAGCCCAATGTGTTTATAATAATAAGACACTTCACCCATCAGAACCCTAGAACTGTATTAAATAGACTGTATACTATACTAGCATTTGTATAAAACAATAGGGGAAGAATATATTCATTCTTGCTTATATTTACATAAATTAATACCAGATAGATAAGAAACAAGGGTAATGATCACCACAGTGGATTAAAATGTGGCAGAAAATATTTCTTGGCAAAAAAAAAAAACAACAAATATTTTTCATAGTTTAATTTACCTGGGAAGATGGGGGTGGAATCAGGGTGCAGACAGTCTCTACAACCCTGAAACCAGATGATAAAGCACATCTATGCCTGTCAGAAGACACCAACTTTAGGACAGGGATGATTTTTATCAGAAGATTGATCATTTACAATAAAACACACAGAGGTGAGGAGAAGTAGTTCTGCAGGTATAGCTCAGTGGTGAAACACTGCCTAGCATGTATGAAGCCCTGAGTCAATTCAATACAAAAGAATTTAAGGGGGTTGGGAGAACAGCATAGAGAGGAATCCTTCTCTACTGCCTTTGTAGTTATTGTTTTATTCTGAGTTTTCATAATGGGTCTTTAAAGAGAGTATACCTACTTGTACATGTATATGAGATTTATAGTCTATGACTAGATCTATCTCAAGGCTACTTTCAACACAAGTATGATTTTGAGTCACATCCATGGTTCCTCTTTCCCATACTAGAAGAAGAAAAGGAAAAAGGCAGCTGTTTGTTGTTTAAAGTTTTATCTAGCCTTGTAGGCTAAGAGAAATGCCATCAAAATGAATAAAATTATCTGTCTAAGACTAGTGTCAGAAAATTCTTGTTCCAGCACCAAAGACAACTAGACCCTCCTACATAGCTATAGATATAGGTAGACATGAACCAACTGCAGAGTGACAAGGTCACAAGCTCCACTGTCAGCAGGAGCTCAGATGAAAGAAGACCCAGAGCTGCCCCAGCCAAATGAAAGTATCAGAGGCTGAAGAAATGGCTCAGCAGTTAAGAGAGTTTGTTGCTTTTAGAGGACCCTAGTTGGGTCCCCAGCACCCATGCCTAGTGGCTATAACTCCAGCTCCAGGCATCTAATACCTTCTACTGGACTCTTTGACACTGATATACACAGGCACACAGGCAGGCGCGCGCGCGCACACACACACACACACACACACACACACACACACACACACACACACAATATAAATTGAGAGCAACTGAGGAGAGAGAGAGACAGAAAGAGGAAGAGTGATACAGAGATGGAGAGAGAGCACCTGTCAGCATAAGCAAGCCCTCATCAAAGCCCACCAGAGTACAGAAAGATATTCAGTAGTCATAGATTGCCTGTGTTATCTGTCCCTGCTTTCTATGTCCCATACACTCCTTTAGTATGACCCACATTAGCTGATGACTGGAATTATTGTCATCTAATACTAAAGCCACTACACTCCAGGTCTGATATTCCCAATTCCCTTTCGGATGCTTCAACCTGGATATCCCTTGACCAAAGATGAACTTCTTTTCCCTGGCAATAAGCAGTTTCTATCTGACCTTTCCCTTCCTCAGTAAATGGTTCTTCCATATATCTCAACCAATGAACCAAGAAGGCAAAGAGCATTCTACCTTTGCCATCTCCCCATCAATTTCAAGCTTACCATGAATTTGTAAGGGACAAAAAAGGGAGAAAGTTGGTTACAGATCAGAGAATCTAGAATCCAAGAAAGAAAAGCACAGGGAAAGTGGAACAAGTTGAAGGAAACCCTCGTGGTTCAGATGCCAGCCTCCCATCTGCAGTCTACCCCTTGAAGGTAGTGCCTCACCCCTATTTCTAGTCAACTAGCTAAAAATAATTGCACTGATTTCTCACCTCTTCAAATACCTCTCAAAGCCTTGCCTTCCCAGTATTTCCAATGACACCTTATTTTGTTACTTCCTGCTTCGTTCAGCAGCATTTAGTAAGGACAGATCACAGCTAGAAACTGCTTTAGGGATGGGGAAGGATTGAGATAAGGTTTTGTTATGTGGCTCAGGCTGGCCCCAAACAAACTACAATCCTCTTATCTCTACCTCCCAAGAGCAGGCTGTACAGATGTGCACCACCATACTCAGCCATTAGGGTGCTTTTAAGCAGAATAAAAACAGCACCATCCCTGCTTCCTGGTAGTGTCACATCTCATTACTTCTCACCCACACTGCGCAGACATGCTTTGTCTTCTTCCACTCATTCTTTATACTGCACTCAGACTATCTCCTCAAATTTTAAATTAAATTGCTACAGTGGGGATGAACAAACTTATCCTATGAAGGTCAAATAGTAAACAGTGTAAACTTCTGGGTCTTACTTTCTCTATCTATTCAACTCTGCTCTAGTAATGTAAAAACAACCACTTTATAACACAGAATCCAATGAGTGTGACCATCCCAATACATCTAATTTTCAGAAATATAGACCTCAGGCCAGATGGGTCAAATGGACTATAGCCTGCTGATCCCAAGTTAATTAATTAACTACAGTGCTTGTTGCTCCACAGGAAGGAACCCAAACTCCTTCCCATGGTCTAGGAAACCCTCCAACTTCAGCTGACCACCAGTTGATCCTTTGTGTCCACTATATGCCAGTCACCCTGACCTGTACAGAGCTTACACACTGTGCCACAGTCATTTGGTTAGGCTCCCTAACTGGCTATTTTCCCATCACCCTCTGACTCAGGGCTCCTTAGCAGCCTGAACACACCTCTTCAGAGGGGCCTTTACTGATCACCCCAAGATCAAAATGTTCTAACTCCCATGGCTCTATTTGTTTGTTCAAATTATTTGTCATCAACTGAAATATATCATGTATTTTACATTGCTCTGTCTTCCCAATCATGGCACCTGTGGTGGTTTGAATATGCTTGGCCCAGGGAGTGGCACTATTAGGAGGAATGACCTTGTTGGAGGAAGTGTGTCACTGTGGGAGTGGGAAATGAGACCTTCTTCCTAACCACATGGGAGCCAGTCTTCCTTGTCTGCCTCTGGAGGAAGATGTAGAACTCTCAGCTCCTCCAGCCCTATGTCTGCCTGGATACTGCCATGCTCCTGCCTTGATAATAATGGATTGAACTTCTGGACCTGTAAACTATCACCAATTAAATGTTGTCCTTTATAAGAGTTGCCTTGGTCATGGTGTCTCTTCACAGCAATGCAAACCCTGGGTCAATACCTCTCCCCCAAGAGCAGATTCATCCCTACTTCCCAGCATCTAGACCTGTGTCTGACACCTAGCAAGGAGCTCAGTCAGTTATCTGTTGTTAGAACTCTCACTGCCTCCAGTCTCACTCAATTACCTCTGGGTATCATCTCTTGTACCAGTAATCTTTCTAAAACACAAGAGAGTCTTCTGCTTAAAACACCTCAAAGACTCCTCAATGGTTCCAGAACAAAATTACAAATTATGTGGCAAAGATACTACAACTTATATTATACCTTCTGATGCTCTCTTGATACACTAAGCAAGGGCATGCTTTGTTTATTTTGTTATCTCAAGTACCCATCACAGTACTAGGAACACTGCTGGTGTTCTATGAATGTAAAATGAAACCAACTGACAGGGATACAACAAACAGCTTAATGGTAATTTTGGATGTAATAACTTAACAAATACTAAATTTAAAGGCAATGATGCAGGATTTTTTTTACATAAGACACTTTGTTTTAATGAAAGGAGGCAGGAAGAGAAGTAATACAGATTCATCTATTTTATATCTTATAAGCAGCTTTAGAAAAAGAGTTAATACTTGGTCCCAAATGTAATTTAAAGATTCTTTGAGGATACCAAGTGTTCGTATTCTCTCTGTTATCTATTAGCAAAAAAACCAAACCAAAACAAAACAAAACAAAAACGAAAACAACAACAACAAAACCTAACTTGGATGTTTTGTTGTTAACCCAAGAGATTTGGGTAAGTTTTTCAGAACTTCCTCACTAGGGAATGGAAATTATTGCTTTTAGAAAAATTTCTATTTCCCCCTTGTAAGACCAAGGGATTTTCACCAAATTGGGTCTTGGGGTTATAAGAATAGTTTCTCTTGGAAATATGGACTATCAAATTGTCCAGCTAGTTAGGGAAGAAGAAACGGGTTTCTAAAAACCAAAGGGAAATGAAAAAAGGCCAACTCAGAAAGTCATCATTCTCTCCTTCAGCTGGAAGACTGAGTCCTAGTCATCCTGTCATCTTGACATGATTTTTTTACTTAGCTTCTAAAGGCTGGGAATTGGGTATAGTTAGCTGAATTCTCTTCCAATGCCACACAGTCTGTTTCAACAAAGCATATGCTAAGCCATCTCCAGACTCCAGAAATAACAATAAATCATGTGTCTCCTGTTCATTACAATAAAGTGTAAGGTAACTCCGTCTGAATTATCACTGTATTCTACTCTGAGTTGTCTGAATTGAATAAAGGATGGGAGGAAACACAAACCAAAGCTACATTTGGCCATCTTCTCATTCACCAATGGTCCAGTTACAAAATATAAGAAAGGGGAAAATAGGCTCCATGGCTTTCCCTTATGTCTACACCTCCTTTACATTTAGAATCTCCATATGAAGAAGCAAAACAAATTTACTAAATTAACAAAATGACCAGCCCTATGTGCAGATTTCTTAGAATTACAATCTACATTCACAACATTCCCAAAGTCTACTTCCAGAAAATTAATTGATATACCAGTATCTTCCAGACTTAAGACCATGTAATATTCTTGTCAGGGATCTGTTTATATCAACACAAGAGCCAAGAAGCAATTATTCAAAGGGTTGCTGCCAAGTCGTTTACAAGACTATCTCCTCGTACAGCATTTAACAAAATTGCAGCCCATTATCCATTCTGACACTCAACTGTTCAGAGGCAGTGGATCTTATTCCCCGACAGAAAAACATCAGAATGGCCTAGCAAATACCATCCTGAAGATGCTAAAATATGTGGGTTATGTACAAGAAGGAAAGAACTTATCAGTCAGATACATGCTATGTCAAAATCACACTATAACCCTCTACAACTCCTGCCTAATCCTAGTTGAGCTGAGGCCGAGCTGATGAGCCAGGCCTAAGGTTCTCAAACTGACACAGGAACCAAGAACCCTGAAGCAGCAGTATATAAGACCAGATAGGTTCTTAGTGGAGAGAGGGATTAATGGAAACTAGATAGAACCCAGGGACTAAAATGGCAGAACCTCACTCAGCCAAAGCAAAAACTGCTTACTAGATCTATTAGACACATGTGGGCTGAAGTAACTATACTAGTCAGAGAAACTGGTCCCAGCAAGGATAGCTCAGCAGCCCAAGGCACAGCATGCACAGGGCTAGCAAAACTGGGTATGAACAGAACCAGGTACGGTAGCACACATCTGTAACTCCTGCACTTGACAGGTGGAAGCATAAAGATCAGAAGTTCAAAACCATCTTGAGCTACACAGCAAAGTCAATTCCAGTTTGAGTTACAAAAAAGAAAATCTCATCTCAAAAGAAAACCCACATAACTGAGGCAAAAGTATAAAAATCAAGAAGACCAGAACTAGGATTAAAACACAATATTCTCAGAATGAATCTTTACAAGAGGGATAATAGAAACTAAAGTCCAATGGGACCATGACAAAACATGTGTGAGTCAGTACTCAGGAGACTAAGGCAGGAGAATTAGGAGTCTAAAGCTATTCAGAACTACATAGCAAGATTTATTTCCAAAACATATGGAATCAGAGGCTGGAAAGATAGCTCAGCTCTTAAGAGCACTTTCCTCCTTCTGGCTTTTGAGGACACTCGACATTCATGTGGCACATATACATACATGGAGGTAAAACATGCATACATAAAATAAATCCAAAAGAATATATTTTTAAAAATATGAAGTTAACTGGAAGGTTACCTACTTATCTCAGGTAGTATGAGAATCTAAAGCAATTAATAAGTAATGCTTACAATGGGTTAAAACCCATGAAGTAATCTAGAACTTCCTGGATTTAACCCTAGAATCCCAACAAACAAAAAGATATGCAAGTTTATGATATTCAGGCTCAAACGTATTATATATTAGTGAACGTTACTTGGTCACTAACTCATTATTCTAAAAACTAATAAAAAGGGAGAAAGGGGGCAGGGTGGGGGAAATTATATGTTTAACTAGTTCCTAAGGAAAGTGGTTTAGAATAGATTGAAGCTGGCAAGCATAAAGATAGCTTAAGTAACCTGGAATTCCACTTGGCTTGAGCTATGCTTACATCCCTTTTCTAACAATGCACTTGGCTGCATCTACAACCTCCTCCAAACAATTCAATAGGTCATTCTTACCCTTAGCACTCCTTGATAACTCCCCTTTTGTGGTCAGTTTCTACTGAAACATATCCCAGAACATAGCCTGAGCCAGTTTAGGATGACTGGTGCATAATAAGGAAAACTATGTCTCTAGTCTTCTATTTACCCTTTGCTTTGGCATAACAGTATGTGCATATGACTAAATGTGCATCATGGGAAAAAAACATGTGCAGTATAAAACCCAAGCCTGTCCATCAAAACAGAGGACTGCCCACATTATGTCCCTAGCAACCAACTCCTCCTGGTGGACCCTATATTAGAAAGTTCAAAACACTAACTGATGCTCTTGAGCACTCAAGCTCAAGGATCCACCCTGCTCCTTCACATTATGCCCTGTAGTTTCTTTAATGAAACTTCTCACTACTTTATAATTTGTGTGTGCTTTGTCGTTGTTATTGTTCTTCTTTAAATAAGACACCAAGACCCTGGAAACACCTGGTCCAGAAGACCCCCAGCGACAAGATGAAATGAAGTCGTCAGTAACTGCTTAATCTGACTCTTGGGCATGCGGAGCAGCAGCACTCTATTTCTACTGTGTGTGTATATTCGAACCCTTCCTCCCTTGGACTCAGGCAAAAACCCAAGAGTCCTAATTTTACTTCTGTTGCTGTGATAAAAATATCCTGACAAAAAGCCATTTAGGGGGAAAAGGATTTATTTAGCTCACAATTCCAGGTTACAGTCTACCACTGCAAGCAAGTACAGGAAGTTCCCATCAACATCACATCACATCACATCACAGCCAAAAGCAGAGAGAAACAAATGCACTCACTGTTCCACTATAGGACACAAAGCCAGGTGGGTTGGGTCTTCCCACATCAATTAAATTAATTAAAACAACCCTTCATAAACATGCCCATAGTCCGGGGTAGACAATCCCTCTCTTTCCCAGATGCTTCTAGGCTGTGTCAAGTTGACAAAGCTTACCATTATACCAAGACAGAACCTAAGTCAAGTAACTTAAAATTTAAGATTTAAGTAAGGCTTCTAAGAACCAGAGAGAGACTATGATGCAATTTAAACCCTCTTGGGCTGTCAACTAAGAAGTGTCAAATTTATAGTCATCAGGTTGCCTAGCACTTGATCTGGAATTCTCTCTGTACAGTGGCTTCCTAGAGAGTGCTTATAAACTACCATTCATTAATAATTAGTTCCAAAAATACAAAAGGGCCTGATCTTAAAAGTGGAGATGAATTGCATAAATTTAATCAAGGGAAGGTAGAAAATCCAAAGGCATGGAAAATGTAGCAAGAGCTCATGGAGAAATATCACAGGTTAAGAAAAGGTCCGAGTGGGACTAGAGAGATGGCTCAGCAGTTTAGAGCACTTCCTCTTCCAGAAGACCTGGGTTTCATTTCCAGTTCCCAGAAGCAGCTCACAACCATCTGTGACTCCACCTCCAGGGAAACCAACTCCTTCTTTGGGCTTCCTTGGATACCAGGCATACAAACATACATGCAAGCAAAAATACCATAAAAGTAAAATAATAATAATAATGATAATGAAAGGGTCAAAACACAAAACAAAAATAAGCACACACACACACACACACACACACACACACAAAAGCAAAAAACCCACCTATGCATAGTTTAGACTATATTGTCCTGGTTTGTTTTTTGTCAACTCAACACAAGTTAGAATTACTTGAAAAGAGGAAACTTATTGAGAAAATGCCCCTCCAAACTGGTCTGTGGGCAAACTTATGATGCATTTCCTAATTAGAGATTGATGTGGGAGGGCCTGGCCCATTGTGGGTAGTACCATCCCTGGACAGGTGGTGCTAGATGGTGTAAGAAAGTAGAGCTGAGTAAACCATGAACAACAAGTTAATAGGGAACACTCTTCCATGGTCTCTGCTTCTGTTTCTAACTCTAAGTTCCTGTGTTAGGTTCTTGCCCTGACTTCCCCCAGTGATAGAGTATGATCGTAGAATTGTAAAATGAAATACCATTTTCTCCCCACATTGCTTTTGGTCATGGTGTTTTATCACAGCAATAGAAACCCTAACTAAGACAACTACCTTACCAAAACACCAACAAAGGACTCCAGGTCATCTCCATTCTCATCTCAAGAACCACACAGTGCCACAAAAGGTGGGAAAGTGAAGACAAAGTTCTCAACAGATCATCTACAAGATTCCAGACACTAGTCTCAAAAGCTCAGTCTAGCCTCTCCCTAACTACCACTCAAGTAACAAGCCAGAAAAGCAACCAGAAAGCTTGCACCACTGCCAAACAACTTCAGCAGGAAGGAGTAATCCACCAAAAGAGCTATCAATGCTGGTTCCCAGGAAGTTGTATAGGGGCAATGAACAGAGGAAAAGCCTTCACCGGGGGCTTAGTACTATCAAATGCAGAAGTCACACACCTCTGGAGGTCCTGAGTCTCCAAAGGCAAGTTGCCTTCTTCCTTTCTCACAAAGATAAATGAGCAGGCAAGCTGGCCAGAAAACTACTTAGGGCATTATTCTTTTAAAAAATCTTTATAGGGTCAGGGGGAATGGGTCTCTAGGCAGTGTGTATTCCCTGCAGGATCTAGGGATGAGGTCAGAATCCCTTTCCAGATCTGTTTAACACTTGTGGCCACTTGTGTTCCTATCACTGGGGGACAATGTTTAGCTCATTTAATTCATCCTAATTCTGGTCACCATTAGCAAAAATTGTCATCCAACTGTACCCTCTCGTAGAGTCTTAAACAGAGCTTGTCATCTGCTCTTCCAAAACAAAAATATCAAAGAAAACATCAGGGAGAGTGGAAGAGGGAGACAGGAAAGGGGAAAGAAGGAGAAAAGGAAAAAGAAAGAGAGAGAAGGAGGGAGAGAGAGAGAGAGACAGAGAGTGACAGAGTCAAAGAGAGAGGGAGAGAGGGAGGGGGAGAGGGACAGGGGGAAAGGGAGGGGGAGAGGGAGAGAGGGAGAGGGAGAGGGAGAGAGGGAGGGGGAGAGGGAGAGGGAGAGAGGGAGGGGGAGAGGGAGAGAGGGAGAGGGGGAGAGGGAGAGGGGGAGAGGGAGAGGGAGAGAGGGAGAGGGGGAGAGGGAGAGGGGGAGAGGGAGAGGGGGAGAGGGAGAGGGGGAGGGGGAGAGGGAGAGAGGGAGAGAGGGAGAGGGAGAGGGGGAGGGGGAGAGAGAGATCAGTCAGCCTACTTCCAAAATAGCAAAAAAAGTAGAACAGGAAGAATAATTAGGGAACTGATATGCAGGCTTAATTTTATTTCCAGAGCTGGGTTAATATTCTTTTGCTTATGTGTAAATGAAATTGCCAATTAAAAACACTACTAGAAAAAAAGAAAAGAAAAAAAGGAGAAAAGCAGGACTAGACTCTAAAATGTTTTAACACAGAAAATAAGACTTGGTGAGGATTTAACTGCCTCACTATTTATGTTGTAAGCTGCCTCTGCCTCAAAAGAATCAGGGAATTCACTATGGGTTAAAAGAATGTAAGTCAGAATCTAGCACAGTCCCAACCACCAAAACCATCAGGCAACTTCTAATCCTAACAGCTCCTCTAGCTTCTTTATAAGAAAATCTATAGGAACCAAAACTCAGCTACTCAAGGATTGACTTCTCTCTATCAAAAGCTTCCACAAGTGACTAAGACTCTTATGTGAGAATCACCCAAAATATAACCTTACAAAGTCAAGAGATATAAAATAAAGAAATCAGTTGATACCCAACCTAAATAAGAAACCATCTACAGACAAACTCCTGGTTCCTAATTTTATGAGTTTTGTTTCACTGGACATCTTAAAACATAGCCTTAAATCTTTCTGCTCTGTATTTTGGTCACCTAATATATAAAAACTAAGTTAAAATGAGCTTTGTAATCAAAGCAAAATGAAGCTTTCTAGGTGGCATAGCTACACTGGAACTTTACTTGTTCCAAAATATGTATCTGGAAGTCAGCATCCCCAGAAGACATCACATCTGAACTGGAAATGTATGGATAAACTAGTCAAGTTCAGAACCTTTGCTTGGATCAAACTCATGTAGTAGAAGCATGGGTATAAAGATGATTAGAAGTATAATAAAAAGCTATAGGGAGAATTAAAGATGGTATCTCCTTCATGAAAAAGTGTATTCTAAATCAAATTAGGATACTCTATATCACAAACCAGATAGCAAGAAGTTAAATAAACTTGTCTTTTTATTAATACCACCCCAATTATATTTTGGTCTATTTAAAAACACATTCCCACCAATGTTTGCATTCTCCTTTTCCTTTTTAAACAGTCTGTGCTCACATCATATTTTAAAACAAAAGACCTTACATGCTTACAAAAAGAATGGAGATGGGCCAGCTTCAAGACACATGCTACATGGGGAGGAATGACTGTCTCTAAGAAATAGCTCTATACCTCTCTGACAACCCCACAATAAGCTAGCTATACACAAATGCCTGAAATAATGAAGTTTATCAAGAAAATGAACAGTTGGCAAAAATCAAGGCTTCTAGCCCAAAGGGCTAGGCTTGCAGCTGGTTTGGCCAGTCATCAAAAAATCTGAATTTAAATGGCAGACACATTCACTGTGGCCTGTAGCAAAACAACTAGGGTGTCAAAGGCTCATTTCCTTTACACCCTACACATCTCCTGCCAATAAAAGGAGGAAGCATGCTTTGGTGTTCATGGCACATCGTGGGTAGTTTCTATTCTCATCAGTCAGTCTCTGGGATTTTCCACAAATTACTGAGTCATTACCCATCTATACTGACCTACAACGTGCAGAGAAAGGCTCCTGTTTAGAGTCTGGAGAAAGCGTCCAATCTCAAAGTTCAAGAACTCCTGCCACTAGGGAAACAAATGTAAGAAAGACTATCGACGCAGAAGTCAGAAGCCTACTTTCAAACTGACCCTCAGCCAGCTTAATGACTTTGGACAGTTCACCTATCTTCCCAGGACTCTATTATTCTCACATATACAGCAAGACAGAAAAAGATCAAATGGTCTCCCATTTTCCTTCTAATCCATCCTTTGACTTTTTTATTAATAAATGATACTCCTAAAACTAAAACTGGAACTAAATTAATAAATACCTTTTATATTAAGAAAATTCCTATTCTAAACAAATATATATATATATTGTACATACCCTCTCCAAACTCTGTACTGCAACATTGGTTCAACAGACTCCTTCTACAGAGGATACTGAATAGGTAATAGGCTGATGTAGTCAATCAACAATTACCTACCAAGCTCTTTGTAAGCATTAAAGACAGAACAGAACAAACCAGGCAAAATCCTTTTGCCATAGAAACATTAGAGTACAGTAGGGGGAAAAATGATTTGAAATTAATCAAACAGAAAATATTAGGTCGGGGCTGGAGAGATGGCTCAGCCGTTAAGAGCACTGACTGCTCTGCCAGAGGTCCTGAGTTCAATTCCCAACAACAACATGGTGGCTCACAACCATCTGTAATGGGATCCAATGTCCTCTTCTGGTGTGTCTGAAGACAGCTACAGTAACACTAAATGTTTATAAAATACCTGAGTATAATTATTCCATTTATACCTACAACTCCTGACAGTCTCTATGAAGATGTTTTGTGAGTATATTTGGTTCTCGTTCTGAAGCCAAATGATTCTGGGGAAAGAGAGACTCTACCACAGGGCGTATGGGGGGTGGGGGGTGTTTCCAGGAGCATCTTGATTTGTACTTATCCTGTTAATGGCCAGATCCTCTGTTTTTGGAGTGCCTCATATACATAAAATAAATAAACCTTTTTTGAAAAAAGTAACAACTAAGTCTGATTTCCATTAAAAAAAAAAAAAGAAAAAGAAAATACCAGGGCAGGAGGCACTTTCCAGAGAGCTGTCACAAAGGCTATTAATAAGGTAACTTTCAAGTAGAGATCCAAGACAGCAGAGAAATGAACTATGAAAATGCTAGTGTTCTAGGAAGAAGAAGCATCAGAGCCCTAAGACAGGTCTTTGCTAAGCAAGCTTGGCATATTAAGGAAAACAACAGTCCAGTGTTACACAACAGAGTGCAAGGTGAAGAGTAATAGGAAGCATGGTTGCAAAGGGAGAAGAGGAAGAATCTTGTGATGCAAAAGCACAGGTAGACATGCACAGAGAATGAGGATCTGAATTCCATTTTTATTTTATTTATTTTATGTGTACGAGTGGTTTTGCCTTCATGCATATATGTACATGTGTGTGCCTAGTGTCCTCACAGATCAGGAGTCAAATCCCCTGGACCTGGAATTACATACAGATGGCTGTGAGCCACCATTTGAACCCAAGGCCTCCACATGAATAAGTGTTCTTAACCACTAACCCATCTCTCCAGCTCCCTGAATTCCATTCTTTAAGGCTGTTTGAGCTATCCTATTGAAAGTAGATGGGAGGGACAAGAAGAAAAGAAGACCAGTTAGGAGGCTACTGACACAATGCAGTGAGAGGTGATAGATAGTTCTGGGCCACATCAGCAGCAGTAAGAAATGATGAGACAGGCTTTGCAGCATCGGCTCAAGTATAAGACAGTGAGTGCTGCACAGAATCTAAGAAAACTCTACAGCAGAATCCAAAGCATTTAAAGGACACCATATTCAAACATCTGCTATGAGATCCAAGGATTAAGGAATTATCTGTGTCTGTCACCCGGTATCCAACATGGTACCTGGCACAAAAAAAATGGTACCCAGATAATGTTAAATGAATAAAGATCAAATGGAATATATCATAAATCCAAAAGATCTGTAGTTATCAGCAGACTAAAAACTTATTATAAAGCACTAAATCATACTTTACTGACTAGTGATACTTTCATGTAGGTGAATGGATCTTTTTTTGTAAAAGATTCCCCTTTGTAACTTATTTCATCATATTAAATATTAAAACTTTCAGAAAATGTCATAATAAATAGCTGAGAATCTAAACAACTCAGCTACTTCCTGAAGAGACCATATGTAGTCACTGGATTTTACAGTGCCTCAGTACCTCCCATCTAAAACACAAAAAGAAATATTTCATGAGAAAGTTCATGTTTCAATAAATACTGAGTAATAGGGGCAGCTAAAAGGGTATGTTTGCAAATAATATTACAATTAAACAGCTAATAACAAATGCCCAATCTGTACTATTTCTAGATGGAAGGCCAATGATTATTCTTGAATGTGCTCCACTTCTGTATTAAGTTGAAAACAGGAATTTCTACATTTTTGCCCTAAAGCATTGCTTAGAGAGGCAAGAACTCTCAGCTTCAGAAGCTCTTCTGTCAAGATAAACCTTAGGAGTCCAAAGGCTCTCAACTCATGGAGACTAAACATATACAAAGTATAGGATAAGAAAAGTTACCATATGGGAGAAATAACAATAAAGGTATGTTAGAAATCACATTCTGAAAGCAGTTTTCTCAGCTAGGTCATTGATCGATCATCATAAGGGCTAAATTAAAACCCAACATTAATCAGTCATTAAGTGTGAAAACATCTTACCAAAATAAAAAAGGGAAGAAGAAAGATTATGACAGTAACTGAGCACAAATTATATTGTAAGGGAAGCTGCAACATCTAGGAGACCAGGTCCTAGACACATTTACCACCTGAGCTACAAATCATTTGATGTGACTTCGGACTAATTATCTAACTTCAGGGTCTCTGTCTCCCATCTGTGCCTGACTCTCCCACTCACTAGGTACTTCAGCCCTCTCCTATCTGAACAGGAATGTTATGAAGCTGAGATCATGTCTCTGGAAGTTGCAAAGGTTCCCTGGAGAAAGGCACTCCAAAAACAGAGGATCTGGCCATTAACAGGATAAGTACAAATCAAGATGCTCCTGGAAACACCCCCCATAAGCCCTGTGGTAGAGTCTCTCTTTCCCCAGAATCATTTGGCTTCAGAATGAGAACCAAATATACTCACAAAACATCTTTATACAGACTGTCAGGACTTGTAGGTATAAATGGAATAATTATACTCAGGTGTTTTATAACATTTAGTGATACTCTTAAATCATGAGTATCCTTACTGAAATGACCACACTGTCATCTGTCATGAGATAAGGCATTGTGCAGCATGTAGTAGTAGAAAACACATGATCATGACCCCCTGGGCAAATTCTGACCTCAATTTCTACGTCTATTATTGATTTTACAATACTGAGGATTAAACAAGATAATATGTGAAAAAACAGGTGGCCTGGCCCTAGGCTCAGTAAAGAAGCAAAATACAGGACTCTCCTTAGCAAATAGTGAATGATGTTAACACTTTAATCACAGATCCAAGGAAACATAAGACAGGAAAGATTTACCCTTGAATTTTCTTACTACTCCTCGACTAGAGCAGACTAAACAGACCAAATTTTAATTAGGATTGTAACATGGGTTGTCCCAGGTAACCCAGGCTCATAAACACAAAACAAGAGACTGGTTTTTAATGGTCTACTACATGCCAGTCTAGTCAATGACACAAGCAGATTGTCCTTTGTCCTAAGTGCCCAAAGAATTCATTCCATTAGCCAGGCACACATGACTCCTGTGGGATGTGGGGTCAAAGGCTTTCTATTCCGGCCATTGTCATCTAAGAATAGAACTCCCAAGCATAGGGCAAATGGACTCACAAGGACTGTGTTCATCTACCAGTCACATTACCATCCAAAGGTTATTTAAAGCACGTGGTCAGAAAGTACTCCTCGGAAGTAGAGGACTGATAAGGAGAAGCAGTTAGGGTATGTTTTCAATATAGTACTTTATACAATTTATAAACACACTACAAGTTGTACACCAAATGTGGATCTTGAGATACCCATCCATCCTCACTAGCTCAAATCTCTCACTTGGCTTCCAATCAACCATTGCACGAGGAATGTCAAACTCACTTAACAAATAAAAAGTAGGAAGTGTGGAGGGACAGAGCTGGTTTGTACACTTTTCACGTAGTAACAAAAACAGTTAAAGCTCACTATGAGCTTTTGTGTGCTTGGCTCTTTTTACCTTCTTTGTTCACACTCTACAATAAGAACATGGAGGTTCTAGAAGATTAAACAGTTTATTCTCACAATAAAATTTACATGGCATGGCCAAAATGGCTTAAATCTGTGGTTAAAGCTTGTTTAGGTGAGGCTTGGACTGTACTTAGAGATAATGTTATCTTTCTTGGTTCCTTTCTGCTAGTCTAAGAATGCAAGGCACAACAACAGCCTCACAGTTTAAACATTAAATTACATGCCTTACTATTGATGTCAAGTAAAGAGAATTAAGTAGTCCAATATCATCAACATAGTCTTTATGGACAGAAACCAGACCATAATTCCAATTAGCTAGACAAAATAGAGATAGACTTCACATCAAAGGACCCTTTCTAGAAAAGATAGAAGATCTTGAGCCATTATCTCATCATTTATCCTGTCCTAAAACTCCTACACTTAATATAGTTTCATATACAGTCAGTCACTCCATGGTATTAGTGGAAGGTTGTTTCCAAAACGGACATGAATACCAAAAATCCAAGAATATTTAAGCCTCACATAAATGACATATTTACACATGATCTGCCATACTCTGCAATGCATTTTTGAAATGCAAATTCTTTTTGCATTTAAAATCTTTTTTTTTTATCATGTGTGTGCATGTGTGCAGGTCAGAAGAAAACTTTGTGAATTTGGTTCTCACCTGCTATCTTTACATAGGTTCTGGGGAGTAAACTCCAGATGTCAGGCTGGCAGGACAAGCACCCTCATCCACTGAGTCATCTCACTCTTCTTATCATAATGGTTTCAACCATCTCTAAATTACTTAATAATAATAAGTGATATATAAATCGTTGTTATACTGTATTGTTTAGGGAAATGATGATAAGAAAAAAATCTGTATATATTTAAGACAGACTCAATTATCATAACCCTAACTATTTAGAATACAAGGTGAACAATGCTCAAAATAAATGCTACAGAGAGGTTATGTGAAATAGCAAGAGTGAGACATGCTATAACTTTACTCCATTAGCCAGGCACACATGAACTCGGTGCACAACTAAAGTTTTGCTTTTTGGAGTTTTCTGGAACTTTTTGCCTTTTGTGGAAGAAAGATAGTCTTGCTAGGTAGCCTAAGTTTGCCCACTTGTGGCCCTTCTGCCTCAGCCTTCTCAGGCTCCATTTTCCCACCTATCTTTGGCAGGTGGTTGGTTGAATATGCATCCATGGTTATCTACACCAGTGACTGGCCTGGCACCCTTCAGTCACTCACTCCAAGGCAAGTTCTTAAGACTACTTGAATAGGAAGGTTTTGTTTTGTAAAGACTTTCTTGCCCAGATTCTCTGTTACATACCTTTCTCTGAATTTCAATCCAAGAACACTTCCAAAATAACAACTCTGAGCTTCACATACTCAAAATAACTAATCATAATTTGGCAGATTAAGGCGAAATCAATTCTATAGCCTACTTCCTTCCAAACTTCTTACAGAAAGTTATCCACAGTGGAATCCTCACTGCCTCTTTTTTTTTTTTTTTTTAATTAATGGTTCACGCACATTTATTTTTTTTTTAAGATGACACATTATGAACATTCAGGCAATAGCCATATGGCCCTGCCTGTCCTCATTAATTGGTAAGTAAATCAGACTCCATTTGGGTTAGAATATGAGGGTTTTTTTGGTGAGACCGTGGGCTTTGACTTCACTGCTGCACCAGCAGGAACATTGCATCTTGAGGTCTTGGTCAGTCACAGTGGACACATACCACCTCTGGCAGAGCCTAACCCAGATGGACCTCGCTGTTCCACTTAACTTTCTATGTAAGGTCCCTGGTTCTTGTCTTGAATTTTCCCAACCTTGAGCTAGTAATATTAGGTGATCCTTGAAAAAAATCTTACTATTAGATACTCCAATTTCCAGCATCATATAAAGTTAATGGTTTGCACACAATATGCCTACATCCTTACAAAAGATGATACATGGACTTTTAGAAAAAATAGAACCCTCTTCTAAAGATGTACTTACTTACTTATTTACTTCTGTGAGAGTATTTGCACAAGTGTGTGTGTGCATGTACATGTACATGGAAGGTAGAAGAAGGCATCGGGTGTCTATCACTCTCTGTCTACTCTTTGCAGGTAAAGACTCTCCCTGAACATTTTCTTAGCTTAGCTTTCTTAGCTTACATTTTCTTAGCTAGGCTGGAAGCCAGAAATTGGTATGTCTCCACACACCCCTCAGAAACTGAGGTAAGAACACTGTTATATATCAAGCTTTGCTATATGGGTATTGAGATTTTAATTCTGGTTCTCAAGATTGCACAGCAATTGTCCTTTAGTGCTCAGTTACCTCTCCAGTCCCAGAAGTGAGTCCAATGAAGATTTCAGTCTATGCTACAATCTAACTCCTAGCTTAAGCCAGGTTATTAGAAGGTTATACTCTAATAAACCTCTGAGATTTATTTATCAATTGACCTTCTCAACAGAATGAGAGAACGTTTGTATCCTGACTTGGAGAATTAAACCTGTGTGTTTTGACATTTCATTTGTGTACTTATAGCAATCAACTAGTGTTATTTTGACTCCTGAGGGGCATGTTGTCAGATGTTGCATACTCTTGTTTTCCTCTTTGATTTATAAAGGCTTCTTGGAAGATGGATATAAACAAATGCATTCTGTCCTTCATCCATCTCTGTGAACAACAGTAAAACCTTTTGTTTTGTCAGCCAAACACTGTCAGCCATGTTTGCACAAGGCTTCTAGTGTATCGTAAGTAGAATAATGCAAGGGTGTGGGATATTTGGATATTTGTATGTCTCCTAGGAGATTTTATAAATCTCACTTATTTGTGGTGTTCTATCCTTGATCATCCTAAATGCTTTACTGAACTAGAGACAACATGCTTACACACATGTACACACACATACACTTACTCTCATACTCTCAAAACATTGGGTACTCAAATGATTCTATGTAACAAATTGATGGGAACATGAGTAGCATCAGAAAGCATTTTATGGTGATGTATTAGTTGCAAAGCTCTTATCTCTCAGTGTCCTTTAATTTGAAAGCATGTGGCAGGAGCTATGTAAGCTATGTAAGCACTTTTCTTGTAGAGGACAGAATCAGTTGTCAGGACCAGTGTGGGTTCCAGTCAACTTGAAATGACATAGGCTCTGATTAGAGTTTATGAGAGTGCTGACCTGAGAAGCCCAATAAAGGTCAATGTTCACATCCTGGCCAAGGACTTGGGCTGTCTCCTGTAGATTCTAGGCAGTAGGCTGAGAGCCTCTTATATTGTAAAGAAGCAAGTTTCCATCATGTATGCTTCCCAAAAGCAAAGGCTTAACTGAGTGGTACATGTGACCTGCTGATATGCAACTGTTAGCCAGCAGGCCAGTACTCAGCCTGGGATTCTCATCCAAGACTTGTATGGTGGTTTGAATATGCTTGGCCCAGGGAGTTACATTATTAGGAGGTGTGTTCTTGTTGGAGGAAGTTTGTTACTTGTCCTATGCTCAAGCTCAGCTCATTGTGGAAGAGACCCTCCTTCTAGCTGCCTGAAGAAGAGAGTCTTCTGGATGCCATTGAATTAAGATGTAAAGTTCTCAGCTCCTCCTCCAGCATCATGTCTGCTT
Organism: Tokudaia tokunoshimensis; assembly: GCA_036184795.1. NCBI lineage: Eukaryota > Metazoa > Chordata > Mammalia > Rodentia > Muridae > Tokudaia > Tokudaia tokunoshimensis. The sequence goes on along the minus strand of BTHU01000013.1, from coordinate 62,850,419 downwards.
GTTTGCTGCCATGTTTTCCATATTGATGATAAGGGACTGAACCTCTGAAACTGTAAGCCCCTATTAAATGCTGTCCTTTATAAGAGTTGTCTTGGTCTTGGTGTCTCTTCCAAGAATTGGAAACCTTAAGTAAGGCAACTGGAAATGGATATCTAAAATCAAGAAACAGAACAGAACAATCAACATGCTTCTTACACCAGGGGCAAGGTTTTAAGGACCTGGGTGGCTGGTTAGGAGATAATGAAGCTGCTGCCATGTTTGTGGAGTTTTGTATCTATTATTCATGGGGCTTAGTGGCTACCTCTACTTCTCAGAATCATGTCCAATCAACATTCTAGAACATACATTTAGTTTCTCTCTCTCTCTCCCTCCTCTCTCTCTCTCTCTCTCTCTCTCTCTCTCTCTCTCTGACAGTTGAGGTCACTGGTTTTGTACCTACTCTTCCTTGCTTTTGAGCTGTTCTTCAAAGGCATGATATTTTTTATCTCAATTTTCTTTTGGCTTCGTCTTCTTTCTTCTTTCTTCTTCTTCTTTGGCTTCTTCTTTCTTCTTCTTCTTCTTCTTCTTCTTCTTCTTCTTCTTCTTCTTCTTCTTCTTCTTCTTCTTCTTCTTCTTCTTCCTTTTCCTCTTCTTCCTCCTCACTGCCTCTTAAATCAAGGCTAGCAGTTTGGGGATGGGGACGGACAAGAAAAATTTAGTAGCAATAGTAAATGAGAAAACTTAAGGGTGAAAAACTCTAAAGCAAAGAATGTTCTTGTAACCATATTTTGCCTTCATTCAACTCAGGTATGGGAATCTTTGGGAGCTACTCATAGTGACTTACATGGATTTTCTGGTTTTCAGTTTGTTGTTGCTGTTTTGTGGTACAGGTGATCAACTCACAGGGTCTTAGTAAGTTCTCTGTTACTGAGCATCCTCTATAGCCTATTTTATTATTTTATTTATTTTTATATTTTACTTGAGACAAGATCTCACTAAATTGCCCAAGTTTGCTTCCAACTTGTGATCTTCCTACTACATCATAAAAAGTAACAGGGATTACAGGCATGTGACATCACAAGCACCTGGTGCCCCCATGCCTCTCTCTAAGCCAGGTCTCCAGGGTCCGGCTTTAACATGGTCACCACATCCATGGAGAATCTGACGGCAACTGATTGTGTTCATTTTACCTTCCTCTCTTTCTCATCAAATGAAGACTGCTACTGGCTAACTCATAGCATCAACAGAACATTGTCTGAAATATTAAGAGCATAGAGACCTTGAACAATCAAAGCATATAGTTAACATAATTAAGAGCACTCTGTTAACTAAGTAAATGGTTTTCAAGTCTATAGGTAATATTTTCCCTACACTTGTTTCTCACAAAATTTTATCAATGGTGAAAGAGATGCCAAGTTTCTATGTACCACTGTAAAGATAAAATTTCTGTTCTTACACGAGGGTTATCCTGTTGATATCTTTTGGAGTAGCCAGATAAATGTGGTATTTAGAATAAGAAAAAAGGGGAAATGAGATTGTCTTTTTATACATACAGAAATGAGGAAGTGCAATGGTTTATATCCAGGCCTAGTCTTTTTCAGAGATTGTGCTTGGAGGAAATACCATAGCAGGCCCTCTGAAGACACCCATCTTATATCAGGTTCAAATTAAAGATGTGTCCTTTTATTAATACCCTGCTGGTATATAATTGTTAGTATTAAATAATAAGTAGTGGTATATATTTAACTTACTTTATCTAGCTCAAGTTAAGCCAATAATCATCTGAGGATAGTGACAGGTATGAGGTGTTCCGGGGGGACATTAACTGGGCAAAATACTCTCTATCACACATCAGACAGGGAAGCCAGATGATTAGACCATTAACAGGCATTAATATATTCAAGTCAATTAATCTGTAGCCATTGAGTAACCAGAAGTTGTCTACACTTTCTAGTTGCTCACTACTGTGTGCTATACTTATGCATCATGCATTACAAGTCCAGCTTTTTAACTTTCAAAGCTCAATGGAATTCAAGCATAATGACAAAGTCTGAACAAAGGAAAAGGTATTTAAATTGCTGAAGGTTTAGACCATTTGGTCTCTCTCATCAGAAGCTGAACCTTCCAAATGTAAGAAAAATAGTTCCCTCTGCCAAGTGGATTTCTACAGAAGAAATGGGCCAAGTGAGAGATCCGTTTCTTGAGATTTGATCTACTTTCTCCAAGATCTCTTAGAAAAAAAAAAGAAGCATCTCTTCCTCCATCTCAATATAGGAGGATAAATTTCTACCCAAACAGGAAGGTCTGGAGGATGCTACCAGCTGTCATGAGTTTCCCTATGACTTGAAGACTCTTGGCTGGAGCCATTCTGAAGCATCTTGCTTCCTGTTCTCCTCTGAGTTACAGCCCAGGCTAAGAATAGCACTCCATTCATGCTACTGTGTACACATCCTTTGTATTTGCAGTTTTCTCTTAAATAAGTGTAAAACCCTGTTCTTGTACATTATCCAAGGTAAATGGAAATATTTTTTAAATAGGCACAGAGCAACAGATTTATTTCCTGCTCAGTCTATCAAAAAACACTGCCTGGGATAATTCCACTCCAGAGCTAAGACCCATAGGAACTGAAGGGGCATAAGCACCCTCTCTACAGCTACAGACAGACAGACAGACAGACAGACAGACAGACAGCAACAGGACAGCAAAACATAGCATTCCCACATCTACCCAGAACTTCATCTCTGGGCCATGTTCTGAGCCTAAAAAAGGCCAGGAGGTTGTAAAATTGGTCTCTTTCAACAGGTCAAGCAATGTGAAATCACCTACAAAATGCTGATCTCATTGTTAACCAAAACAACCCTAAAAACCAAGTAAGATTTGTGCTGATGAACAAGAATGCAAAATTCTTGTTCACTGTTTTCCAACCATCTCTACTCCAAACAATTTCCTATTCATTTTTAGTGATCAAACATTTTGCAGAACATGTTGTGTTTTTTGTTGTTAATGTTGTTATTGTTATTGTTGTCAGGTTTGGGTGGGGGGTGTTGTTATTGTTATCTTGTTTGGTTTTGGTTTTGAGACAGGATCTCACTATGTAGCCCTGGCTGGCCTGGAACTTACCATGTAAACCGACCAGACTGCCCTCAAACTCAAGTGATCCAACTTGCAGGAAACCCCGTAAGGCAGGCCTGGCGCTGATAAGAGATATCTACTCATTCACTCATTTACTCCACATCCATATTCATATTCCTTCCTGGCCCTTGAGCACTTACAGAGCTGCCAAATGAACAGGCAAATAGAGCAATATGAAAACTATTATCAATGAACAAATACCAAGTCAGAACTTTCAACATGCCTTTGGTCACCTGGTTATTTGCATGTATGCCTCTAATTAGATGATGCACATTTTGGGGTATGAATTTGTCCTTGAATACTCAGAATTCAGCATTTAAATAATGTTTCTGTTATGTATGTGAGTTCTGTATAAGTATATGCACACAGAAGAGAAGTATCTCTTCTGGCACCTGCAGAAGCCAGAAGGAAAAGTCTGATTCCCTGGAGCGGAAGTTACAGGCACCAGATGTGAGTGCTAGGAAGCAAACTCCAGCCCTCTGAAAGAGTAGGAAGCTTTCTTAACCAGTTATCCAGTCCCCCCTGCATTTGTTTTACACAGTCCATTCTAATTGATGTTTCTTGGATTATTGAATGACTCGTAGAGACTGAGTGGGCTCTTTGTAAAATAAAGTGAATAAGCAGCATTTCTGCTAGGGGGAAAAACACCTTTTATTTTATACTTCAGACTAGACTACTAATTATAGCACAACACTAGAAGAAAATAGAAGGCTCCTGATTATAGAAGAACAAAGAAAAGGGGGAGGGGTGGCACACAACACACTACACATTGTAAAAAAGACTGAAATTGCTTGCTAAAATCTGCTCCTGACTGGGAGTGCAGCATCTTTCTCAGTTTAACATTTTAAATCTTTAACTGACTTTCTTTACTTCCTAAGTACAGACTAGTAGCAGTAAAGGGAACACACAGGTTCTATGATTTAAAGCAAGGGAGGACAAACTCAAACCACCACACTTCTCATTGGTCATTTAGAAAAGTGTCCATTGACAGTACAAACAAACAGGCACTACTCCCCTCTGGGGAATGGGATTATCTTTTATGGATTCAATAAGGTGTAAAAAAAATTAATATCACTCATATAGGCAACAAAATGGGTAATTAAATGTTAAATTAAAGAATCAGGATGACTGGTAGGGCTTCAGAGTTAAAGAACACACACAGACATATGTGAGGAAAGCAGTCACTAGGTAACCCTTTATTAGAGATGCTCTTCTTTCTTTCTTTCTTTCTTAAGATTTTATTTTGTGTATGTGAGTACACTGCCTCTGTCTTCAGACACACCAGATCAGAAGAGGGCACTGCATCCCATTATAAATGGTTGTGAGCCACCATGTGGTTGCTGGGAATTGAACTCAGGACCTCTGGGAGAGCAGTCAGTGCTCTTAACCACTTAGCCATCTCTCCAGTCCCTAGAGCCACTTTTCTAACAGAAAAAAGTAAGCTGAATCGCTTCTCGGCCTTTTGGCTAAGATCAAGTGTAGTAAGCTGAAAATAAATCTCAAATGAGCTTCTCTTGGGTTGGCAGTGCCTCACTTAGCTGGTACAGTGTTTGCCTAGCATGACAGAGGCCCTCGGCTTGATCTTTAAAACTCTATCAGACTGGGAATGATGGCACAGGCCTATTAAAGACCAGAAGTTCATAAGTATCTTAATTACTTAGTTTGAAGACAGACTGGGTTAGAGGAGACTGACCCCTCTCTCCCAAAAAGCTCATCTTTTAGACTTGTTTTGATGTAGCCTTTCCCATCCTTCAAATAATTAAGGTTTTAGAAAACATCAGCCTACATTTCATCCTGCTATACTTTTATCTATATATTAGCTTCTCTTTTTTGCTTCAAAGATAAAAGGGTTTTTCATTTTATGAAGTTATTATTACCGGGTACCTTATACTGGTATTACTTATACTGTTGCTATAGCCTGTATATAGAAGTAAAAGGACAACTTTGTAAAGTTGGTTCTCTCCTTCTACCTTTACATGGGTTTCAGGAATTAAACTTAGATTGTGAGGCTTGTCAGGTAAATGTTTTACCCTCTGAGATATCTTGTCAGCCCATAAAGGGCTCTGTAATAACAAATATACAACAGTTTTACCTACAGAGGTTTTTATGTTTGCTTGTTTGATTTTTCCAACTTTTATAAAAATTGGAAACCATGTTATACTGTTCCAGGCCTTTTATGGTTCTGCAAAAACACTTATCAACTTGTAGTAAAAATGTCTCTTAACTCTTCATTTGGTGATCTGTTTCAATAATGCTTTCGTTTTTTTCTTTAAACTAGAGGGAAAGCTTGCTTTGAAGAAAGGGTAATTAGATTAGAGAGCAACTGAGGAAGACACTAGCATCAACTTCTCACCAACACACACACACACACACACACACACACACACACACACACACACACACACACACCCCTGCATGGACACATATATACATATATACTATGTATGACAAAAAATTAGCATTTCCATTTTTAAAAATATTCTTTTGGTTAAATAGTATACATGTAACAGAAGGGATAATATATAAATTCTAAGATTAAACCAATTTAATCAAATTGCTTCCTTTTTAGGGAAATTAGAGAGGTTTTATTGAAATAAAGCATTAGGGAAAAGCAGTCTTAGAGAAAAGAGTCCTGGTCCAAGCAATATGCTCTACTACAGTGAAGAATGTCTTCTCAGGTACAGTGTAAACTTAGGGGCACATACCCTTAGAATAAATTATTATCTCATTCCATCTCAAAGTCTGCTTATTGACAATAAGATGCAATACTCACCAAAATGATTTTCACAAAAAGAACAATGTGGCATTTGATCAGATTATTTATATTTTCTTTATTTATTTCTCTTTATTTGTGTGCATATATGATGTGTGTGTATGTTTATATGAGAGTTCAGGTGCATGTGTGCCACAGTGCACATGTGGAGATCAAACGACAGCCTTGGGTATCAATCCTCCCCCCTCCCCCCCCCTTGTTTGTAATAAGTCTCTGTTGTTCACTGCTCTGTAAAAGAGGCTAGTTGGCCCATAGCTGACTTGTAAGCTTCATGAGATTTTCCTGTACCCACCTCTCATCTTGTCACAGAAGCACTAGGATTAGGAACAGGCTTCCAATTCATGTGGCATTATGTGAACTCTAGGGTTCAAATTCAGGTCCTCATGCTTGTGAGGCAAGTGCTTTACCCACTAGGTCATCTTCCCTATCAGGTCAGATTAAATTTTTAAAAGCTACTGAGTGATGTTTACCCCTGCACTCGGGTAAAGATCTATGTAGATGACCATGCTCCAAGTACTTCTTTGTAGTTTTATGAAAATGAAATGTACCAGTAAAAGAAATCTAGGACTAGAGATGTGGTTTGTTTTGAAGGTACCTGCCTATCATACACAAAGTCTCAGGTTAGAGTACCAGTACTGCATAAACCTGGCATCCTGCAGCACAAGTCTGTAATCCCAGCACTCGGACAGTAGAAGTAAAACAATCAGAAGCCCCAAGTCATCCTTGGCTACAAAGTGTATTCAAGACTAACCTGGGTTACATGGAACCCTATCTCAGAACATTTAATTAACTTAGAAAAAGGAAGTAGATACAGTAAGAAGCATGCATGGAATGAAGGGGCAGAAGGAATAACAGAAGAGGTGTTTAAGTGGGAGGGTCAGGCAGAGGAGGAGTTGGGGTAGGGATAATACTAAGGCATTTGAAAAAGCCTATAAAATAGGCTTCCATATATAAACTGTGTATATATTATACATATATTAATATGTAACATATATGTATATTAATCTAAACCTTAGAGAAATAAATTAGAGGTGTTCTCAAATTGCCACTATTCAAATACCAATTACAAATTAACTTCTTAAGATAGACAGGACGGAACACAACACTGCTTCAGAAATAAAGGAAGTCTTTATCCTAATGAATTGATCTCCTCAATTTAACTGCACATTTGATCCCAAGACCCTTTGTGGGCCTAATAACCTTGGGGAGGCCCTGAAGTTAAACAGTCCCAAGAGTGGCCCACTTCATCACAGCCGTCAGGAGTCAGGGAAAGCCACTAGGGCGATTCTGATTTTATTATGCAACTTATAGTAAACTATACTCAGCTCCCCCCTCACTATTAAAGCATCTCTGTTTCTACCCAGTGAAGTCAGCAGAAGTGGACGAGGAAGTCTGTGAGAATAAAGGAAAACAGACAGGACTGGATACTCCTCTGTGGTAGTGGATAATCCTCCACCAGCAAGTAAACATCCATGGTACAGTTTTTCTAGTCTCTCTCTTAAGCTCTTTTTAATCAACTTAATTCCAAGGACTCCAAGAGGTGAAATAAATGGTCAAAAGTCAAGGGCAAATTCAGAAGCCCTATGAGAAAAGCACAGACTACATAAATAGTCCCTGGAATCCCATTTCCCAGGACCTGTGTGATCCTGAATATGTTTCTCTGAGCTTTATGTTCTTATCCAGATTGTGAATAAAAATAACCACCTCACAAAGCTTTGTGAACTACCTTTGGACCTTCCAAGGTCACAGATACGGAGAGGACTACATGACTCTATTCTAACTCAGAGAAGTAGAAACCTGAATATGAAACTGAAAAATGTTCAGATGTTGTCTAGGTATGAACAAATTCTGAGGTAGCAGAATAAAATACAAACCAACCACGTCTGTCTAATGCTTACTCAGGCCTACAAAATAGCAGGGAAAAACAAGCTTGGCACTCCAAGGGTGGGGGTCCTAGATCTGGATGAACCCTGATGCAGTGACATAGGCCCTCCACTGGGTCTGAAGGCACTCAGTAATCTTCGAAATCCTAAAATGCACGCCTCTAGGGGGAGATTTAAGATGCTAATACGACCTGTAGTTCATGAAGTCATGTGTAAAAACCAACGTTATAGGTAAAACATGCAAGACAAACACTATGCAGATGATCCAAAAAGCCAAAGCTATAGAAACGAGCCAGAACGCCCGCCAGGTGAGACATAAGAGCACCTGTTCTTTGTGTAGCAGTCGCCTTTTGAGCTTCTGAACTCTCCCTGCTCTGACCCCTTTCCTCCCTTGAAAGTGTCTTAGGAAATTCTCTCATTCTGCTTGATACCATTCACGTCTAACCCTTGTTCCTGGACACAAGAATTTAGAAGCCTTCTGGAGGTGCTCAACATAATACACATAGCAATAAATTCTGCTTGCATGTAGAGTTGTGATCCCATGTTTCAGACACTAGCTCCATGAGTTTAAGGGCAAAATGAGGCAGGTACAACATGATGAGCACAAAGTACCTCCACGGACATACTCGACACACTCTACGGTTCTCCCTCTAGTGCAGAATTTCTAAGTTAGCCACCTGTATTTACTACAGGATGAAACCTGAATTCTGGTCAGATCAATGTCTTTTTCTTCAAAGGATATAAAAATAACCTAAGAAAGACTCAAGAGAATCTATCCTAAGATGAATCAGACTTGCTAGTAATTGTATCTTCAATCAAAATCTATACTCTAAGACAACTGTCAAAAACTACTGCAGATAAGTAGCAAAACCGCATAAACTCCCTCAGGCTGACAAGTACATTAGGAACCCTTTCACTTAACTTCTGGACCACACTGTATTTCTATCAGTATAAACCACACAAAGTATTTCTTATAGGAAGGAAAACTAGAGAAGGTGGCTTCCAACTAATGTTTACCTCACTGTTGTTTTCTTCCTACATATAAAAACAGGAATAAAGCCAGGCAGTGATGCCACGGCACACACCTTTGATGCCAGCGCTCAGGAGGCAGAGGCAGGTGGATCTCTGTGAGTTTGTGAACAGCCTGGTCTACAGACAGTTCCAGGACAAGCCAGGGCTACACAGAGAAATTCTGTTTTGACAGACAAACAAACGAACAAACAAACAAACAAACATGGGAATAGTCTAAGTTGGAATTAGGTGAGAAGAGTTGCCCTGTTTTATTTTTGGGATATTGTTGCAATTGCCAGCCTGACCAAGAGGCCTGAAGTTTAGCACTTTCTTATATTCCTTTCTGTTGATAATTTGCCTTATTTGCAGGCTTCAAAAAGTGTGGATAGACAAAAGACCTCAACTCTCTTAAATTCAGCTCAGAACCAATCTCGTGATAGCAATTAGGAAAATCACTTCTATCAATCTGGTTCTCAATGCAGCCTTTCCACTTTCTGCCTAACTCCCAACCAAGCGCCTGCCCTAAGATCCACATTACTGTTTGTCTTGGCATCATTAAATGGCTGGATCACACACATCTAGGCTGCCAAAGCAACAGGAATTTTACATGGGCCCTGCCACAAGGGATAACCCTGAAAGGAAAGTAGCAAAGTCTAATGTGCCACACCAGCTTACTTTCACTGTCTCTTTGGCTTTACTTCCCTTGAACCAGAAGCTGAATCCAAATACTCGATATAATATCTGGCCCTGAGGATTCTTTTCATATTCTGAAATCAACTGGGTAAGTACCCTGGCTCTTAGTGAACCCGAAGCAAGAGTAGTTTCTCCCTTTAGACAGTCTCTGAGGACATACGGACCCTTTTCACTCTGTCCAGAAGGACCTCATACCCTTAAAATGAAGCAATACCACTATGAAAACAAACAGAACCAATTATTTGAACTTTCAAGGGTTAGACATTATATTATTACACCCTCACTGGCTCCTAAAGATTCCTCATCTATACATGGGAATAATGACACAACATGCCATGCTGTATTTTCGTTCATGGTCTCAGAGATAAATATATCACATAGCACAGTGCCTAGAATATAATAACTGCCCCAAAAATATTAGTGGTTATTGTTATTATTTTATTATATATTCTAAGAATGAGATGCAGCTATTACTAAGAGACGATCTTCCTATAATGTGTGGTTCCAACCCATGTACAAAAGATCCATAGTTAATTCTCAGTTTCTCTTGTAAACAGAAGGAAGTAATCCAACAAAACTCCTTAAACCATAAAGACTCTCATGGATTTTCAATATCTTATATATATTGTGCTATATACACAGCAAAAAAAAGCTGCTAAACCAACTATGTGTATAATGTTGGACTAAGTGTATATGTGTGTGTAGCTGTGTTTGTAATACACATTCATACATACAACCATATACATATAGTTAAGATATATTCATATACACTTATGTGTGTATATAGACACACATACACTGAGATGTTTACTAATAGGCCTCTTTATTGTGTGTATATACTCACATGTACTCCAAACAACCAGGCTACGTGCTTCGCTAGTGCCAGTAATTCATAGGCATACCCATTAATTACATATTAACTCATATTAACCAATTAGCAATGAATTAAAAAAAACAATATTATGCAGTCACTGATAGGGGATATTAACCCAGAAACTTGGAATACCCAAGACACAATTCACATATCAACAGATTTCCAAGAAGATAGAGGGAGAGACCCCTGGTCCTGGAAAGATTGGATGTAGGGGAATACCCGGACAGAGAAGCGAGAGGGGGTTGAATAGGGAACAGGGGGAGGGAAGAGGGCTTATGGGGCTTTTGGGGAGGGAGGAACCGGGAAAGGGGAAATCATTTGGAGTGTAAATAAAAAAAAATATAGAAAATTAAAAAAAAATATTAAAAAAAAAAGGTGAGGGGCTAGAGAGATGGCCCAGCAGTTACGAACACTGGCTGCTCTTCCAGTGAATCTTGGTTCAATTCGTAGCACCCACATGGCAGCTCACAACTGTGTATAACTCCAGTTTCAGAAAATCTGACCTCTTTTCTAGCCTCTGCAGGTACCAGTAACACAAGGGTCAAATAACCATACATATTTTTTTAAAGAAGTTTAATGCTTTGCAAAGATTCAATGAAGACAGGTATGTTTAAATACTGCTGCTGAACTAGGTGAGCAAGACAGCAATAAAAGAGGATAGTGGTGAAGCTTAGAAATCTGGACACATTCTGCATTTCACGGTTCAAATATACTTAATAACTTATTTCATTTAAAAAAAAAACTTAGGAGGCTGATGAAGAGGGACCACGGGCTCAAGGTCAGTCTCAGTTACTTAGTGAGACCTTGTCTCAAAATAGAAAAATGATAAAGAGCTAGGGATATTCTCAATGGTACAGTTCTTTTTCTGCACATTTGAGAACATAGGTTCAAACCCAGAAAAAGAAAGAGTGACAGACACACACTACTGGCCTAACTGCCCCAGATAAGATGTCTCTAGTACACCTGCATGTTTCTCTTAGGTTGATAGCAAAATGAGGTTATGTCCCTTATACAAAATTATGTACCAGAGAAAAATGACCTGAAACATATTAAATACCTCGAATAGTTACAGTACAGGTAAAAAATAATGAATTTGGGCCCTATTTCAAAGACTGAGATGCTAATGTCTATAAAAAGAATGTGTACACTGACTCCTGGCAGCCTGCACCAAGTGTCACTTAAGGTTTGACCACAAGTCTGAATAGTCTGTCAGCTGATCTGAGCACACGACCCCTGAACTTGGCATGTGAAATGAACTCTGCTGTTTAAAAACATCTCAGGTGAGGTAGAAAACCTGTAAGTACCCATTATCAAAAAGAAGTGAGAGCCCTTCCCAAGACCCTGGTAGTGTCACTTAAGATAGTTGTGCTGCTTTACAAGGAATGCTGGATGTCCACAACCACGTAACAAGAATCCTGCACTGAAACTGAGGCACCATTTCTTCTCACCAGAGCTTTCTGCAATCGAGATGCTGTCAGTCAAGGGAGGCAGGACAGAGACTTTTATCAAGGGAAGTGTATACCAGCAGAAAGCCCTGTGTGTAAAGGAGGCTTCAAAGGACAACAAAACCATGACAACAAATATTTAACACACAGAGGCTCACACGATGGAGAGGAGAGAAACAACTACTGCTACCCCCTTTTCCCTTTAAAGAAAAGGTTTGAGAGAATGGAAAAGAGAATAAACTAGAAAGGGCCATATATGTTAGAAGGTTGGTTTTATTTTTACCTTTATGGCAAGGTAATTCTACAAGCACCATTTAACTTTCTCACTAGACAGAAAATAGAGTAAGTTGGTTAATGCCTGCATTCTACACTTCCAACTCCACAATTACTTGTTTCTTCTCCAGAAAATTAAATTGGTTCTCACAAAATGATACCCAAATGTGCGTTTTCAGAGGCAGATCCCAAAACAGATGGGATTCTCAATGGGAGAATGTAAAGACGTTTTCCATTTCAATTTGGAGTTAAGAATTGGTGGGTTTCATTTTCTTCATTAGGGGTGAGCCTAAATGACTTCCAAACCCCCTTCACCTTCAACTGATTTTAAAAGAACAAAAGGAAAAGATTTTCACTTATACCCGTCAGCTTTTAAACCAAGTTATCTGCAAGAAATCCTGACTTGAGAACTGTCAATCAGTGGAAGGGATTTCAAAATAGGTTGTAGAATCTTCTTCCCCAGACACAGTTAAAAATAGTCTAGACAGCCATCTGTCTTGGTGGAGTGCGGTGGAGTGCAGCCGTCCCAGAAGGAGGGCACCAGACCAGAACCTGCTGCCCACCCAGGATGTCTGTGACGAGGGGACAGGGCTAAGCAGCACAGAGGAAGGAGCGGACGCCCATAGGACCCAGGGACAGCTGCAGAATAGGGAAGTGGCAAAGACTTCCTATGGAAAGAAAAGATAGAGATTGCAGGGAGGACAGCATGAAGGAAACAATCAAACAAGACAAAACAAACACATGAGCCGGGCGGTGGTGGCGCACGCCTTTAATCCCAGCACTTGGGAGGCAGAGGCAGGAGGATTTCTGAGTTCGAGGCCAGCCTGGTCTATGGAGTGAGTTCCAGGACAGCCAGAGCTACACAGAGAAACCCTGTTTCGAAAAACCAAAAAAAAAAAAAAAAAAAACCAAACACATGAAATGACCACCTAACTCTGGATCTTTGTAGATGTTTGAACCAACCTGCTTCGGACCTATACAGCAGCTCTATCTGGTCCAGTGAATGAGGAGCTCAGCCACAGCTCCTTGAGGAGTTATTGTTCCCTTCTCTAGTTCCCAAAGAAGGGTACACATGAAGTCCAAATGAAAACCAGGAACTGTCTAATAAGTCCACAATCTCCCTGAGTAATCAGCAGCACCTACAGTGTCTCCACAAAGTTTCCCTTTAAAATCCAGGGCCTCTTTTCTTCTCCCTGCTACCTGCATTGGCTATTTGTGCTCTAAGCTCCCCTGTCATTTTTAATATTTCCTTCTTAATATTTAATATGTATTTCATTGTTATGGAAAACTCTCTTGGAGTATGGAAAGGGATGAAATGTTCCTGGGCTGTTGGAAACAATTCCAATGGGAAATGAAGAAGAAATCATTGCAATAGCCTGTGACCTCTACAAAACTAGAACTGTCTTTTTGCCTGCAAAAATGAACAACCATTTGCAGTCTCTCTCTCTCTCTCTCTCTCTCTCTCTCTCTCTCTCTCTCTCACACACACACACACACACACACACACATACACACACCACCTCTGTGCAGCTATCCCCAATGTACACATATGGTGCTTTAAACTAAGTCTTTGTTCTTACCACTACTGAAGCACAACAGATTCAGTACACAGGCCTCTGAGTACCAAACTTTACTGATAGAAAAACACAGGAAGCCCACTCTTTTTCATGTCTCCATAATGCAAAGAGTCCCTATAGCAGGAAAGAGGGCAGTGAGGTCAAAGAGACAGTATCAGAGATTCCCCAAACCAATGTAACCAGCAAACTAAAGAGGAAAGCAAAGAATGGCCACCAACTGTTGACAGTCAGACTCAAGGGAAAACAATGAAACCAGTGCCTCAGGCTCTCTACAAAATATTATTTCTGATTGTTGCCAGCAAGGGAGAAACCTGAAGCTGAAGCACTGGTCTGGTTTCTTGCTGTTTTACTGTTCCTAAAGCCAGAGAAATGTGTAAGCTAACTAGAAGAAAATTCATTCTGTGGGGACCAAGAGTAAGATGAGTGAGTCCTTATGGGGGCAATCTGAGACTATTATGCCATTACAGATGGGGCTTCACCTTAACAAAAGGTACCAAATAGGAAATGATAGAAAAAAAATTAAAAAAAAATAAAAAAAAAAAAAACAAAAGGAAATGATGGCTAAAAAGATGGGCCCAGAAAACTCAAACAGCCCCAAAACAAATGAAGGTGATAACTATCATAGCACAGAGATCCCCAACGCCCAGAATTAGGTGACCACGTGGAAGCAATCCACACCTGGAAAAAAAACTGCATTCTGGGTTAGTTCCTGAGAGCACTATAGAGGTTCAGCTTAAGTATTCATATCTTTGCTAGGAACAAGGCCGGCATGCTGCCATATAACATTTCTAGGAGCAGTTATGGTTCAGGATCAACCTTCTGGGAAGAAAAACCTCTGATCCTCTGCAATGTTCAAGATACTATGAGCAAACTCCAAGACTATGAGAACAGCACATTAGAAAGAGACTGTCCTCACTTACAGCCTTATGGACACAGTGAGGGCTCTTCTAGGACCTGCTTTACATAGCTATGAAACCCAAGGTTTGCTCATTTGTCAGAGCTGGGATCTTTAAGGCCCTTGGGATTCAGTCACCTGATATGGAATTCTCAGACTAATTAAGGCCCCAGGGAGCTGCAACTAAGCAGCAGAGAGCAGGTTTCCAAGGAGGAAGCTGAATAGACATACAGGAGTAGAACATCCTTTAGAGGTCATCTCCTGCACCAGCCCACCACTCTCCTCCACCTCTCTGAAGGTTACAGGACAGCAAGTGCAAACAATGAATAGGTGTCCAGTTTCTCAAGTTCACCTGGAAAGAAACCACATTATCTTTCAATGCCTCAAAGCTGCAAAAACTCCAAAGAAGAACTCAATAGAATAACCATTCCACTAGCTTCCTATTCAGTCTTATAATTCAACATGGTGAAGCTGGCAAATTGCCAGCCAGGACTGCTCCAGAAAGATACAGCTGAAAGATGTTAAATCAGAGTATGGGAGTGTGAAAAGAACACTGGATGAGGCATCAAAACAATGAACAAAGGGAAAAGGAGCATTAGGGGGTGTGTGTGGGGGGCGTGTGTGACAATGTTTAATATGTAGTTAGAGCATATCCTAGTGAAAACTTGAACTTTTTTTTTTTTTTTTCGAGACAGGGTTTCTCTGTGTAGCCCTGGCTGTCCTGGAACTCACTTTGTAGACCAGGCTGGCCTCGAACTCAGAAATCCTCCTGCCTCTGCCTCCCAAGTGCTGGGATTAAAGGCGTGCGCCACCACCGCCCGGCTAAACTTGTTGAACTTTACGTTTAAAAGGTTATGCTTTATTGTATATATATATCACATACTTTTCAATAAGGTTGGTTGGATGGTTGGTTGGGTTGGTTGGGTTGGTTGGTTGGTTGGTTGGTTGGTTGGTTGGTTTGAAGACACAGGCTTCCTATGTAGTCCAGACTAGCCTGAGACTCTTGATCCTCCCCTCCCTCTTTAGCCTCCTGAGTGCTGGGATTACACGTATATGCCATGGTGCTTGGCAATTAAGTTATTTTAATAAGTAGATGTTCTACATTCTACTTCTACCCTTACTATTTAACTTGCGAGTGTCGCTTAACCTAATGCTTCAGTTTTCTCATCTTTTAAAATGAGATTAATAATTTCTGTAATGAAATAATACATATAACCCCATTTTTATTTTTAAGATTGATGTGTGTAGACAAATGTGAATGCTCATATATATGTGCACGTGTGTCTGTATAAACATACAGAGGACAGAGGACAACCCTGAGTGTCATTCTCAGGAACACTGCCCACTTTCTTTGAGATAGTCTCTCACTGGCCTGGAGCTCATCATCAAGTAGCCATGAAGCTCAGCAATCCTCTGTCTCTGCCTCCCCTGTACTGAGACTGTAAATGCAAGCCTATCATATAGGGCATCTGGTTTGAAAATAAAATGTACTTACATCATTTCCGCCCTTCCCTTCCCTCTTTCCAACCCTTCCCGTATCATCCCCTTGCTCTCTCTCAAATTCATGGCCTCTATTTCTTTAATTGTTGTTATACACACACATACACACACACTCATTCATATACATATATGTATATATATATAGTCTTAAGTATGTAAATACAAGCTGCTCAGTTCCTATAATGTCACTTTTATGACTTGAGGACTGACCACTCAGTATTGGATAACCAACTGAGGGGTTCTGTGTATTCCACTCTCAGAATTCATTATTATCCATGAAGGACATTTTTATATGGGTTCTGGGGATCAAACTCAGGTCAGTCCTCAGATTGCTGCAGAAAGCATTTTACAAACTGAGTTATCTTCCAGCACATATGATCCCATTTTTAAAAGCACGAATACTAAGTAAATATAATATAAGGTAGCTATTTAACTAAACAGTTGGAGCTTCCTCTGCTTTATATTTCCTGGTGATCTTAAAGAATGACAATTCTGTTCTGTTTAACTATGCCCTTTTTCTGGTTGTTTCAAAAATATTTCCTCTGGAAGACTTTAGTCAAAGTATTCTCCCTCCTTACTTGCCAAACTCTACTATGAAAATTTAACTGTGACTTTACAGGCCTTCTGGCTGCAACAGATAAGCACTCAAACACTGCAGTCTAAAGACTGAGGACAACCATCAGATCAGAATGTAGAAACCAGACAGATACCATTCCTGAAACTGTGGATTCTGCTCTTCCAAGGGAAGTGAATAGGAATGTTACACATGTGCATACAAACACACCACACATAAAAGAAAGATAATTTTGGATACATGTGTGTAGGCATTGTTCACATGTGTGGGATCCTGAGGACCAAAGTGGCCATCTGCTGTTTCTACCTTTATTACTCTGCATTTTACTAACTAAGGCAGGGTCTCTTACTGGACCTCAAAGCTCAGTTGAAGAACTGCCTTTATCAAGTTGGTTGTGGGCTTGTCTATGACGGGCTATCTGATTATTAATTGATGTGGGAGAGCCCAGACCACTCTGAGTGGTACATTCCTTGGGCAGGCATAAGAATGTATCTCCCCAAGAGAGCCAGTAATCAGTGTTCCTCTGTGGTCTGTGTTTTAGTTACTACTTCAGTTCAATGATGGTTTATGACCAGGAAGTGTAAGACAAATAAATCTTCTTCTCCCTTAAGTTGCTTCTGGTCATGGTGTGGTTTGTTTGTTTGTTTGTTTGTTTGTTGCTCTGGCCGGCCTGGAACTCACTATGTAGAGAGATTAGCACGAATGCCCTTGCTTCCCACATGCTGGGATTAAAGACATGTGCCATACCCCCAGCTTGAACTATACAATGAGATCTTGTCTCAAAAAGAAAAAAAAAAGTTGTTAAGATGAAGCAGTAGTCAAAACTAGAAGAGTGTTCTTCCAGAGAAGTTCAAGCAGGCTTACAGTATCTGCTCAGGGATCATCTGTAAGTGTCAAGTAGACTTGCAGAGCTGTGGGTGTTACCTGCAAACCTGACTTGTCATCTTCCAGAGCCTGTTCTGTATGTAGCAATACTGTCCCTGGGAAGGATGTTACACATTTTGCCTAAATAGAATTGGAGTTCCACACATACCGTGCACTATCACTCTTCCTTGCAAACATTCCTTTTATGCCCATATGTTGAAAATAGCACTCATTCTCATTTTACATAATAGAAAGAGGAAACATTTGCTCACCTAGTTTCTAATCCATCACATGTTCAAGTGCTGCAAGAACCTTACAACTGGTACTCTTCCATCTTTTCACCCACTAACACCCACTTTCTACACAACAAGCAGAATAACCTTAAAAATGTAAATCAATAGATGTGTCACTCCTCTGCTTACTGCCCTCCTGGCTTTCCTACTGCACAAGCAAATACAGAATCCCTAGAGTGTTTTCTAGTCATTACACAGTCTGGCCATACCTGCCTATTGCTCACCACATATACCCATCCCTCTTCTCTGCACCTTCTCTCCGTTCTTCAAACATATATAGCTCTATCCACTTCAACCCCTTGGACCTGCTGCCCCACTCTCATTTTCCCTTGCTTAGCTCCTTTTCTTCACCACAATGTCAGCTCAGGCATCCTCTCCAAGAGGCTTTCCCAGCCAACAATGATTAAGGAAGTTCCCTCTTCCCTTCCAGCCACACTCCACACCTCTTGTTTTATTTCCCTTAGAACATTCAGATATTAAATTGGTGAAAAAGGAATTGCAGTTCAGATCATGAAATTTTTAAATTATTATACCTAGACTCAAATATATATTTATTAATCAAAATGGACATCATTATAACCAAATACATTTTGCTAATGACCAGTGTAATTCCTATAGTGTAAAAATCTGTGTTTCAAGATTGGATGGACTTTTGGAAAGTATTTCCTGCATCCTGCTGGTTGTGAAAGCATTTTTTCCTACAAAAGGATGTCTGAATGCAGTGGTACACACCATTTAGTCCCAGCACTCAGAAGTCAGAGGCAGGTGGATCTTTGTGAGTTCCAGGCCAGTTTGATCTATATATACAGTGAGATCTTCTTGTCTCAAAAAGAAAAAAAAAGCTATCAAGATGAAGCAGTCATCAGTGATAAAGATAAATAATGACATACAAAACTTCATAGCCTAATTCATTCTTTTTTTAAGTATGTTTTGTTTTGAGATAGGGTCTTACTATGTAATATAGCTTTGGCTGGCTTGGGAATCAAAGAGATTTGCCTGCCTCTCCCACCTTGGTGCTGGGACTAAGGGTGTTCACCACCACGCCCTGTTTCGTTCAATTTTTGAAGCCTTGGTTAAGCAATGTTGTTCAGGCATTGTGGAGGAGAACTGGGAACTTTCTATTGACCCATGCTGGCTTCTGGTGTTGCAGTTTTCAGTTCAGCCTGTCAGTTTGCTGAGCACACTCCTCAGATGTATTTTGCCAGGATTCAAGAGGCTGTAGGTCAGGGTAGCATCAGTGACTGTGCCCTCTCATGGTACAAGTCTAGCTTTCGCAGTGCTTCGGAGCTTTCTTTCAGTCCAACCACTGAGCTAGCCAAAGCAAGTTACTTACTTTCATTTTGTGTCAAAATCTAACCAAGAAATGGTTTCTTATTGTATAGATTAAGAAAGGACAATAACAGTTCAAAATAGTGATTTTTTTTCAGTCAGCTCATTGAGGTACACATTTTTTAGGCTATTTAATCTTTCCAATTTCCTTTAAATGTCAAAATGCTGAGCTCTTCAACAACTTCTCACATAACTGTAAAAGATCAGCTTTGGATGATTGCTCTCAATTAGTCACTAGCTACTTCTGATGGCCAGCTATTACACTCCTCATCTTCAAGGCAAAACTTCTTAATCTACAACTGAATGTAATGTTGTTAGCAGTTCCAGGGTCTTGTCCATGTTGTGAGTTGGTCTCCACTGCTTATGACCCATTTTGAACATGAATAAAAAAACCATTTGAATTTGCTTTTTACCTAATATTACATCTACAGTATAAAATAAATACCAAGTAATAAGTCATTAGCAAAGACATAAATTAAAAATATGCAATAAAACTATGTAGAATATAACACTTTATTAAAAATGTATACTGATCTCAAATGGATTCCAGCAATGCAAAAACCACAGTTACTTTTGCACAAACATAAAACATTTGTTAAAAAGTTCTCTAAGATTAAAGTTCCACAAAAGCAGAGACATGCTCATTCTTATCAGTAAGTCACACCAAACAAGATCCTAGTATATAGTGGACAAGCATCATCACGGTTTGAGTACATATGTGAGTGAATGAATGAGTAAATAAATAATAAATAAATATGTTTTTTAATTTGGTTGGTTTGTTTTATTTTTTGTTTTTGTTTTTGTTTTTCTGAGACAGGGTTTCTCTGTGTAGCTCTGGCTGTTCTGGAACTTGCTCTATAGACCAGACTGGCATGGAACTCACGGAGATCCACCTGAGATTAAAAGCATGCACCACCAATGCCTGGCAAATAAATGTGGTTTTGAATAAATAAATTGAAGGTATTTAAAGACAAGGCAAGACCCTCAGGTAGATAAACAGAGACCATGTCTTAAGTCACATCTGCACTTGCAATATTAAAATTGTCAGGAAATGTCAATTCTGGCATATGCTTCAATGGGAAAAACATCTAAGAGATGCAAAAGATCAAATATCATCAGGCATTGCCATAATTAATCATCAGAACTTACAGGCTAAGATAACTATCAACTTTTGCCATGACCAAAGGAAACATTTTCATTTAAACTGACAAAAAAAAAAAAAAGAGCTGTTACTTCATTTCCATTTAAAATGCAGCAGAAACATTTTGATTGACTGAACTACATTCTCTCAATACAAGTTGCAAGTGATCAGCTCACAAAGGTTCAAATCAAATCTATCTCCAAAAAAAATTTCCTCTTGATATATAAAAAATAAGATATTAAAAATGTATAAAAATATTGATAGGTGGTGTAGTGCATGCCTTTAATCCCTACACTTGGGAAGCAATGCAGGATTTAATAGATCTCTCTGAGTTCAAGGCCAGTTTGGTCTACATGGCAAGTTCCAGGCCAGGCAGGGCTACAGAGTGAGACCCTGTCTCAAAAACAAAACAACCCAATACATAAAAACACTGGTACTTGAAGTTCTCTCTTAAAAGACACTAAGCTGTCACATATTAATGGTAATCTGCATTTGTAAAGATCAAACCTTCAAGGCCATCGTGGGCTATATAGAAAGATCCTGTGTCAAAAAAGACGAGGAAGGAGGTTGTAGCTTTTAATCCCAGCACCTGCCCCCAGCAGGGGCAGGGGATCTCTTCGAGTTCGAGGACAACCTGGTCTGTGGAGTTATAGGACAGCCAAGGCTACCAGGGAAACCTTATCTCAAAAAACCAAAAAAAAGAAACAAGAGAGAGAGAGAAGCAAGATTAGATGCAGATTAAAACTATCTCTGGAATAAGAGAAGATGGATTTGTGCTTGTACACATGTATGTACAGACACATTTAATAGTTATATGCCTTATACCTTATAACCACAGTTTGAACAACAATGGACCATATATATATATACATTTAAAATACTGGAGCTCAACTATTTCCGTCTCCTAATGATATTGTGGCCTTTGTACTGCCACATAGCTTAACACTTTACTCACATGTTTGTGGTGCTGCTGTGTCAACAAACCCACTGCATCGCCAATCATATCCATATAAAAGTACAGCATGGATAATTATGCACATATGTAATACTTAATAATAACAACAAACAATTATGTTGCTTGTCATCTTCTAAGCTATACTTTTATGTTAGAATATATTATTTATGTAAAAATACACTTCCTGTAAAACAGTATGTTGTATCACTAGGAGCAGCAGACTCATACATCTGTGCGTTTACCACACCTCTTACTTTGCATCAAGAGGTGAATAATTAACCTACACCTACATCTAGGTTTGTCTAAATACATTCCACCCCATTCACACTATGACAAAATCAGCCATTTCTCATTACATGTTCCTGTTGCTGCACAGAGAGACCACTAGAACATCTACTGTGACTGCCTTAGAGCACTGACTCCACAGCCCAGCAAGTGATGCATGGTGTCATTCTATCAAGACTTTACTTTCTGTGGGTCTGCAGCTCAGTGTCTAGTATGTAAAAGCCCTGAGGTTCAATCCCAGCACCATGGGAGGAAAGGACTTACATTCTTGTTTCTACAACAAATAAATGTAATGATAGAAGAGTGCTTTTGATTGTCTGAAAGAAGAAAAAGTACAAAAACAGCTGCTAAGGAAGAGAGAACAAAGGCTGCCACATGAAAAGACGGCTGAGGTGCTACGGGTCAAATCTTCAGGTCTAGGAGACCAGCTCTAGGCTGTGGTTCTCTACCCTGTGGTCCTCTCCTAATCACAAGGGCTTTCTTTCAGTAGCTTGTTCTCCAAGCCAATCAATCTGCTCAGTCCAAGGCTTTTGACAGCCAAAATGCTAAGGTGCTCAGGTGTGGCCCAGCCAGGCAGGCCTGTACAGGTTCCCACCACACCCAGGTTGTAGGGTGGTAGAAAATGGAAAGAGCTAAGACTTTAAATGAATTGTTAATGATTTAAGCATTCAGAGTGACATGCCTGGAAGATAAGACAAAGGGAACCTAGGAACAGTGAAACCAAATCAAGCCAAGAGTACACTTGATATGGGATGACTCCAACATTACATAATCCCTGCAGAAAAGAAGCTGCCCAGAGAAGAACAAAAATGTAAAATCTATCCTAAATTGGCTGCTAGCTAACAAAGCAGTTCACATTTTTCTTTAAACTCTGTGGAGAGGATATGTGACAAGCTGCCTCTGTGGTTGTATCCTGTTGCTCTACAAATACTTGACTCTGGGAATATGAATGCTCCCGGTAGAAAAATGTTTGACAGTCAACACTAACAAATACCTATTTGAATCTTAACAGTGGGAAGCACAGACTTTTTATCCTAAGCTATACAGTGAGTATCAAGGTATGCCTGGGATCCACTGAGAGAATCTGTCTCAAAACTAGGAGCATCTCCAGGAAGTAAAAATGACTATAAACATTCTATCCTTCCTGGTTCTCCCTCCTCCCATATTTTTCTGAAATAGTTCCCTCCTCCCAAGAAAGAATTTGGAAATAGTTTTCTTACTTAGTTGAGAATAAATGTCACCTTGAAATTGGGGGAAAAGGGTTCTAAAAAAATGTACCCGCTAGGAAGCCACCCAGAAGACATGTGCCTTTCTTTTATATAGTATTTTGCAATCAAATTTGATTTTACAAACCCAAATTTATCTAACTTAGAGAAAAAAAAACACCAAAATCGATCTGTAAGAAGGGCATCCGAGTCCCCATTCTCATTTCTAAAACAAATGAGTTTAATATTCTCAAGGTATTTTGATTTACTACTAAATACAAATGATTATAGGTCATGATTAAAACTATCAACTCTTGAAACTACCAACAGTATACCCTTTAAGTGCCCAGCACTGCTGAGCTATCTCTCCAGCCCCTGCTTTGCTTTCTTTTTTTTCTTTTTTTTTTGGTTTTTTGAGGCAGGGTTTCTCTGTGTAGCCCTGGCTGTCCTGGAACTCACTCTGTAGACCAGGCTGGCTTCGAACTCAGAAATCCGCCTGCCTCTGCCTCCCAAGTGCTGGGATTAAAGGCGTGCGCCACCACCGCCCGGCCTGCTTTGTTTTCTTAAGAATGGAATCTAAGAAATTTCATTTAAGAGAGATGAGGAAGTTAACTGAGATTTCATGATCAGGAGCACTTTTAGATGCTTTCACGGTTGACAGTACTCCTGCTTTGTCACTTTTGTCCCATTCTAGGACTTGTGGACAGGCCTTTCCTCTTTGCAGGCCCCTCACTCCTTTCAAGTTCATCTGCCACAGCAAAGGTACCCTGGAGCAGGTATGTGATTTGGCTTTAACTCAAGAACAGAAATGTACCTAATCAACAAGCGTTTGAAAAGATTTCCTTGAGGTATGAAAAAGGGAAGGCACTTGGAATAAAGAAGTGGGAGACTGGGTAGATAGTACAGCTGGTAAAGCACTTGATGTACAAGTATAAGGACCAGAGTCTGATCCCCCAAAGCCCAAGTAAAAAGGTCTGGCATAGTGGCCTGGGCTTGTAATCTTGGTGCTAGGGAGACAGATATGGATGAATCCTAGATACTTATGAACCAAATAGCCTAGTCTAGTAAGGCCACAACCTACTTGTGCATAAGCATGGGTCTCTCCCTCACAGTTGAGATGATGTCTATGAAATTACCAGGTGATGATATACATAATCCCACACCTATGCCTTCCACAAAAATCCCTCCAACTGAATACATATACCAAGTTTCATTTCATTCATTCATTTATTTATCCCTTTATTCATTCACCCAATAAACACTTACCATATGCCAAACACTGCACTGAATATTAGAAAAACAGATAAGCAAGAACAGTCTCTGTTCTCAAGGAGCTCACAGCTTAGCAATCGACAAAGAGGTATAAACAAATGAATGCAAACAGTGTTACTGGGATGTGCTCACTTTGTTAATTAACTAGCATAGCACTGGCATAGTCACTCTTCAAGCATGAACAGAACCCAATAGGTTCCCCAACATGCTCGACTTGGTTGACTGGCTAGTTATCATTTGCCCATCATATACTAAGGCTCAAACCAACACTTAGGTCAAAGGTACATTATTAATCACATATTTACCAGCTAAGTCATGTTCCCAAGTGTGTACCCTGCCCAACTCACTGTTTTGTTTCCAAGAAAGGAGAATATGTATATTCAAAATTTTCACCCAAATTGTGTAAGAGCAACCTTAAACTGGGGCAGTGCAAAAGGAGTACACCAAAGCATAGCATGCCATTTCAGGTATGGCCCAGAAAGCAATAGGTGATTCACTTTAACAAATATCCTTGAGACAGTGTTTTATGGGTCAAGCCCCAGTAAAACAAACACCAAGAGACTATCCACACTCTTCTGTAATAACAAATAAAATCTTAATTCATGTTTGTTGGAGCTGTGTCATTTACAAAGCCTGAATTATAAAAGCCCCATACACCTATATAAGCATAATCTCACTGAATCAACACAACAACCCCTAATTGTAGATACTATGTTTCTTACTATGGCTGGCAAAGCTGAAGTCAGGTAATGTTTGGGATTTACTGGGACTTACCCAGGGGCATAAGTGCATCTGATGACACTAGCGATGGTACCCAAACCTTTCAACCTCTAGTTGTTTGTTTTATTGTGTTTATGAACTCTGGTTTGGCATTCCCAGCCCAACCAGCTTTGTTACTCACAAAAAGGGAGTAAGGGGGTAAACTCCTATAGTCTCCTAAGATCCAACAACTAGATGAGGAATTACTACAAACCACTTCGTTCAAAATAACACCAATAATTCAAAAGCTTTAGAAATGATGACAGAATACATTAAGTTCAACTGTTAATTTCCGAAATGTATTTTTCTATTAATATCTTTAGCATGATCCCCTCTTTCAACAAATCTTACTTTACAATCTCTAATCAAATCCTCTATCAGAGAATCATCTCACCATCCCAGATTTATTAAAATTAAGGTGATTAGCCACTCCTGCCTCCACACCCAGAAACAAGACTAGCACCACCCAGGCATGTTTTGCTGAACTCAGCCTCTCCCAACACTCCCTGGAGTGCCTTTAAAATTACTTGGTCCTTATCCAGATCTTTAGTTGGACCATAGGCACTTAGGTGGTAACAGGGCTTGACTTGACTTCTCTTAAGCTCCCAGCTGACTTTCTGAAGAAGCTTTTAAATAACTCTCAAGGCAGGGCAGCTCAGAACTCAGGGTTTTCCCTTCCTCAGTTAGTTGTGCTCTTCTCCTACAAAGCACTGGGAAAGAAAATGCTACTTAATCCCAAACACAAACACAAACTGAAATCCTCACTGACTGAAATGTAAAGAAGCTGCAAATGAGGTCAGGTGCTTGACAAGTACAGAAGGTGTCATCTCTTTTGCAGGTTTCTCTTCAACATTCCCAATTTAGAAGAAAGGAAAGTGACAGATTTAATGAAGGGACTGAAGGTGGCACTGTCACAGTGTCACCTCAAAGTCAGGATGTCTAAAATAGTGTTCATTTTCTTAGCAACTGCAGCATTTCTTCCTCTGTCTCTTTCTGCCATGGCTTCTGCTTTTCTCAAGCTAGAAACTTCAGGCATCCTTGACTGTGTTCTCACCCTTAGTCCCCATCCACAGCTCACTATTCTATCTTTCCACATAGTATGGTCAAATGTAATACCAAGGGTTAAAAAACAAACAAGGCTTCAGAGTTGACCAGCAGTCCAACCTCCACTCCACTGCAAATCAACTATCAATCAGGAATCACACTTTGCTCATCAGTGGCTCCAGGAACTCGCTGCTAGCAACACACTTGTAGCACCAAGGGCAGGGCCCAACACAGACTAACTAGTATGCCCTGTATGGATAGGAGCAGGCCTTCCCTCCCTTCCCTGGCCAGCCAGGCTGCCCAAAGCAACCAAGGAGACCTGAAATGCAACATCATCATCACACTACTCCTCAGCTCTGACTGCCTCCATTGTTCTCCACTGCCCAAGTACAGAGCCCAGTCTGACCTTACTCCTGTCTATGACTCAACTCCAGCCAGGCAAACTTGCTGGGTGCCTACCATATGCAAACGTGGTGCTGGATGCTGGGAATGCTGAAATGAAAGGCACCCACTGCCTGCCATCCAATATAACTCATAAGCTTTCTAATACAGAATGTGTGTCTAAGAGAGAAATGAGAGGGGGTGAGAGTACATAAAACCATCATTGTATCCAAGTGTAGGAAATGAGGCAGGAGTGGTGGGCACACAGAGGGCTGTGGGAATGCCACTAAGGGAAGACACACAGCCTCTGTTCTTCCCTCCCACTCTCAGCTTAACCAAGTCCCACTCCATAAACCAAGGTCTTATTCACGCTGGCCAACACCTCTCCCATCTCAGAATTCCTCAAGTGCTTATCGACATCACTCATTTTTAGTCATCCCAGGCTGACATCATCTCTTGTATTTCTGTGGGTTAATTTTTTTAATTACTTTTCTTATATGCAAGTTGTTTTCCTTCCTTCCCTGATTTACACAATGCGGAGGAAAAGAACAAGATTCTAGACAATGCAATATTATGGAAACTTTATAATAATTATTATGGTAAAGGCTATACACATGGAACTACTGACAGGCAGTCATCAAGTCACATACAGACATAAAATAATACTTTTATTTCACTTTTTAAAAGTACACTATCCCTTCAATGCTAGATTCTGACTTCTTAGCCTTTGTATCTAACCCAAAATGAGAAAGAAGACCCTTGGCAGTAAAAATAACTAAAAACATTCCAAAATAAAATCTGCTAGGCCGGGCGGTGGTGGCGCACGCCTTTAATCCCAGCACTTGGGAGGCAGAGGCAGGTGGATTTCTGAGTTCGAGGCCAGCCTGGTCTACAAAGTGAGTTCCAGGACAGCCAGGGCTACACAGAGAAACCCTGTCTCGAAAAACCAAAAAACCAAAAAAAAAAAAAAAATCTGCTAAAATAGTCTAAGTTGGGCATGATGTAATTTCAGCCCTTGAGCAACGGGAGCATGAGGATTACAAGTTTGAGGTCAAGTTGAGCTAAACGAGTTAAGAAGCCAACTTGGGTTATTATTTAGTGTGATTCTATCTCAAAATAACAACAAAAATATGTTAAAGTGTGGTAGTGCACATTTGTACTCCCAGCACTCAAAGGTGAAGGCAGGAGAGTTGGAGGTTAAGCTCAGCCTCAGCTATATAGTGAGTTTGAGGCCAGCCTGGACCACACAAAACCTTGCCCACCCCTACCGCCCAAAAGGCAGGGGAGTCTGAAGAGATTGTTCAGTCAGTAAAGCATTTACCATGCAAGCATGATCCCCAAAACCTCTGTAAAGAAGCATGGCTGACACTTGTGATCTCAGCAGTAGACTATCAAGGCAGAGACAGGCAGATACATGAGGTTCGCTGGCCACAGCCTACCCAGGTTTGCAACCTAGCCTAATCATTGAGCCCTAGACAGTGAGGGATCTGGTCCCAAAAAGACAAGGTAGATGGTACCTGAGGAACAATACCTGACATGACTTCTGGCCTCCACATGTATATGCACACATGTACATGCATACCCACATGGGATGTATGTACTCACACACGAACACATAGACACACAATGAATGAATGAATGAATGATGACAGTTATCAATTTTTAAAAAGTATAAGTTCTTCAAATAAATTCTTAAGTAGTAGACTGGAAATAAGACTCAATAGATAAAGTACACATACATGGGAACTGGAGTTCAGATCCCCAGCACCTACGTAAATATCAGTGAGGGCTGATGTCCCATCTATAATCCTAGTATTTGTGAAGTAGAATTAGGATCTCCATACAGAGCAAGCTAATTCACTAGAAAAGCCAAATCAGTGAGCTCTGGGTTCAAGTGAGAGTTCCTACCTCAATAAATAAGAGCTAAAAGTGATAGAGAACAATGGAGAAAAACATTCAATGTCAACTTTTGGCCTCCATAAGCATGTACATAATACACATACACACATACACACAACTATACACACACACACACACAAATATATCACGGGCTAGGTGTGGTTGTAGAAATCATAAAATAAAAAAATTCAAAACAAAAATAGTAAATAGATGCCACATATAGTAGCATAATTGCAGAGCTATTCTGTGTGAGACAATGGTGTCAGTCCAGTGTTGTCTACTGTAGGAGAGAAAACATTTGAGTCCCTTAACAAACAGTGACACCTTATATCCATCCAGGAGGCAATACTACTTCAGCATAATGGAGAATTGGTCTTGCCCACAAATCTGTATAAATCTGAAGTAAGCACAAAGGTGACTGTTACAGATCAGTGGAGAGAAAGGATTATGAAGGTAAGACAAACATTCATATTGAATAAAAAATAAAATTAGATCCCTAGCTCACAGCATTTACAAAAATTAATTCCTGGTGTATTCAACAAAGATATATGACAAGTAATACTCTTTAAAACTCTTAAAAGAAAATACAAGTACATTATAATTTCACAATAGGAAAAATATGCATGTATATATGTTTTGAACAAATTCATGCCATAAATTCATTTAGTTGTGTAAAAAATTTATATTACTCAGACATTAATGAGTTCAATGAAAAGACAATAAACTCTGACAGAAGGTATTTCAACCAATAATCATCAATAGCCAGAGTATATAAGGACTACCTATACATATACATCAGTAATAAGAAAAGAAGGCGGCCAAAAGCTCTCTGAATCATAATTTAACCACAATGGGCCTCTAAGGTGACTTGGCCAGTACAGGCGCCTTCTACAAAGCTTGATAACCTAAATCAGTCTGCAGGATTCACATGCTGGAGAAAGAGAAACTCCTCCCATTAGTTGTCCTCTGACTTCCACACACTCACCGTGACCAGTACGTATGCATGCAATTGCATGAACACACACACATCAATAAATAAATAAATAAATAAATAAATAAATAAATAAGAGTAATTTTAAAGGTACTACTCTAATATCTAAGATTAAAGGATAAAGCACAGTAAGTTAGCATCTTGTCTCACTTATATATATGTGTATTAATGTTCATTACATATTATAACATATACTGCTTCATACTATCTTAGTTTATATACAAAACTCTGAGATGTATGACTAACAATATCCTATATTATATTCCTCTACAGATGAGCAAAAACTTTGAATTTCCTAATAATAATTCACAATATTATTATTTTTTAAAATCTCATTAAATAAAATCTGTTCAAAGTAGCTTTACTCATAACAGCCCAAAATAGCAAACAACCCAGGGCTCCCTCAATGAGTAAACGGTTAAACAGTCAAACAGCCACACCATGGGACAGTATTTAACAATAAAAAAGAAATGTACTCTGTTTTTTAAAATTACATTTATTTATTTGGAAGGAGGGTGCCACACCCAAGCGAGAAGTTCAGGGGACAACTTTCAGGAGTTAGTTCTTTCCCTTTCTCATGTGGGTTCCAGAGATTGAAGTCAAGTCATTAGGCTTTAACCAAAATTTAACGCTGAGCCATTTCATAGTCCTATTTTATTATTATTGTCATTGTGTATGCTTGTGTGCATTCTTGCATGCGTGTATGTATATGTGGGTTCACAGTTGTGATACGTGTTTGGGATTAAGGCAAGAGGTACATACATCATAGAGCACGTGTAGGAATCTGAAAACAACTTTGTGGAGTTGGTTCCTCTTTCTGCATTTTCATGGATTCCAGAGATTGAACTTACCTTGCCAGTCTTGCCTGACAAGCACCATTACCTATTAAGCCATCTCATCAGTCTAAAGGAATGCACTCTTGAAAAAAGTCAATCCTTTTTGTTAATTTTTAAAATTACATTTATTTGGTGTGTGCGTGTGTGTGTGTGTGTGTGTGTGTGTGTGTGTGTGTGTGTGCGTGCGCCATGGCACACATGTGGAGATCAAAGAGAAACTTAAGGGAGTCGATTCTTTTCCCACTATGTGGGTCCTTGGATCAAACTCAGGTCACCAGACTTGCCAGCAAGCTCCTTTACTCACTGAGCCCTAAAAAAGTCAATCTTAAAAGGCTACATGCTCACAGATCTACTTTTATTATATGCTTGAGATGATAAAATTACAGATGTGGAAAAGAGATTATGGTGTCAATAACTACAGGACTAGGGGTGGATCATGGAAGAAAGAACAAAATTATAAAGGCAACATGAAGGATCTCTGTGCTGATAGAACTGGTCAGTATTTTACCTAGATCAATATCAAGGTCCTACTTGTGACACTGTACTACTATTTTGTAAGTTATTAAGTACTGAAGAAAATTAAAGTTGTATACAATCTCTAATATTCTTATAACTGCAAGTGAATATATACAAATCTCACAATAAACCATTTCAAAAATGACAAAAAAAAAAGTAGTACTAACAAATCAAATCAAATAAATCACCAGAAAGCAATGTGAACAATATCTCTATCACTTAGATGGCAATCACCACCTTCCCCATCAACCTACCTCTTCAACATGACTTACCATCCCCTATCCACAGGGCCATCCACTTCAGTCCTCCCGCTGTGCCTGTATTATCTATTCATACCTAGAATAGGCTGAAGTACTTTAAAGACAGAAGTGCTTTTTTTCTTTATGTGTATGTCTACAACCTAACAGCACCAAGCACATAGTAAGTTCTATATAAATGGGTGTTGGGTTGAAATTAGTTCATTCTTCCTGTTCATACAAAGTGTCCCAATACTAGAGGAAGTAAGGATGGGAGGGGACTGGGAAGAACAAAACCAGTAGTCAACAGTCAGGGACCAAGGCCTTGACTTGAATAAAAGTCTGCATAGAGCACATGGTGGCAGCAGTGAAGACACAATTTCAAGTTCTGCAAATGACAGAATTAACCATTCCTAGTTTGGGTCACTAGAAGACCACAATGAAAAGGTGGGCTGGCCTAGGTTCCTCTAGAAGGATTTTAAAGGCTGGCTGACAGCCTTTTTCCAGAAATGATTAAACTCAAGAATTGCCCAGGGACAGAAGACTATTCTGAACACTAAGATCACTCAGAAACCTCACACTCTGTGTCTGGGCAAACATATTTGGCTGGTGGAGTAGAGAGGGTTCCCACGCCCTGAAAACAATGAGAACTCCTCACTCCTACTCCAAATACTTTGAGCATAAAAAGGCACAAGCAGTTGCTTTTGCTGCTCCTAATGTTATCGGATAATTTTTCAAATTCTTACTCAATTACATATACCTCTTATCTGCAATCTTCGCAGGCCAAACAGGCCTTCTTTCACATCATGCCTACTAAGCCCATAGAACACAGTATCCCTCCCAAGTAATTCCTGCTCTCCTAAGCATTAGATCATTTAATGTCAAATCTTGAATGAAAGAGTAAGTTGTGTGTATGTGTTGAGGTGTATATTCACATTCTTTTTCTTCTAAACCCAAAAGAAGAGGGAAATGGGACACTAAGGTAAAAGCCTAGGCAGTTTCTGTTTCTGCCAGGATAATGATTGACTCTTTTGCTGCTGAATCCAGAAAAACTGGCATTTCTGGACCCATGCCTTTAACTCCAGAGGCCAGCCTCATCTACAGAGTGTTCCAGGACAGCCTACATAGAGGGCTACATAGAGAAACTCTGTCTTGAAAAACAAAGGAAGGAGGGAAGGAAGGAAGGAAGGAAGGAAGGAAGGAAGGGAGGGAAGGAAATGAGGAAATCTCTCTCTCTCTCTCTCTCTCTCTCTCTCTCTCACACACACACACACACACACACACACACACACACACACATATGCACACACTTAGAAAGATGAAACTGGCACAAATCAGTTAACCAGATCCAACCTTTGATGGTCAGAGTACTACTGCTGTTTGTGGAAGAAGTAGGTATTTCAAAACTGTGTTATTACTAGCCTAACACACTCATACTAAAAAGTCTCATTAATCCAAGTAACAGACACCATCTACTCCAAATGCTACAATGTTTGCTGACAGCAAAGAGCTAAGACAACTTACATCACCAAAAATCACTGAATATAGATGAAGAGATACAGCATAATTGACTTTAAAGATGCCTAAAACATATGGCCTATTTATGTTACTTAAAGACGAAACTTAAACTAGGAGTAGGAGCTCTAAGAAAAGCCCAGGACAGGTCTAATCTGTCTTCTATCTTTCTCCTAAGACAATAAGCAGTATCTGGACTCTGTGGTAACTCACTTAATGCAAACCATACTTCATCATACATCCTA
This sequence comes from Tokudaia tokunoshimensis, assembly GCA_036184795.1. Lineage (NCBI taxonomy): Eukaryota > Metazoa > Chordata > Mammalia > Rodentia > Muridae > Tokudaia > Tokudaia tokunoshimensis. Next base: position 62,818,044 of record BTHU01000013.1, on the reverse strand, counting down.
AAAAGAAATGGTATTGCATCTTTTCACTTTCTAGTTGAGAACTGAAATTCTGAGAGTAGAATGGCTTGTTCAGGATCAGGCAATTCATCCTACAATATCTTAAAACCAATCTTCCCATGAATGTATTTCTCAAACGCTATAACAATGAAAATATGAGCCATAATTATTAATGATGCTCATTTCAAAACAACAGGCTATTGCTTAGCCTATTCATGGGGTGGAAAGAAAGCATAACTGTGAAAACATTTCAACTATTCCTCCTTCAATCTGTCCACCTATGAGGCACATCTTCCTATCAGACTGTAATACCTAAGCCAATACCACCGCAAGCGCTCTCTGGGTCTGAGCCACTTTCCCACTAGCTAGAGTGCAAGGGCCATCCAGGCACAGGCACTAGAGCGAGGGAGAGTGTTGTCCTGAGAACAGTTTTTGTGCCCATAAGTAGAACTGTCTCCCACAAGAGATATCTTTAATATCTTAAATACGCAAGAATAATAAGCTCTAAAAGCTTGAAAAAATGAACAATCAACAAAAAAAACCTTAGAGATAGTCTAATTTAACTCCTAATTTCACAAATGAGAAAAGCAAGGCATGGACAAGTTAAATATGTATCAAGAAGACATTTAGAACATTGTATTAACTCCTTTTTGTTTTTTTAGCTAAGAGACTGGGGAATAAGAAAAGTCAACTTAACATGTATAACATCTCAAAATATCAAAGAGTTTTCAAGTGAACTCTTCTGTTGTTGATAGTGGTGGTATTTTGAGACAGAGTCTTACATAGTTCAGTCTGGCCTTCAGCTCACTATGTAGCCAAGGATGTCTAACTTCTGACTCTCCTACCTCTACTTCTCACATGCTAGGGCTTACAGGCATGTGCCACTGTCTCTAGCATCCAAATGAATACTTTAATTTGAGCCTCACAGCAGTATTAAGTCAGCCTGGGCGAGTGCCTGTTTTCATCACTTACTGGTGTGCTTTAGAGCAAGTCATTTAACCTCATTTTGCTTCACCTGTGAAACTGGGATGATAATAGTTACCTCATAGAGCAATTGGGAAATTCTTGGACTAATATATGTAAAGCTTTCAAATCACCGCTTAGAACTATGAGGCCCTTAATAAATGCTAACCATCATCTTCATTACTAGTAAAAGCCAGGAACTGTTGTCTACATTTTGCAGATAGAAACACAGCTCCAAAATAACTACCTGTAGTCAAGATGCCTCCCAAAGATCAGCTTCCTCATCCAATAAGCTCTGGTACAAGTATATGCGCATGTGTGTGCACATGCTCGCGTGCATGCGCACACACACAGAGAGAGAGAGAGAGAGAGAGAGAGAGAGAGAGAGAGAGAGAGAGAGAGAGAGAGAGAGAGTTTGGATTTCTTCAGAAACAGGATTTTTTTTTAAGCTCCTGGCATGACATGTCCTGACAAGTTTCACCCTCTTTGTTGGGTCCCTTTGTTTTCTGTGCTCTAGCATCCTGTGGAGTCTGGCCATCCCAGCTACCTTTGGATGATGAAGTCTTCCCCAGGGAGAACATTCAGACCCTGTCTTCTATGTCATGATTCTAACTACACAAGCTGGGCTTACAGCAGCACAGATAATGCCAAGTTCCACAACGTCTTTTGAGTTACCTACCTATTGATTAATGCATTTAAAGCAAAACAGATTGGTGAGGAAGAGGTTCTACCTTCTATCAACAGATGGTATCCTTAAAAAAAAAATGAAAGCGGCATACATCCTAGCTGTTTTCCTTCCTCAGGAATATATATTTCAATTTTAAGCCCATCCATTCACAATGCACAAATAAAGGTCAAGGCTACTAAATACCAAATGACTTGAAAAACTAAGGAAGAGAGCTTTCCTGTTTGTCCCTTGGACCTTTCCTCCCCATGTGCTACAGACCATGCAGCTGTTTCTAGCCAGGTAATGCCTCTTGCAAAACCCATGCTTTGAAAGAGAATCCTGACAATTCCTTCTGTAACTTAATGGTCTTAACTCCTGGTCAAGACAGACCAAAACTTTTGAATATCTGTTTAAAACGATAAATAAGTCCTGGGTAAGCACAGAATGTATTTTGTTTCAACTACAAAAAGGTTTAACTTTTTTTTGTTTTTTGAACTGAGAATATCACACTAAATATTTTTCCTGTACAGTGGTTCACAACCATAATCCCAGCACTCAGGAATAAGTATTACTACAAGTTCCAGGCCAGCCTGGGCTACATAGTGAGCTCCAGACAATAATAATAATAATAAATCTTTTTTGTTTTTCCTCTCTCCCCTCCCTACAAGGTAGGATATATGATTGAAGAAATCTGAACAGCTCAAATAGTTCTAGGACATTAGATTCAAAAGAGGATAAGGGTGTGTGTAACAAATAAGAATCATTTCTTGATTGTTGAGGAGCTCCATCATGCTAGATCATCAGTGCTTGTCTTTATGAAATGACAATATTCACAATGTTTAATCTGCGTTGGATTTCAAGTAACACTAGGGAAGGGAGTGGGCTTTTTTTTTTTTTTTTGCAACAGATTAGAAAAAATGCAGAAGTGTGGTGGCATGGCATTATGTGACATCCAACCTCAACTCAGATAACAGTTCAGTTTAGTTTATGAATAGTTTCTGGCTGTGAATCTAGCCTTTAATGGCTAGCCCATCTCTCGAGCACTAATTTGTAAATATTTTTAAAGTGGAAGCTCCACATATGCAAATAAAGTAGGCAGAGATATGCAGAAAAGGCTTCCTGGAGATGACTGTATCTTAGCTTAGCTTTAAAAGATAGATAAACTTACCAAGGAGAGAACCCAGTTCTAGGAGAGAACAGACTATGGACAAAGCATGCCTTAGCATGTAGTACAGAAACCAGAGACAGTTCAGTTCTGCAGCAGTATGAAATATGAAGAGGATAAATGGGAAATAACGACTGTAAACAATCATACATGCCATGACCTAAGCAGAATAATGAGTGTTTGTTTCTAGTCACTTCAGTGATTTATCAAGGTCAAACTTAAAAACTATTTGTAAAAGAAAGTATATTTCTAGATCATTCTTTTAGTCATTCATCATCATAGTCAATAAGTATTCACTAAAATCCACCATTTCAGCTATAATCATATTCTAGACATCTTTCCCATGTGAAAGGACTCATAATAAGAGATATTTATTTAGCATTTAATAATTGTCATACATTGAATTAATGTTTTTATAGTACACTTGCAATAACAATAAGGTAAGCCCTCAGTAAATATCACAATAAAAGATGCTTGGAACTGAACTTCAGTAATGAACAAAAAGGTGATACGAGACTCGATCATATATAATTCCAACACCTATATTCTTTGCATTATATAAGACAACACTGAGACATTTCTACAAGCTGTTAAGGTGGCAGACATCTATAATGCCCACACAAAGGAAGCTAAGGCAAGAGAATCATAAGTCTGAGGCCAACCTGAAGACCCTACATCTCAAAAGGCAAAGAGGGCCAGGGAAACAGCTCAGCTGTTACAGCTTGCCTTATAAGTAAAAGAACCAGAGTTCAGGTTCCCAGAACACATGTAAATGCTGAGTGTGTGTAACTGTAGTTTTGAAAAACAGGTGATCCAAGGAGCTGGCTGGTTAGTGAGACGTTATATCAGCAAGCTGTGGGTTTAAGCGACTCTACCTAAAGAGAAGAAAGCGGCAGAGCCATCAGAAGATTCTTGACATCAACACACTAACACATGTACCCATTCATGCACAAACACAGATATTAAATTCATCACACACAGACACAAAAAAAACCCAGTACCTCCTAGTAGAAGACTGAAACACAAATATTCAAAACATAAGGCAGTACAAAATCAATCTCCTGGGAGATCTATTGAGAAGTACTATGTGGGTAAAATAGAGGAGTCTTTCTGGTTCTAATGACCACAGAAGGCATCCCAAAATAGATGAGACTAGAAGGGTGGGATTTCAGCAGATGAACATGTGGGGCTGGGCAGGAAGAGAGGAACATTCTATGAGAGTAATCAGAACTCAGACTCTGATGACAACCAAAGTTCTAATGACTGTTTGTAGGGAGATAGAACAGTCACAGGGAGTAGACTCTGGGTAAGTCACCAAATGAACTACATCTCAGTTTCTTCATTAACTAAATGTGATGGCAGTAATATATTCCTTGTGTAAGGATTATGAAATATAAAGTATTCGGGATAATGCTGACTGCACAGTAATCCCAAACAATATTGTAGCTAGTAGTGAATACGTTAAAGAACAGCAAGCAGTCCAGACAGGTCTGCAGTTCTCTGAAAGCCCAAAAGGACAGCATGGCTGGAATGGTAGGTTGTAACCAGATGAAAGACAGAGTTCATGTCTACCTAAGAAAGCTGGTCTCTATTCAGCAGGCCAGTGTAATCAGCCATTAGGGGAAATGTCATATCTATAGCCTTCAGAGAGAATCTCCCATGGGAGTCCCCTCCTTTGGCATTTGGCTCACTTATGACCCCTTCTATAGAGGTGTAATGCCCTAGGGGCTGGTTCTAGCAAGGTCTATAGGAAAATAGATATTGTCATTTGTCAGTTCCTAACAAGGCCAAGAGTTTCCTTTCTTCTCTCTCTGTTGTACACTCTCTCCTAAAAATAAAGTAATGGCTGAGATAAAATTATTAACCCAACCCTCTAGAGACAGTTCACTTTTTGCCTTTTATCATTAAGGTTAAACCAATTTTCTCCGAACCAGTTTCAGTAACTTGCAGTATTTTTTATTACTTTTTAAAACTTGGTAATTCCTAGCTTTTTACCTTTTTGTCTAATCTTACCTTTTATCTGTTTTCCCATGCATAGTTATTACAGTTCTCTTTTTTTTATATTATATTATGAAAAAACAAAAGGACATATTATACTAACATTTGGTTATATTCACTATCTTAGCACTAATAGTTCCATAGATATACAAATTACATACTTTTTAAATTTTTTAATGACAAGAGTTTCTTGTAGCTTAGGCTGGCCTCCAACTGGCTATGCAGCCAAGGATGACCTTGAACTTCCTGATCCTCCTGGCTCCACCTTCCAGAGTGCTAGGATTATAGGCCTGCACACTACCATACCAGGCTAATATAGCATTTATTGGAGATCAAACTCAGAGGTGCTAAGAATCAAACCCACAGTTTTAATAGAGATGAAGCAAGCATTCTGCAACTAAACCACATCCTCAGTCCTAAATTTTATGCTTTAAATATGTACAGCTTATTGAATGTCTTTTAAAACTTAAAAACAAAACCAAACTAGCAATGGTGACATATACATGTAATCCCAGCACTCGGGAGACAGTGGCAGAAAGATCACTGAAAGTCTAAGGCTAGCCTTGTATACACTGAAAGTTCAAGATCAGCCAAGACTATCTAAAACCTGGTCTCTAAACAAAGGAAACAATTCAGCAAATTGTTTAAAACGTAGAAAATGGATTACTTAATATAATTACTAAAAAGTATAAAATTTTTATTGTTAATAAAATACAATACTCATATTAAGAACATAGCTACATACTCATAATATGAAAAAATAAATGCATATATTAAAACTTTAACTCTAAAAGTTATTGAGACAGTGAATATAAAAATATGGATGTGCAGGCTTATAAAATATTGGTATAGAACATGTTTTAAGAAAGAGAATCTTGCTGGGCAGTGGTGATGCGTGCCTTTAATGCCGGCACTTGGGAGGCAGAGGCAGGTGGATTTCTGAATTCGAGGCCAGCCTGGTCTACAAAATGAGTTCCAGGACAGCCAGGGCTATACAGAGAAACCCTGTCTCAAAAAAATAAAAAATAAAAAAATAGAAAAATAAAAGGAAAGAGAATCTTAGGGGCTGGAGAGATGGCTCAGCTCCTTTTCCAGAGACCTCGGGTTTGATACCCCGTACCCACATGATGGCACAACCTTCTATAACTACAGTTCCAGGGGATCCAACAACCTCTTCTTGCCACTGCAGGTACCAGGCACACATGTGGAACAAAGACATACATGCAAGTAAAACACTCATACATACAAAAATAAAAATGTTAAATTTTAAAAATAGAGTAAGAAAACACCTATGTTCATAGCAGCATTATTCCAACAGATAAACGGTAGAAGCAACCAAGTGCCCACCAACAAATGACTGAAAAACAAAATGTGACAGATTCAGTCACACAGTGGAGTATCATTCCACCTTAAACACATGACAACATGGTTAAGTCTTAAGGACAATACACTAAGCAAAATAAGCCAGTCACAAATGGGTAAGTGTTGTATGATTCCATTTATATGAGGTGCCTATTATTGGAGACAGAAAATAAAGGGGTGGGTGCCTTCAGCAAGAGATGGAAAGTACAGGGCTACTATTTGGTAGATACTGAGCTCCTAGACTGCAAAAATGAAAAGAGTTGCATGGATAATTGATAATGGTTGTAAAACGATGTCAATATAGTTAATGACACTGAACAGTACACTTAAGAACAATTAATATAAAAAACTTATGTGCAGTTAACCACAGTTTAAAAAAAAGAAATGAGAGTTTCTATACATTGCCATCAAAGGTATTCATCCATCATTTTCAAAGCTCTCCTTATTTATTTTCAAACTAAGTTTCTTTAAAAGTAACTTTCTGAGATTCCCCACTGAAGCTAGCAGTTCTCTTGAATTTTATTACTAGAAATCATACAACTTTTTCCTTCTGGCATGATGTAGTAGTTTCCTAATGTAGCCATCAGAAGTCTAGGATGTGGGGTAGACATGACTCCCCTAAAGAAAGGCTTTCTTACAGAAGAGGACCACACTGGGCAGACAGTAGGATTTGAAAAGTCAGCATCTGGGAGCTAGGTGATGCTGAAAATATACCAAGTCAGGTCATATTCTATAAACTTCACAAAGGCTTATCTTTGGCTTTCAGCCTGAGTGGTATTAAAAAAAAAAAAAATCAATGAGATCCCAAAGGGCTTCTCCCAAAGAAATTTCTGTCCTACCCTTCCTATCGGTGAGTGCCTGACATGGCAAAGGTAAGGAGGATTCCTAGGCAGCTCCCATTTGCTACTGTTTTGCAGTCACATGGCATGGCCTAGCTCCTAGTATTCCTTTAGCGCGTGCCTGAATTTTCCCAAAGAGATTGGTTTTCTTCTAGGAGTCCACCCTATTGCTGAGTCTCTATGTTCCCTAGACGAGGGAAGAGAACTCAGTCATCTCCCAGGAAGATGAGAGCATCTGCTTGAGGATTCCAAAGAGATGTTTTACGCAGCTTTTCACAAACTGGTTATATTCAAAGTTCCCTTGGGGAGTAAGAGGATGGAAATTGGGAGGAAAGACACTTTAGAGAAAAGACCTTTGTTGGCTGGCATAAGCTAGGAACTTCTGAGCCCTCCCCTGAGAACAAGCCTGTTTAATACCCCCAATTGGAATTCCCAAGCATGAGTGCACACACAATGTGGCTAGAGTTGAAATCTCATCTCCAGCTCCCAAAGGGTACCAAAAGAGTTAAACTGTTCCAGGAAATTGATTTGTTCTTTTCCTATCAAAATGCTCCAGGTGCAAATCATAAAAAGTTCATTTCTCTCTGACTATAATGTTATACACTGCAATACCAACATTTGGGAGGCTAAGATAGGAGAATCTCTGTGAGTTCTTCCAACCTGGGTTATATAGAGTAAGACCCAGTCTAGGGTCTTACTGATCTCTGAGTTTGAGGTCATCCTAGTCTATATAGAGAGTTCCAGAACTACAGAAAGGGACCCTGTCTCAAAATAAACAAAGAACAACAACAACAAAAGACCCTGTCTCAAAACATAAAAATGATAATAATTTTACTTCTTAGCTCTGTGGTGCACAAAGTTGAAGTAGTAGACTTAACACCTAATTAAGAAAGGACCTAGAAGTATTGTGGGCAGTAATATGAATTCACCCAAGTCCCACCGAGACAATCATCTCTATTCTATGTCCCACTCTTCACTATCCAGTACTTATGTGCCAGCAAAGATGCTAACAGGCTAGAGGTCAAATGTACCAGTTTCTAATCATGAATTTCATCAAGATTGTCAAGAATTTCCAGACTTTCCTGTATATAAAGTAACAATTTATAAATGAAAAAAAATGCAAGAATACTATTAGTGCTTTTGGGTTGGACACTGAAAGACATGAACTTTTCAAAGGAATCCAAACACCCACAAAAGTAGAAACAGTGGTGGTTTTTACAAAGCCACATATCAGACTGACTAAGGGAGCATTGCTCCTGCCCCTGAAAACCACACTGAGGTAGGACTGCTGCTGAAACCTCAGAAATTCCTCAGAGCACATGCAAGCAGGTGCTTTTAAAGAATAATAACAGAAGAGAACAAAATAACAGAAGAGAGTCCAAAGTCCACTGAAAGTCTACTTAGTTCAAACAATTCTGACTCAAAAAGCAGATACATACAATATTTTCAGACAGTTTACCTATTCATACATAAAAGGAAATTAATGTTCAGAGAATATGGGAGATTTTTAGTGGCAATGGGTTTGTTTTATTTTTGTTTTATTGTGTTGTGTTTTGTTTTGTTTTGTTGTTTCTGAAACAGGACCTCACTTTACCCCAGGCTAGCCTCAAACTTTCAAAGTTCTCCTGCCTCAGCCTCTCAAGTCCCAGGATTGCAGGCATGAGCCACCATGACTGGCCAAAGGATTTAAATGACAGGCACATGACACATTTTGTTACTCCTCAACAAACTTCAGCTAGAACTGATTCATTCCTACTCTGGCTTCCTATCATTTAACAGCTGGTGCTTAGAAGGTGAACCCTCAAGGCAGCCTGACTAATTGGCAAGTAGACTATACAGTCATTGAGTACTCACAGGTACCAGATACTGAGCTACAAGAAATCTGCAGACTAGCTAGCTCTTTTATTCCTCACAGGAATAGGAAATGCACACTATTCTGTCAATTTTCCAATTAAGAAACTGAGACTCAGACAAGACATGTAACACAGTAGAACGAAGGTTTAAACCTTGATTCGCAGCCTCCAACACCAAATTGATGGCTGAATAACATTAAAAAAAAACTTGGCATCTATAAGAGAAGTAATTCTGGCAGCACCATGAGTTACTTCCACAGAATGCATTAAACTCAGAAACTCTACTTGTAGAAGGTAGGGGCTCATATCTGTATTCCCAGACTCACAAGGTTGACTTAGGAAGACTGTCATAAATTCAAGGTCAACCTGAATTCCAGAGTGAATTCCAGGCTACTATGGCCTACACATTGAGACCCTGTCTCTAAGAAGCAAAATGAACAAACAGAACACAATTTTTTGAAAGGCTGGAATTTTTAATTCTGATAGAAAGTGAGGTAGTAAGCCACAGTGCCAACCCCAACCCAAGGTCCTTGGAATTCAAATTATATAATCTTCTGCCATGTGTATGGTTCTAGAAATGTAAGCTCCACAGGGGTCTGGTATTCTGTCTTCTTGAATGATGTAGAACACATACTAAACACTCAACAAATAGTTAATAAACAAAACAAGGAACTAAAGGTGCCACTTTTGACTGTGTGACCTTGATAGGGTTTTTACCCTTCCATAGCTTCGGTTTCCTCAGATGACAATACTTCCTGGAGAGATGTGACAATTCTATAGACCACTCATTGGAATGCCCTGGAGCATGATGAACACCTAAACTGTTAGCACATGGCTGCTATACATCACTATTAGAGATCACACACATTTGCCTTAAGAATTGTTTTCACCGTGAGCAGATGATATTTTCACTGGGAAGGTACAAAAGTCCGGTAAAACGACTCCTACCTTCAGATCTGCTACCACCTAGCTGTGTGACCTTGAACAAACCTCTCCAGTTCTCTACATTCTCCTTAGCTGTAAACTGAGGGACAAAACCAAATCAGTTCCAAAAGCATTCACGGGCACCTCCTTGAGTGAGAACTCAGGGTCAGTCACCTACCAAATTCTACACTCCTGAATAGAGTCAATGGAAAAATATTGACACAAAACAAAAAAAAACAGTCTTTAGTCTATGGCAGGGTTGAAGAGGAACTCCAAATAGCTAACTGCATTACATCATCTCAATGAGAAATATTTGTAAATATACAAAGTATTTCATTTTTGAGACACTCATGAGAAGCTAGTTACCAATTTTTTAAAAATCAGCAATTCTGATAATTGTTAGCCCTGAACCTTCAAAAAAAAATCACCAACATATAAAAATCACTTTTATCTTAGTCAAATGTGTGCTTATGGAGAACCACCTGGGAAAGTCAAAGTTATTAACACTCCCTATGGCACCAGTTAAGAATAGGATGCATTTTTTTAATAACATATCTGGCTAAAATCATAGGGAGTGCATTACAATAACAGAATGCACTGCATCTGGACAGGACATAGAGGCCAGTGGCCATTGTTTACAAAAACAAGCTGGGATTATGAATAATGTCAAGAGGCCAAGGCCTCAGTTATAACTCAAAAACCACACCTCTCTCAATTCCAATCCAACTGAAGCTCTCAGCATTCAACTACTCCATCTTTGTAATAAATCTGACCAATATTTGCAGTCAAGTGGATTGAAGGTCCCTTAGGGCACCTCCTGCATTGACCAAACTGATAATAATAATAATATATATATTTTAAAAAATCCTGAAGACACAATGATGACTTAAAACTGCCTTTCAACCTTCCAAGAGATAAAAGAGACTACCCATTTCACACTCTACCTCTAACCCACATCCAAGGCAATCATCAGAGAGGAGACATGGCCTTTCCCAAATCCTCTAAGATAGGAAAAGGTCTCCTTGCATTGGTGCAGGCAATGGAGTAGGGGCCCCTCCCTCTCCACTCTGAAACAAAGGAAAAACCCAGAGCTCCAACCATGTGGTGTAACATTCAAGGCCACCCACCTCTCCCACTTCCCAGCTAAGGTCTCAATGAACTGGAGCCACATGGCTCTTCCCTGTGACTGGTCAAAAGGAGGCAGTGCCTTGCACAAACACAGGCTAGGGCTCCTCCACAGGCATGACACCTCTTAAGGGAAATGCTCGAGAAGGAAAAGCCATGTGGGTATAGGTTTTGATTTGAGAAGCCAATTTAAGCAGTGGACTAGATGAGGAGACAACACTTGGTTTCCCCAGGTCTACATTCTGTCATACTCCTTCACATTTTTGCTGAAAGAAAATGGACCTTTAAAAAGCATGTATTCTGGAGCAGAGGGTGACAACGCAGAAGGGTTAAACAATTATGTCTTCCTATTTTCCAGTTTCAGCACCACTCTGAAACCCTAACAGCCTAACTCTGTTAAGGTTTAGGTGAGGGTGGAAACCAGTTTGGATGGCCTTATTCTTTCTGGTCTGTGATCTTTGATTGTATGCAGGGTTACCATGGGCCAGCAAGTACTAGGTACACCCTATATAGCTAGGGACTTCCTGAATCCAATGTCTTGGCAAATCTCACCAGAAAAACCCCACCTCTCCCAGACCTCTCCAAATGGTATACCCTTCTCAAGGTTGCCTTTCCATCTGGACTTCTCTACAACCTTTGAAATAAATGTCCTAACACCTGTCAGATTTCAGCTGTCCTTCAAGGAAGCTTGACTCAAGACACCCAAAGGCAAATTGCAGCTTTTTTTTTCCCTCTCTCTCTCCGGTGAACCTCCTGCCCCTCCCCCACCCTGCCCAGCCTTTGGGAAAGAACTGCCAAATTAATGGCCAGCCCCACAAAGATATTCCTAAATACTACTTCCAGTGCCTGTGGCCCCTGACACTGCTGATCATTCCAAGGCTCTGATCCACCTATGGAACCACCTCTGGGGTCAACTTGCCACCTGCTCCACCCAAGAAACAAACGCCCTGAAAATTGGGGTGGAAACACATGCTACACCAGTCTGCAGAACATATGCTTTATGCTAATTTTCAAAATCCTTACCTTTGACCTGAGTATCATACTCTGCGATGATCTCCTTATCCTTTTTGAATTTGGCTGGAGACGTCATGTTTTTCTTCTTTCTTCCAAATCCGAATTGTGAATTGATAGATCCACGGGAAAAATCCAACCACTGATATCAATTCCTCCAAGACCACTTCTTCCACGGGCAGAGAAATGCCCCGCGGTGGTATCCAGAGCTCCAGGAGAACACGAGCGGCGGGATGGGCAGCCGGCTACCACACACACATGCAGACTGTGGGCGCTGAGGCCGGGGGTGGGGAAGCGGGGGGCGGGGGGGGGGGCGGCGGCGGCTGGCTTATGTACTAAAGCCCTAACCACAGCCGCAGCATTAACCAGGAGAACTGCAGTGCCCGGAGGCTGGCCTGGGGTCTGACATCAACGACACAGGCTGGGAGTGGAAGTCCTTCCGCACAACATGGTGTAGGGGATGCGGGGGTGTGGACGCGCCCAGCTGTGTCCCTAGGAGGGAGTGGGTTTGTCTTGGGGTGCCAGGGGAGGGCTAGGCGTTCTTCTCGGGATATTTTTTGTGATACCAGCCCAAAGATGCTGCAAATCAAATCCCAAAAGGGTGCCGCTAAAGCGCAGAGTGGATCGGAAGTCCTTTGCTCTGGTTCACTAGCCTGTAAATGCAAGAAAAGGGGGGAGGGGGCGATCAGTCCGAGTGCAGATCCTAATCGCAACAGGGGTGGGGTCGGGGATGACACTCCAAGTCCAGCTTTGACCCATTCATCTTGGCCTAACAACGCCAGCTCGGCTCGAAGACCCGGCGCGGCGATGTAGGGAGGAAAAAGGCTCCCTCCAGATTTTGTTTTAAGACAGAAAGAGAACACTTTGGAGCAGCCGGCAGCGCGTGCTCCGGGCGGAGACTGCGGCGGGAAAGCAGAGCTGCGGGTGGGGACTGCGGCACCTCGGCGCTTTCCCAGCCCAGCAAGCCCAAGAGGGGTCCTCTCCATCTAGCCCGAGACGCGGCCCCTGACCTACAGCTGGGGTACCTCCCAGACATCTACAGGATCAATACCAGAGGGGACAAACCAGACGGGCACAACTTTTCTTTCCCTGTCACCCCTCCTCCCAGTTGTTTTGTTTTTGGTAACTAGCTTCTCCTGGCAGCAAAACGGGGGGGGGGGTGAAAGGGGGACGCTCCAGGAAGGGCCCGCTCCGCACGGGACATCCAGGAAAACAATGTGGTCCGCAGAAGCAGGAAACGGGCTAGAGGCGAGGGTCTAAACCGGGAAAACCCGGAGATGGGAGGCGGCAGGCAGCAATCGCCTCCCCCAAGCCAGGTATGAGGGTGACTCTAAATGGCACCCCCAGTATTTTTTGTCCCCCAAGCTTAGGGATCACAAATACCGCACCCAATCCCAGTCGGGTGGAAGGCATCAGTGATAGTCGCTCCAGGAGGCGCGAGAGGCGGCGGCAGGGAGGTTGAGGGAAGAGCTCTGATGCGGCGGCGGGCCCCTGCCTCCTAGGCCGCCCTGTCCCCGCCGGCGCACAGACGGCTTCAGGCAGTGTCGCCTACTCCCGGCGGCTGGAGGAAGGGCCGCGCGCAGGAAGAGCGAGCAGAGGCCGCGCGGTGCGGGAGGACAGGAAGCGGGAGGCGGGCGTGAGGTGGGGTCCTGAGGCGGGAGACAGCCCGGGCCAGCTAGAGCCGCCCAAGCTTGGACGACCAGAGAGGGCGCCGAGAGGACGGCTTTGGGGGCGAGGCAGTGAGAGAAACTGCGGTAGATTGCAACGTGAAGTGCAGGATGTTGGCAACTTTAGGGACCCGCATGAGGTTTGGATATCAGAGTGGGTGGAGAGCCCTGGGAGACCGACTGGAGGGCTGATCCGAGAGAGCGCCCTGCAAGCCGTGGGGAACACCCCATCTTTCCGGGTCCTGGGCTGGCAGCCAAGGCTGGGAGGCCAGCGGACCGTTACGGCGAGGCCCCTAGGTGGACCCGGCCAGCCGTGTGCAAAGGGGCTGCGGGAGGGCGGTGTCGCCGCATGAGGGACAGTCCTCGGCAGGGCAGGGATGGGCGGAGAGATGAGCAGTCCTGAGAAGTATTATGGGCTGCACTGGGGGATTTGGAGGGCCGGGAAGGGCGGTGTGAGGACCGCGGGCGGCGGCACTGCTAAGGCGGCGCCGAGAGCAGCAGCATCCGCAACGCGTCCACCCGCCCAGTCCCGGTTTGTTCAGTCGGAGCGGCAGTCGGGCGTACGGGGAGGGAAGGGGAAAAGGAGCCTTTACCTGGCTCTGCCGCGACGGGTCCCAGGCCCAAGGTTCCGCTTCCCACTTAGTGTTCTCCTCCCCGCCACCCTCTTCTACGCAGTTCGGCCCCCCAGTTCCCTAAGGAGACTCCGCCAACTCCGCAAGACCCCGCCGGGAAGCAGAACCCACCCCTTTGCCAATCACCGCCCGCCTTCTATCGACTGACGGGGCCTCTAGCCAATAGGAATAAGCGATCCATAGACGCCCGTAGTAGAGGCGGGGCTGACGAAACTTATAGGTGTGGCGAACGCTAGCTGCTTAGGCGCAGTCCCAGAGTGAGCTCCTCCCCGGCCTGTGGAAGCCTAAAGTGGAACTGATGGGCGGGATAAAATGGAAGCGACAACCAAACACAAACTCGCAAGAGAAGACGGGACCAATCGGACCGGGAAAGGGAGGAGTAAAGTTCAGCCAATAAGCAGTAGAGATCGGCCTGGACAGTAGCTTATCTACCAATAAGAAACTCGGGGTGTGTCTTCCAAATTCACAGGGGGAAGGAGGGTTTAATCCAAGTAGATGCTGGCCAATGATCTTAGAGGCTGAGCTAAGTTTAACCAATCATAGAGTCGATCTGACATCAGCACCGTTACTGGGGCGTGGCCTCTGAGCTCACGTCAGGAGAAGGCCCTTGGCCTTCCAATGTGGGACTGGGGCAAATTCTAGTCCTCCCAATCCCTGCTCGGCGCAAGCAATTCAAACTGACAGCGGGTTAGAAAAAGCAGAGAAAGCGGAAGAAAGAGCAAAACCCGGCGTGTTCGCTGATTGACTCCAGCGTAGACTGAGCCTATTCCGAGGCCTCTCCCCTCCGCCTCGCAGCACCGCTGCTCACTTCGGAGCGACCGCTGTGGGAGAGACCTTACGGGCTACGGGCGGCAAGTGCGAGAGCTGGGGAGGGAGAGGGCGCTGAGAGCCGTGGTGCATGGGAGGGGGCCCGCGGGCGAGCTCGAGGAGGGCGCGGGACGGGGCCAGAGCCGGCGTGGAGAGGGCTGGGGGGCGTTGAATCCTACGAAGAAGCCGCGTGGAGCCGAGCTGGAATTGGAGCGCTCTGCGGGCGGGGCTCGCACTGGGAGTGGTCAGAGTGGCTAGGCTTTAAAGGGAAGAGCCCGCTGGGAACTGGGAAATAGCCCGATTCTGGGGCCTGGGTCAGAGCCTAAGAGCGGAAGATTCTTGAAGACCAGAGAAAGTAAAACCTGTTGCAAAGTTTCCCTTCAACTCCACTTGACTCTCCCCACCTCGAACTCCACTTCCCTTCCCTCCCCAAGTCAAAAGGAAGTAAAATTTGCTCTTCCTACTCAATAAATACTAATTTTACCTTTCCACCAGGAAAATAGGACTCTTCCCAGTTTTAGAGCTTAGAGATCTCAAGGCCTTCCGACTTAATTGTTAGCCCGAGGGAATCAAAGTTTCCCCTATCAAAATTCTGCACCTTTTTCTACGTGGACCGCTATGTCTACCAACAACTGTACTTTCAAGGACCGATGCGTGTCCATCCTGTGTTGCAAATTCTGTAAACAAGTTCTCAGCTCTAGGGGAATGAAGGCTGTTTTGCTGGCTGATACTGACATAGACCTTTACTCTACAGACATCCCTCCTACCAAGTAAGTCTTACCGGGTGGCTCTTTAACTGGACAGTGGATGGCATGGGTTCCTGGGAGTCAAGGTTATCATTTGGTGTCCCAGCCACTCCCATCAGTCTGATGATTCCCTTGGAGTTTATCTAAGTGGGCAGACTGTCTGGACACAGTCTGTGGTTTACCCAACGTGGTCAGTACTGAGGTCACGCTTCCAGGCACTTAGAGCCGTGTGTCTGTGCGTCCCTTGTGTTGACTCTTAGGGCTCAATGCCTCGTCCCAAAACACCCTTCCTCACTGAAGCAAGTCTTTAACAGCCACTGGAAAGAAGTGTGTAATAATTCATTTAAAGTGAAATTC
Source organism: Tokudaia tokunoshimensis (assembly GCA_036184795.1). Classification (NCBI taxonomy): domain Eukaryota; kingdom Metazoa; phylum Chordata; class Mammalia; order Rodentia; family Muridae; genus Tokudaia; species Tokudaia tokunoshimensis. The sequence goes on along the minus strand of BTHU01000013.1, from coordinate 62,801,931 downwards.
ATGATTAATAAAGATAGTAAATTTGAACATTTTAAAATATAGGGAAGTAAAGATATATATATCCTCTTCGACCCCTTGAAATCTTCTGTGAATTTGCTTAAGTCATTTATTACAGAGATAAGTGAGGTGCTATTTTGTTTGGGTATGTGCACTTGTATGGTGAAAAAGAAAGCCCTAGATGATAAAATCGTAGAACCAAATGTCCCAAAGGTTCCAATGATCCAATGTGTTGTTTTAGTTAGATATACTTACACAGAAATTTGAAATACTCTATCTTTATAACAGCCGTGGTCATAGGGAAGTCTCAGGTTAGGTTTCTACATGTTGGAGTCTAGCATAGAATCAAGTTTTTGTATTGCTTGTTTTTCTCTGTTGGAGTTCTAGTCTCAATGGATTCATGTGCCAAAATGGGTGTGTATCAGTGAATGCATTGGTTTTTAAGATTTATTCTTTTGTCACTATGTGTACATGTGTATTTGTTGGAGGATAGGTGGATATGTGCACGGATGCCCTCAAAGCTAGAGGTATAAGGTCCTCTGGATTGGCCAGTTGTGGGCTTCATGATGTGGGTTCTGGGAAGGGACCTGCAGTCCTCTGCAAGAGGAGTGAATCTTCCAAGTGTTTAGAGTAAGAACAAATATTACCCAATTCTTACAAAAATGAACTATGGCTATATTTGAGAGTCTAGTTCTGCTCTGAATATATGAAATTTGTGCCAAATCACAACTAAAAGTGTCATTGGGGTACTGTGGAAAAATCAGGGCCCTAGCATGCTACAGGAATGTGAAATGGTAAAGCTGCTAAGAAAAACAATTTGGTGGTTCTTCATTAAGTACAGAATTACCATATGATCCATATTCATTCCACTTATAGGTATGCATCCAAAGAATTCAGATGAGCATCTTGTCAGCAGCATCCACAGTCTAGGAGATAGGAATAATCTGAGTTTCCATTGACTCATCTAGTCAATGGGTACTCAGAAGGTTGCCTTAAAGGAAAAAAATCTTGTCACATGCTGTAATGGGATGAACCTGGAGTACATTATGCTAAATGGAACAAAACAGTAACTAAACAACAAATACTGTATGACCCTGCTTATATGAAGAATCTGAAGGAAAATAGTGGTAGCTAGGAAGTAGGGAAAATGGGGGTTGTTATACAGTAAATATAGAGTTTCAGTTTTGCAATATGAAAATGGTCTGGAGAGTCATCCCACAACAATGTGACCATATTTAATACTTTTAAACTGTACTTATTTAAAAGAAAGATGGAATTCTTGAAATATAGCTCAATGGTAGCATGCTTGCCTAGCATTTATAAGGTCCTGAGTTCTATCCCTACTGCCATACATACTTACATACACACACACACACATACACACACACACACACACACACATACACACACAGTTTTTAGAGAGGACATATGGCAAATTTTTATCACATCTTAGAATTAAAAGCTTTGGTATATTTAACTGTCTGTTAAACTTTTTTTATCCTCCAGCACAGTGGATTTCATTGGAAGATGCTATTTCACAGGAATCTGCAAATGTAAACTGAAGGACATCGCATGTTTGAAATGGTAATTTGTGGCACTGGTTTATCCCCAATAAACCTATGTAATCTAAGAGGTAACAATGAGATTTACACTCATAAAAATCAGAGAGCAAGGGAGATGGCTCTCCTGGTAACGTGCCTGCTGTGGAAACGTGAGGCTCTGAATTTGACCTGGATGTGGTAGCACACACTTGCTGTCCCAGCTCTGGGGATCTAGAGACAGGAGGATCCAAGGAGTTATCTGGACAGGCAGCCTAGCCTGACTGACAAGCCTCAGACTTCAGTGAGAGACCCTTCTCAGAAAAAAGGTGAAAGGCCCCTGAAGAACTAAACCCCTGATTGACTTCTGTTTTTTACATGCATGCACATAACTGTGCTATCTGACCCCACATATAAATCAGATCTGAGCCCCACTCTATCCCTGTTTTCTGCGTGGTCTTGAATAAACTCTTTAAGCCTCAAAAGTTAGGAAACCTGTAGAGTTAGAATTTTTTTTTTGTTTGGTTGGTTGGTTTTGGTTTTTTGATACAAAATTTCTCTGTGTAGCCCTAGCTGTCCTGGAACTCGATTTGTAGACCAGGCTGGCCTCTAGAAATCTCATAGAGATCTGCCTATCTCTGCCTCCGGAGTGCTGGAATTAAAGGCATGTGACACAGTGCCCAGCTAAAAATTTTTTTTCTTTTTGGGAGAGGATCTTACTCTGTAATTCAGACTGATCTTGAACTCACTATATAGCCCAGGAGAGCCTCTAATTTCTGGCAACTCCTTTGCCTCAGCCACCTGAGTGCTGGAATTGCATGCACCAACCACCATACCAGCTGCTTATTTAATTTCTGTCCTCCCCAACTCTCCTCTCCCTCCCTCCCTCACACTCCTCTCCACACTGCCTCCCTCCATCCCTCCCTTCCTTCCTTTTCTGAGACACTGCTGCCCTGTGCAACCAAACCTGGTCTGAACTTCCTATACAGTTAGCATTGGCTTCCAATTCACACTCATCCTGCTTCTGCTTCCAACTCCTAGGGTTACATGTGTGTGCCACCATGACCAGCTCTTTAATTCTGTCTGAATATTTAGTTTTATAATGATAGGAATTAAGAAGCAATCTGCGTTTAGCCTCTGACATCGTGAGCTGGAAATGAATGGCTGAATGTTAAAAGCTGCATGAAGTGTAACCGAAAGGTAGATGAGAACTGTTACTAGTATCTCTGAAAGATGAATGAAGTTGTGTTATTCCATTACAGAGACATGGAGAGTTACAAGTCAGCAGACTGTTAAGGTGTTAATGGCTGTTTGACCTTACCAATTCAGGCCATGCTTGTATTGAGAACCTACCATGTGCCAGTTAGTGCTGTCAGGACTGGAAACCCAGGATATATATCCATAAGATAAAGTTACTGACCTCTGGACATGATATTCTAGTGTAAACATGATCATTCCAATCCAATACTAAGATAAATAAGATATTTACTACAGTGGGAGTACTACAGAGAAAATAACAATATATGATAGAAAATACCAGAAATTGAGAAAGCAAGTAAGAGTCATTTTAGACATCATTATAAGGGAAGATAGCCCATAAAGATGTATGCACTCGAATTGAGTCCTAAGTATAAGAAGAATGTACTGGGCAGAGGGAATAACACACCCTAAGATCCATGGCAGGAAGAAATTTAACATGCTCTTTGAATATGTTATACTGTTTGGCCAGTGGAAAGCTTTTGAAGGGGCTGGCAAAGGAGCAGAATGATCTACTATAACCCCGCAGAAATGTTTGTTCCATAAAAACAAGGGCTTGGTTGTGTTCATTGATGGATTTTTAGCACCTAGAACAGCACCCAGCATACAGTAGATGTTCAACAAACATTAGTCACATGAGTGAGTGAATAGACAAATGAACGAACGTAGGTGGTAACTGAGTCTATATATTCTTGCAGCATAGCCTTACAAATAGCTGTTAGTTCTGGTCCAAGAATAACTTTGGTTTTCACTTACTTGCCTGCTCAGTGTGTTGTGATTGGAAGACAGGCTGGTTTTAGTTTATAGTGTTCTTTGTAAGGTCTTGTGAAAGTAACTGCTCCCCAAATCTCACAGGGTACTGAGCTATAGTAAGAATGTTCAACATCAGGGTATAAACAATTCATGGGGAAACAAGCCATTCTCTATGTGTTCACTAGAGTTAGCATGAGACTTGGGAAAGGCAGCTGTAAGGATGAGAAACTGGTGATCTGCTGAAGGGCAGTATAACCATTTTCAATTTTCTCCAGGGGTTGCAGACTTGCTTCGCTTCTCAATTCCTCCAAAATATCTGCAACTAAATGAGAGTTGCCATCTTACGTTTGGCAGACACATGCCCTCACCTACCTCTCTGCTTTGTTGAAACAATTTTTAAAAGCTTGGACATATTAAAAACTCATCTTGTCATAGTCCCAAGGTTAGCAAAATCCTTTAACCTAGAGATCTGAGTTCATTTATATATTTTCTCTGTATAGCAACTTTAGTTTTAAATGCTTTCTAGAACAAATCACATCCCGAAACTAGCCTTCAATGAGAGCAAGAATAAAATAATGTAAGTGAAGAAATGCAGAAATATGTTAGTACTTTCACTCACAGACCTGTGAGTGCTTTGGTCCTTTTAGAGGAGAGGTGTGAAACTTACATGGTCTGATTACCTTAGCAGGCAATTGCTTCTGTGGTCCAAGTGGTACCTACTACGGGCACCATCTGCTAACAGTCACTATCTTTTTTTTTAAAGTGGGAACATTGTAGGCTACCATGTGATTGTTCCGTGTAGTTCCTGCCTTCTTTCCTGCAACAATGGACACTTCTGGATGTTTCACAGTCAGGCCGTTTATGGTATAAACAGACTAGACTCCACTGGTAAGAAACAACTGATTCATACATTTCCTTGTAATGTTTCTCTGTCAGTACCTGAGGGGAACCCCCTGCAATCTTCACAGCTAGATTAGCTAGATTGGATTGCAAGAGTGAACCACTGGTCCCTCCCCCACACACATTCAGTTATGAAAACTATCAGCTAAAACTCGTCACCACTTATCATTGAATTGAGGGAAGGCTGCAGATTAAATTTCTTAGACTTTGTTGTTGTCCTTTTGGTTTGGGTTTTTTTTTTTTTTTTTTTTTGGACACCATCATACTAAGTAGCCCAGGCTGGCCTCAGTCCTTCTACCTCAGCCTCTAAAGTGATTATAGATATGAACCACCACACACTGTCTTTTTTTTTTTTTTTTTTTTTTTTTGGTTTTTCGAGACAGGGTTTCTCTGTATAGCTCTGGCTGTCCTGGAACTCACTCTGTAGACCAGGCTGGCCTCGAACTCAGAAATCCTCCTGCCTCTGCCTCCCAAGTGCTGGGATTAAAGGCGTGCGCCACCACCGCCCGGCCACACTGTCTTTTTAAAGCAACATTTTACTTCTGTGAGATAGTATGTTAATACACATTCTGATTACAGATAACTTCAAAGACACTACATGGATAGTCAAGTGTGTATGTATGCAAACATGTGTAAAGAGAGGAGGAAAGGGTCATGGTAGTAAGGAATAGGAAGAAAACTGAGTAGCCTCTGTTCGGCAATTCTTTGAGATAAATACATTTCCAGGGCTGAAGGGATGGCTCGGTAGTTGAGAGCCTTACTACTCTTGCAGAAGACCAGGGTTTGGTTCTCAGTATCCACATTAGGCAGCATACAACTGTCTATAATTCCAGTTCCCAGGGATCCAATGCCCTCTGCTTACTTCCACAGGCACCTGCATGCTTGTGGTGCACATACAGACAAGTAGACAAGCAAACATACACATAAAACAAAATTTTAAAGTGTATACATATATATTAACATGGATATCGATGTTACAGTAGAATTCTAGTCAAGGGAACTATTTAATTCTAATGTGTTACACAAATTATTTTAGTAATAAAATATATTAGGGGCTAGGGAGATGGCTCAATGGATGTTTGAACCCCAGCACCCATGAAAAAGCCAGACATGACTGAGTGTACCTGTACCTGTAAGCCCTTTACTGGGAGACAGAAACAGGATCTCCCTAACCACCAAATCTAGCCAAAATAGCAAGCTTCAACTTTGGTCAAAGACTTAAGCAGAGAGTAATACAGCTGGACCCCCGATGTCCCCCTCTGACCTCTGCACATATACAATATGCACATATAAAAGGAAGGAGAAAAAAGAAAGTGTATTTATAGATTATTTTGAACATCTTTATTACATTTTATTTAGAGTGTGGTGTGTGTATATATACATTTGCATACACAATGGGATGCATATGGAGATCAGAGGACAACCTGTGGAAGTCAATTTTCTCCTTGTTCCATGTAGTCAGAAAACTCAGGTTATTACTTCTTTTTAGACAGGGTTTCAAATAGCCCAAGCTGGCCTCAATTCAAACTCAAGCCAAGGATGGCTTGACCCAAGCCTGGTTTTATGAGGTCCTGAAGTTTAAATCCAGGGCTTTGTGTAGCAGACAAGTACTTTACTGACTGAACTACATCTCTAGCCTAGCATGCTTCTTTAAAAGTGTGTGTGTGTGTTGCTATGTGGCTGTGTGGTTGTCTGTCTGTGTCTGTGTGTATAATTTACTTTGATAGACCAAGAGATCATTTTAAACCCTCCAATTATGCTTGTGTTTTCAAGACTGATTTTTTTTCTTCTTTGATTGCCTGGGATTCAACAGTGGCTTTTAGCCCATCACTTTGGCCTTTTAATTTAAAACTATATATGTTAAGATGGCCATTTTCAAGCAAGGACCCCTCTAACTCCCTCAAGTAAAATATAGGATCCTAATTTAGGTTTTTTCGCTTTATGTTTGTGCTGCCAATGGGACACATTAAAGAAAGTTTCTGCTTTGATACGGTTTTTCCTGCTTCACAGGGTTCAAAACACAGGGCGGAGATTTTTCAGTTTTGATTTACTTTAGAATATTGGTCAATTTCTCAAACATAAAGACCAGCATTCTTTCATTTGCACTGACTCTAATCCATGAGAAACAGATGTATCGCAGGATTTCCTTCCTCCTAACAGAGAGAGGAAGGTGGTTCTTCTGTCAGATCCAATCTCCTCATTTATTTTTTTTCTCCTTTGAACCAATTGTGCTAAGCTGCTTCATGGTTCCCGAGTACAGACTCCAAGAATATCAAACTTCTCCTTTGTAATCCTAATACTATGATTTAAAGTAAGATTTCCTAGATGCTTGTCAAAAGGAGATTTCTAATGGCTTTGGAACTGTCCTTGAATCACCTGAATAAGTAGACCAAAGGAATGCATATACAAGTTATATAAACTTCTAGAATGTTCAGTATGAAAGTTCTCTAAAAGGTCTTTGTCTTAGGTTAGCCTAGACGAATCAATCTAATTTCCCAGAGCTTTCCCAAATACACTTAGGAAATCAACCTAGATTAGATTCCCTAGACTATCTCCCAAGGCATTCAGTTTACCTTTATGGATTCTAATTTTTATTTATATTTTTTTTGGCCTAACAATTCTTTGCAATCTGGTCAGCCCCTCAGCACATGTTACCAGAAGCAGATCACCATTTATTCTTGGAATGGGTGTTAGGAAATGTTTTTTTATACTAAGCAGTTCAGACGCAAAGCCATTAAGGAAAAGAACATAATAGATATCTCTAGATTCTGTCACTTCAAATAAAGACTAACTTCTTGCCTGATTAGATCGCAATATCTCTGTCAAACAAGATAAACTTGTTTATTCCCAGTGTTTCAACCATGTACACATCTTACACATCTCTTTTGGTGCTGAGGCAAATTTGGCCCAGCATTGGCAGACTGAATTTTCAATATATTTTAAAAGATTTAGACGGATGAGGTGGCTCAGCAGGTAAAAGCACCTTGCTGTACTTGCCTGATCTGAGTTCAGTCTCAATGAGAGTTGGAAACAGGAGAATTGCCTGGAAGTTCACATACCAGCATAGCTGGAACAGTGCAGTAGAAACAAGAAAGACCTCACCTCAACAAGGTAGAAGGCGAGACTCCCAAAGCTGTCCTCCAGTCTCCACTTGTACACCACAGCATATACACATATGCCCCACACACCAGTTAAATTAAAAATAAAATATTTTCAGTGAAATACTCTACATAATAAAAAAGTAAATGAGGTAAAGCTACACCACATGTCAAACAGATAAAACCCAGAAGTAAGATGAATGAGATAAATTAGAAAAATACATACAGAATAATACCAGTCTATAAAAATTTTAGCCAGATATACTGGCACATGCTTGTGATCTCAACACTTGGAACGTAGAGGTAGAAAATCAGGAGTCTAAGGTCATCCTCAGCTACATAATAAGTTACAGGCTAGCCTAGGCTATGTGAGACTATCTTAAAAAGACAAAACACAACAACAAAATTTTAGATAACACAAAGCAGTAATCTCTATCTACAGTTGTATACACTTGTATAAAAATGCTGATGGTGTATAGATGAAATATTATATCAGTCCAGTTAGATACTGTGATTTTAACCTATTCCTTGCAAGTGATTAGTGGTCACTGTGTGTCCAATATGGTAGATAGGGAGAATAATTGAGTCTACATCTGGGCAGGGGAAAACAATGCCAATAGTGGCAGAAGCTAAATTCAGACCAATCTGTAAGTCCTGGCTTATTCCATGCCACCACGTGGCCCCTGTCTCGGTGTAGAGCAGACACCCTGAGCTGGTCCATCTTCCTTTTTCTCACACTGTCAGCTAGACAGCTTGAGTTTGTCTCAGGATGGTTTTTATTCTCTCCTAATTTAGTACTTTAAGTCATCTCATTCTCCTCAGTATATTTGGCCTGTACCTGTGCTGGTCTAGTTGGCATGAAACTGATTATTCTCTGTCAGTGCTGCTTTAGAGTATCATTTGTTATAGTGACTCCTGTAACCTAGTCCTACAGTCTACAGCTCTGCTTTGACAGCCTGTAATCTAAACCCACTTACTTTAAGAAACTACGTTATAACTGACTGCTTACCAACATACTAGGGATTGAATCTCAGACCTCACACTCCTCAGGAAAGGGCTCCACCACTCAGCTATCCCCCAAAGCCTCTTGAGATAGTATCTGAGTAAGTTGTCCAAACTGGCCTAGAGCTTGTAGTTATCCCAACAGCTGGGACTTAAAGTCCATACCAGCAGGCACATCTTATCTTGATCAGAAAAATTATATTAGCTACTGCTCCATATATCAAGGAAATGACTCATTTAGAAATCCCCCTTGTACCCTACAAAAAGGTAATTAATCTAAAAGATTCTTGTGCAATCTCTATTCTAAGCATTATTGAAATATATTTTAAAAGCATCAACATAGAGTAAGAATGGAATTGTGTGGCTGGAGACAGGGTTGGAGCAGATGGGGACAACAGAGTTCCTTTTGAGTTCTAAGAGTCTAACATTCAAGCTTTTGCTTAAAATGGTCTTTAAAATGTTCGTGTAGGGAGCTGTAGTTAAGAGCACTAGAATGCTCTTCCAGTGGTCCTGAGTTCAATTTCCAGCAACCACAGGGTGGCTCACAACCATCTGTAATTAGATCTGATTCCTTCTGCTGTGCATGAAGACAGAGCACTTATATATATAAAATACATGAATAAGTAAATCTTTTAAAAAAAAGATTAGGTAAAAAATGCTCATGGATAATAATAGATAGTTTTATTTGTAAGACATTTTTCTCTGCTGCTGTCTTCACTAGTGGTGCAAGAGTTTATATGATAAGCTTGGCATATAAAGTTTTATATGTCATGTTCTGAACTGTAGTAATAAGCTCTAAAGAATTTTATGGCCTTTTATTTTCAGGTGTAAACTTCCTACTTTGGGGCAATCTGCCAGAGACAGAAGAATGTACAGATGAGGAAATGCTAGAAATTTCAGCAGAAGAATATATTCGATGAAAGAATTATGATGTATATGAAGTATTTTATAATTTTTCTATTTAAAGTATTTAATTGGTCAGTTTTAACATTGCTAGTAAAGATTTGTCTGTGGTTTAAAATGCCAGTGGAACATTTTCTGTTTTATTTGCGATTTCAAATTAGTTACTTCAATTCAACTTATGTTGATTTTTTTCTTCTATTTCTACTGCTTCCTCTCCCCTAACTCTCTGCTCCAATTGGTATATTGACTTCAAATAGGAAATGTCACATATCATTCAGCTACCTTCCAAATGGAGTTTTTCTGTAACTTGATGCCAGATAGCATGATTCTATTTTCCTGAATAAGAACATTAATATCCCCTCCTATATCAGCCACACAAAATATGAGGCTCAACTGCATATAATAAGAATTTAAAGAAAAAGTAAAGATCGGGCTGTCAGGTTTCCATGGGTACTGGTTATCATATGCTTTATTGGTAGCAACTGCTTTAGTATTGAAAATGGTGTTAGACATGAGTTTGACAGAAAATTATCAATGTATGCTGTTTAGAAATGCTAATTACTTATATTCTCCTAATATAGATGCTGTACCATGTGAACCAGGTAAAGTCAGCCTTCATCTTTAAGTTATCCATTCCCTAGGGATTTTTCTGTGAATAGCAAATTGTAGATGAGTCATCTAGGCCCAAAGTCTACAATAGAAATAAACTAAAGAAGGGATTACTTAGGCCAACACACATAAAAATTTTCCCTCTCTTCCCATTGTTTTTTATTTTGAGACTAAGTCTCACTGTGTGTCCCTGGCTGGCCTGGAACTCACTGTGTAGATAAGGCTGAGCTTAAATTTATAATCCTTTGCCTCGGCCTCCTCAGTAGCTAACACTACAGATCTGTATCCAGGCCTGGCTTGCTCTTATATTCTTTTTATCTTTGAAGTCTTCATTGATTCTTTGTGAATTTCATATCAGGCATCCTGTCTCTTTATACCCACCCTCACCCTTGCAACCCCCTCACCAAAAGAAAAATAATCTTATTGTGAAAGCTATAGTGTGTCACAGGGTGCCCTACTTCTTTACTTGCAGATATTCCTTGCATTGAATCATCAGTCTGTTTCAAGGCCTCTGGCTTCCGCAATGCCATCAATACTGGCTCCTCACTGGGACTCCTCTCAGATCTCCTGTTGTTGCCCTGTGCCATGGAGCTCCTGCAGCTTTGGATCTGTAGGACCAGACCTTTCACATGCTCAAGCAATTCGTAGATGGGATAGATGTTGGGTCACCAACTCAAAGCCCTGGATCTGGGCCTGGGTGGTGGCTGAGCTGGTCAGCTCTCAGTTCTCCTGCACCCACCACCAGGGTGAGCTCTGCAGCACTGCCCCCGCTAGCTCACCCAATGCTGCAGCCAGCTAGGGGCAGGGCCAGCTCTCCTGCTCTTAAATCTTGTACTGGAAAAAAAGTGGATACTTGGGCAGGCTTTAAAAAAACAAAAATGAAGTTTATAACACATTGTATATTCTCCAGTTACAGAAACAGTTTAATGCTGGAATCAAGAATGTTAAAAGTCAAGGCTAACCTTCACTAGAATTCTTCCGGTCCCCATTCAGCTCAGGTCTTCACATGCTGTTTGACTTGGGTGCTCTGAAGAGGCAATACCAGACAGGGGCATACTGACTGAAACAAACCCAAATGCTCCATTACAGCTGGACAGTATTTCAGACTACCCAGCTACTTTTAAATGATTCTTTTATATAGGAAAGCCCATTTTAGATAGCAAATGAATTCATTCATACATTTTTACCTCAAGAGGTACATTCATGATGCTTTTCCCCGCTTTGTACTTGAAATTGAACCTGGGACCTCAGGCATGTTAGACAAGGACTCCACTACTAAGCTACCTTTTGAAAATAAAAGCAAATTACATAGTCTGGAAAGACCAAAGCAGAATCATGTATGTGTGTAGCATACGATTTCTGGTCCTGGCATAATTGATAGTTTTAAAACCATCTATGCGTTTGTCATCTTTTAATAATCTACTCAGCACTTTATATTATGCTCCTATCATGTGGCAAGAACTGCAGGGGTCAGAGAGAGGATCTAATTCACTGGTAGCAGGTAAGTTAACCAAGACACCCTCAAAGTGCCATGACTCCAGGGACAAAGCACAATCATACTAAGTAAAAGGAAAGAGTGGGAGTTGAGAAATTATTAAAGAAAAAAATAATTCTTGAGGCAGGCTTTGTGCCCAGGAGTTTGCCAGCTGGGATGAGAGCTTGGAACAGAGAACATGAAGAAATGGATGAGGGGATGAAATGATCTCACTTGCTTGGGGAAATTATAAGTGGCCCCCCATCCCTTGTAAGGAACTATTAAGGATTAATTCAAGATAAAACACGGTTTGTCAGTGTCACCCAGAAGCAATGTAGTTGTTGGAGTTGTTAAGAAGAGAATACAATTACCATTTTTCAGGACAATGGTTCTCTTAAAGTATAATCAAGTTACGGTTTTCTAATGTTCTTTCCTTGAAGGGCTTCACTTGACTGTGATGCTTACTTTACCCTTTAAACACGTGCAATTCCTGAGGCTCCCTGACTCTTGTCTTTCAGAGAGCCCCTATTTTCTCCTCTCTACCTAACCATTCATGAAGTTCAAAGAAGGGAGAATGACTCATCTGCTCATTTGCTGTGGATTTTGCTGTTACTTTATCTTTTCCTCAAGCTGATTTCTCAACCCTAGGCTCTGTTGAGGCATCTTGGGTGGAACCCAATCTTAAACTATAATGTTTGTAATAGCCCCTGGCTCTAAAACTCAGGTCCTTAGATATTAGTATTTTAAGGAGGTTACCTATTAAGAACTGATCTTTTGACCTCTGAGTCACATGGGACTGATTAAGAATTATCTATATTTACTTTCCTTTGGTAAGAAGGCAGGGACCATAATATAGAAACCATAATATAGAAAACAACTAGCTATAGAGAGTCCAAACAGTGGATGCAGAGGTAGGGAGGAAACGGATTGAACGTTCTTGCTTCAGTAGTGAATTACATGATGATGGCTCTATATTTTAACATTCATGCTCATAAAAGGAAATATTTTCCTTTTCTGCCTCTCTTTTTCTCTCTCTCCCGCCCTCCCTCCCCCCCTCCCTCCCCCCCTCCCTCCTTTATAAGCAGACTAAACCATAGTTTCTTTCTTTCCTGGTATTGAGTGTATGCCAAATTTACCCTAAACTGCACAGATGGAAAAAATTAGTCTATGTCTGTGGTACCTCTGGGGTTGAATATTTTTAGTACTTAAATCTTTAGTGAAAGGTTCTTTCTTCCAACATTAAAGAATGATTTTATTGTTATTCAGTGTACAAACTCACGGGTGTAAAAATTGACAGTGTCACCTTTTTTTATATTTTATTGAGAGCTGTCACATGTCCTGTAATTCTTGGAATCCCTTTGGAGTCATCATTTCATTTCCACTTCACAAATTAAGAATATCTCCTCCCTGCCTCCTAAGGCCTCACTGATTAGCACAGGTTGGCCTTGAACTTGCAGCAGTCCTCCTGCCTAAGTTGATCAAGTACTCAGATTACAAATTTGCACCACTTTGCCCAGGTAAGCAAGAGAAAAATCTTAATTCAAACACCTAAAGGATTAGAAGACTCTAAACTAGATTTGCGTTTCCCCACTCCCCACCCCCTTTTGTTTTTTAGGGATCTCTCTTAACCTTCCAAAGTGAGCCTGAAAGCTATTTTCCTCTCAAGCTTTGAAACCTAGGGCAAATTTTCTAGGTGTGCTTCTTCCCCCAAACCCCTTCCCCATCCCCTGGGGATCAAATTCAGGGGCTCACACATACTAGGCAGGCACTCTACCACTGAGCTACAACCCCTCCAAAGACAAATTTTCTCTGACTTTTAAAATTCAGTTACTTTAGCTCACCCATCCAATACTGTGGACAAAACAGATGCTAGGGATACAGCCATGCTATTTGAGGGGAAGGAAGCAAACAGGGAACATTTACTGGGTGTTTATTGTGTGCCAGCTGTCACTCAAATGCTTTCTTGGCGCATAATCCCTAATGGCTAGTTCCTATTATCCTTGCCATAAAAAAATATGAAATAAACAAACTGAGGCAGAGAGAAGTTTTTGAAGAAATACCTTTCCTAAGTTGGCAGAGCAACTAAAAATCAGCACTGTAAAATACGGGGGGGGGGGGAGGGGGGTTATTCTAGTTAATCAGCTTCCAACTATGCCTCCTTATGTTCCCAGTATCATTGACTCCCATTCAAATAAGTCAAGTTTTCCATTAGCAGTCCTTCCTGTGCATGGCTCCCTGTTATCCTTCAGTGAGTTTGTTGTAAATTGAGATAAGAACAGTATCTCACTTTTTAGCAAGAGGGCCTTGTTTAGCTGCACCTGATAAGAAAGCTGGTCTTATACATGATTGGGGCTGGGGGTTTCCCAGTTCCCAGCTTTCCTATATGTCTATCTGGAAATGAAGTCATTTTCATGAGTTTAGACTTTCATCCTTCAAGTAACAAAAGTTCACAGTACAATAAATGCTTTAAGATATGTGTAGTTCTCAAAACCTGAATCCAAATGACCACCTTTTGCAAATTTCCTCAGTCTCTATTTTCTTATATAAGTGTATATTTGCAATGTATTTATGTATAACTTTAGAAGCTATCCTGCCACAAATGAGTATTACTTGATTTTCATGCAAGATTATGCATGTATTAAAAAGCAAAAACAGGCATCAAATCTATGTTCAACTTTGCATTTTGATATTTATGGCAGAGTGCCTTGACAAATAGCTAACAATTCATTGGAGTTGCCACGGATGGACTCTGCTGAAGTTTGCCACCAGACTGTGTCTCTCCACCTCCGTTCACACAAATCATTTCCTCTGCCAAGGAGCCCCAGGCAGAAGCAAGCATATTCGAGTAATTCACTTAGGGGAAGCTGTACCCAGAATATCCCAACAGTTTGCTTTCTGCTTCTCTCTCCTTGCTATATATTTTCCTCCCCAGAGGAAGCACCTGTTTTTATGGCTATGACACCTGAAAGCAGCGTTGGTGTTGCAGGAGACTGCCCGCGTGTGGGTGGATTCCCAGGGTGTTCAGTGAATTTTTTTTAAATGTTTTTTTAAGGAGAAACATTCTCAGCCATTGGAACATTGCCTTGTCTTATCAAAACGGCTCTGTAACCACATTCACAAATACCTTAGAATACTGAGTTACAGATGGAATTCAGTAGAAGACATACTGAGCTAATTTCCTTTGTACGACATTACCCAGAGAGACCAAGCTGTCAGTATCCTCAAGAACAAGCCTGCAAATGATGATGGCAAATGCCACAGGAGGTGTGGATGGCTTTGGCCTTTGGGAGCTTCTGTCCACCCTCACAAATTCACTTGTAATGAAAATTTACTGCAAACAAACAGATCAAGCATGCTTATTTTAAGATGATTATATAGTGGTAGCAATGGTAGAAACTGTTAGTTTGGAATAATGTTGAATCTGAAAGAATTCTGAACATTTCCAGTGTATATTCATGAAGAGAAATGACAGAAACACAGGATTCTAGGAATAAAGAATGTCATACTCTGTCCTAACCTAAAGCCATCATCTCTAAATCATACCTTTTATTTATCAAGCATTAGTTAAACTACTTAACCCATGTTTAATAAGCATATTTTATATGGGCATTATTTTTAAATATTACAGTTTTTTAAATAACTCGTTAAAAGGGAAAAACCCCTTCAGTATCTTTCTATAATACATTTTTTAAATATGTTTCGTTTCTCAGACTCCCTTGCAGCTAGCAGTTTGGATATAATTTACTTTTTGCTAGCTATATGCACATATACATTTGCACAGTCTTGATTCTGGAACCAACTTTAGTGGAAATAAGGATGGTGACTACATACTGGTTACCCATTTTGCTAATCTAACATAATTCCTTGATTTGGCTTGAAATATAATCACTTCTAGATGCCCAGATCATGACTAAGGTAATATGGTAGATTTGCCAGGCAAAGCAGTACACACCTACAATCTCACCACATGAATGGAAACAAGGAAATCAGGAATTCAAAGACAGGCTCAGATACAAAGAAAGTTGGAGGCCTAGCCTTCAGTAGACCCTGCTGGAAATAAAAACAAAACAAAACAAACAAAAAAAAAAAAAAACCATGTATGGTGGTTCACACCTGTACACCCAGAACTTAGAGGGTGGAGGAAAGATGATCAAGAGTTTAAGGTCATCCCCAGCTCTTTTAAGACCCTCAAAATAGATAGCAGTAACAATAAAATGATGGTAGATAGCAGTAACAATAAAATGATGGTAGTAATAGGGCTAGAGATACGGGGTCAATGGTTAAGAGTACGTACTGCTCTTGCAGAAGAACCAAGTTTGGTTCCCACCACCTACATAGAGGCTCACAATGGCCAGCAACTCTAGTTCCAGGGAATCTGGCCTGTAAGGGCTCCTGCATGTACGAGGTATACCTAAATTCATATGAGCAAACACACATTCTGTAAATAAAATAAATGATAAAGATATCTTTTTAAAAAACTACTCAGCTATTAAAAACGATGAATTCATGAAATTCTTAGGCAAATGGATGGGACTCGAAAATATCATCCTGAGTGAGGTAACCCAATCACAAAAGAACACACACAGTATGCACTCACTGACAAGTGGATATTAGCCCAAAAGCTCCAAATATCCAAGATACAATTCACAGACCGCATGAAACTCAAGAAGAAGAAACACCAAAGTGAGTGCTTTGGTTCTTCTTAGAAAGGGGATCAAGATACTCACGGGAGCAAAACATGGAAACAAAGTGCAGAGCAGAGACTGAAGGAAAGGCCATCCAGAGACGGCCCCACCAGGGGATTCATCCCAGAGACAGTCACCAAACCCCAACTATGTGAATGCTAAGAAAGGCTTGCTGAAAGGAGCCTGATATAGCTGTCTCCTGAGAGACCCTGCCAGAGCCTTATAAATAAAGAGTCAGATGCTCACAGCCAGCTGAGTGCAGGATCCCCCAGTGAAGGAGTTAGAGAAATGACTGAAGGAGCTGAGGAGGGTGGCAACCCCATAGGAAGAACAACAATATCAATCAACCAGATCCCCCAACCCCAGAGTTCCCAGGGACTAAGCTACCAAGTACACATGGCTCCGGCTGCATATGTAGCAGAGGACGGCCTTGTCAGGCATCAATGGGGGAGAGGTCCTCGGTTCTATGAAGGTTCGATAGATGCCCCAGTGTAGGGAAATCAAGGGCAGGGAGGCAGGAGTGGGTGGGGTGAGTGGGTGGGAAGAGGAACACCCTCATAGAAGCCGGGGAAGGGGGATGAGATAGGGGGTTTCTTGGAGGGGGGAAACAGGGTAAGGGGATAACACTTGAAATATAAATAAATTAAAATAAATAAATAAATAAATAAATTTTTTTAAAAAGAAGAAAAAAAGAAGTGAATGGCTTATTTCTAGAGACCATGCCTCATACTTGCCTCTTTAGAATCTGCAAGCCTGAAACCCACTAATCTTTTCCGTTATCAATTGCTGTGTAATAAACACACACCCTCCAAACTTAATCAGGAGTGATTCTGTTGATCTCACATGGCCTTGTGTGTGTGATTGTATTCAGCAATCAAGTATGCTGGTCTAGCGGGCCCTAGAAGATTCCACTCACTAGATGGGATTCCCTAAATGCTAAGCCCTTTTTCCTAGGTTCATCTCACCATTTCACTAATCTAGCTTGAGGGTTCTGTCTTGTTTTTGTGTAGTGGCTGCCCACTAAGAGGTTCAAAATGTGAGCTAAATCTGGAAGTCACACTTTTGCCTCATTCTGTTGGTCAAAGTCAATCATAAGGATGGTCTTGATTCAGGGGAGAAAAAAATAGACTCCATTTCTTTATGGGAGTTGTGGCTAAATCATACTGCCAAAAGTCACATGACACAGGATGGGTTCTTACAGTGTCTGCCTACCACAACTATATTTAGCCCTTTGCCTTATGGGACAAGAGACCATTCCTGCTGGGAAAAGCATATACACTTACAAGTAGTTCATATTCTCAAAGAGAGGCATATCCTCCGGAAATACCCAGAGAGACACCATCAGTAACACTCTATGAAGTAAAACAGTGGTCAGCACTTCTTGTCTTAGTTATAAACTGTGAGTGCACCTTTCATATACCAGGATCTGTGAGGGCCAAGAGGGTTAAAGAAAAAGCAATCACTTAGCAGCCTGCTGTAGCATTTACTCTCTGTCCAAAATAATATTGCTTAGTCCTCAGTAAAGGAAAAACAACTATCACTGTCTGTACGATTCAGGCAAAACTCAATTCTTGGTAACATAAAAGTTGCATCTTAAATATATAAATGTGTAGATATTTCCATTCCTACTCAGTCTGGGACTGTGAATCAAGTGTAATTGATGATCAAATTATACCGATGCATTTTTTTCCTTTTGACAGTTCATGAGTTTAGTGCCAATCGTCCCTTTTTGAAGATCTCTGCAGCACAGTTGAAGCTAGATTCTTGGTCTGACATTAGAACTCTGTGATCCCAGATGATGGCTGGTTTGGAATCTCTAGCAATGACTTGTGTCATGTGCTTTAATCAGGAGCATGCTTACTAGTCTAACAAGTGTCCACACCCATTAGGAAACATAACTCAGACTCTGCATCCTTTTGCCCCTACTCTGATCATAAGAACCTGAGCTTCTGACTTGTAGGTGATAAGCCACTCTGCTCAATCATCCTCAGTGGGATGGAGTCAGATCTTTACCTGATGATGGTATGCTGGATCCCACGTGCCCAGCCAGAGGTCAAGTTACCTGGTTTTGCTGTTCTATTGCATATTGACCTTCTGCATGTCAACCAGTTACCAAGTAATCCTCCTGCCTTAGTCAGGGTTTCTATTCCTGCACAAAATACCATGACCAAGAAACAAGTTGGAGAGGAAAGGGTTTATTCATCTTATACTTAGACATTGCTGTTCATCACCAAAGGAAGTCAGGCCAGGAACTCACACAGGGCAGGAACTTGGAGGCAGGAGCTGATGCAGAGGCCATGGAGTGGTGCTGCTTACTGGCTTGCTTCCTCTAGTTTGCTCAACTTGTTTTCTTATAGAGCCCAGGACTACCAGCGCAGGGATGACACTGCCCACAATGGGCTGGGCCCTCCTCCCTTGATCACTAATTGAGAAAATGCCTTACAGTTGGATCTCAGGGAGGCATTTCCTCAAGGGAGGCTCCTTTCTCTGTGATAACTCCAGTTTGTGTCTAGTTGACACACAAAACCAGCCAGTACACCCCCTACATAGCATATATTTCTATTTGCAAATATTTAGGCAGGTCAAAGATTTATATACTATTTCCCCAGAAAATGCCAATTCTCTGCATGTAATCACCATCAATCATTAATTTAGTTGGCAAAAATGTAATAGAACACTGATAGACTGGAAGCTGAGCTGAAAGAGGGGGCTAAGCCCTAATCACTGTGTGGCCTTGGACATTATTTCAAAACAAAAGGTTAA
The DNA here is from genome assembly GCA_036184795.1 of Tokudaia tokunoshimensis. Classification (NCBI taxonomy): domain Eukaryota; kingdom Metazoa; phylum Chordata; class Mammalia; order Rodentia; family Muridae; genus Tokudaia; species Tokudaia tokunoshimensis. The sequence goes on along the minus strand of BTHU01000013.1, from coordinate 62,782,952 downwards.
GCAATATGCTTCCTGAAATGCCTTCCAACTCTAACATTCCACAGATTCATTTCAATTTTTTTTTTTGCAAAGAACTTCTTATTCATCAGCCAGAATTAATGATATTCATTTGCAAGGGCTGCTGTGACAAAGCACTCCAAGCTAGGGGACTTAAACAGCAGAGATGTATTGTCTCAGAGTTCTAGGGGCTGGAAGCACAGGATCTGGGTGTTGGCAAGCTAGGTCTTTCTGAGAGCTTTGCTGGAAGAGTCTGTTCCTGGCTTCTCTCCTTGGCTTGTAGATGGCTGTTTTCACATGGTGTTCTTCCTTTGTGCATGTCTGTCTCCAATTTCCTTTTTTTTTTTCATAAGGACACTAGTGTTTATTGCCCAAGAAGTCCTTGTTCCAAAATACTGAGAGTTCAGACTTTGACAGATATATATTAGTGGGGACAAAATTAAACCTAGAAGCTAGACATGGTGGTACACACCAGTAACCTCAGCGCTGAAGGTGAAGGCAGAAGGATCAGGACTTCAAAGTTATCCTTGGCCACCCTTGGCCACATAGTGAGTTTGAGGCTAACCTAGGCTACAAGAGTCCTTGTCTCCAACAACAACAACAAAATTCAGCTCATAATAAAACTTACCTATTGAATATAAGCAGAGAATAAAGATTGATGGCTTGACTACTAGCTGTGACAGTGGTGACAGAAGCGTGGTAAACTCGTAAGTAGGTAGAGAATGCTGAGTTTCTGTTGTGGACACTAATGCCCTAAGCCTACACTGAGAATGATTTTGATTCTCAGCATCGCCACACATCTCTATGTTCTTTCATCTATTTTTATAACTAAGTGTGAAATTTCTTGAACTTCTTGGACTGTTTGACCAATGATTGTTCAAAGGAGCCTCTGAAGTACTATATAGGCCATTATTCAATTAAACAACCCTATGGAGCTTTGATTGGGTTCGGACATCAGAGGATATGATTATGAATGAAATATGCTTTTCTGTGCTGGCATGGGGCTCCTAATTATATAATGTTATTTCTATCAGAAAAAAAAAAAGAGTACATTAGATTTTGATGACTCACAAGCACTCATTCAGATTCAGTGAAAATACAATCAATGTAAACAAGAGCATACCAGAGATGGAATCCAGTATTGAAGATCCTGACAGTTCAGAGTTTCCAGCAAAAGTACCCTTCTCTCATCACAGGTCTCCTTTAGAGCCTCTTCTAGCCTGGAAATCCACTAGGTGGAGCAAAGGGCCAGGAATTACTAACCAAGAGCATCCCCAAGTAAAACAACTAGCACAGCTATTCCTTTCCTCTAGGTCTAGACCAACGCAAGCAGGAAATTGAGTTTCTGATCTGCTTGAGATCAGATGATTCCTAGACGCTAAAATAGACAGTAGCCCAAGGAATAGAGAAGCACAAATTTGCTGAGCAGGTCACACTATTAAGTATACAGAGGGCACACCCATCTGGGACTAGTTCCCCCACCCTCACCTCCATTCCCACCCCCTGCCGGCTAGGTTGTTATTACAGATTTCCTTTCTATTTTCCATTGGTGACAGATGGAATTTAGGGGCAGAGATCTTACCAAACTCCTATAGCCAAGAGATCCTATGCTTAGATCATCCACCCCCTTATCTCTGCCTGCTCGAGCCATTCCTGAGCCCTAGTAGCAGCCTGGTTTCCATTTAAATTATGTTTTCTTTGATTCCAGGCCCTTGGATTCTAATACTTCCTTCCTTGGGTTGCAATCTTGCGTTCTTTTCTGTGCTTAGGGGTTGGTTAGCTGAACAGAGGCCAGGAACTTGGTTGATTCTATATGAAGACTGTTAGTGTGCCAATGGAGACTACCCGTGTTTACCCTGCTCCTGTCAGAGACCTCTGGTGGCCTCTGCATTCAAACTGCAGATGTTAACTGTCTCATGTCTCAGTCCAAATCTGTTACCAACATTCCAAACACTTACAGAAGGAAATTTGGGGAAAAGGAGAATTCTCAAGTCAAAATAACTCTTCTTTCTCTGTTGTGGAAATACTTATTGAACTATTAATTACCTTCCTCTTTAATCTAAGCAGGTTAGGTAAATCTTTAGTAATTTATCACCTTAAAGTGTTTTTTTGCAGAATGATCATGCATCTTCGAACAAAATCTGAACTCACTGAAGAAGTGTGTGTGTGTGTGGGGGGGGTGTTATCTATGGCTTTGAAAACAGAAGGAACAAGGAAGGAGAAAATTTCCCAAAAAGGTAATGAAAATTTCCATTGTTGACTGTGGTGGTGCTTGCTTTAATCCCAGCACTCAGAGGCAAGAAGATCTCTGTGAGTTTTAGGCTAGCCTGGTCTACATATCAAGATTTATATCAATTAGGGGTACATAGTGGGACTGTGTCTCAAGAAGTAGAGGAGAAGGAGGTTGGTTTTCATCTAGGGTGAAATAATGACCTATGGGACATTTCTTGGCTTTGGTGTCATGGAAAACTTAGGACCAGATATTAAAATGCAAACTCTCTTTGTAGTGAGAGACACAATCTATTGGGTTCAGACTCCATCTTAGAGAACTTGACCTAAGGTTGAACTCAATAAACTAACATGCCGGTACCTAGCACTAGTTTCCAGGTGCCTCCCCCCCAACAAGATCTGCATCTAACTAACATCAGTTTCTAGGCTACCTCCCAACAAAACCTGCACCTAGCCCAGTGTAAAGGTTACTCCCCAACAAATCTGCACCTCCAGGTTACAAGCCCGTCCCTGACACTTCTCTTCCTAACAACCACCAATCAGGAAGAAAGCAGAAGTTAAGTTTATGGTTTGGCTCCCACCACCAGCAAAGTATATTAAAGGCCATAATGGTCCCCCAATCAGATGTGTACCAGGCTAAATCCCCCTTTCTTGCCTCTATAAATGCTTGCCTAAAACTAGGCTCAGGCTCCACCTTCCTGCTGTGTCAGGGTTGGTGGGGAGCCCAAGCTCAAACTCGAATGAGACCCTAATGCGATTGCATTGGATTCAGCTCTTTGGTGGTCTTTTGGGGTTCATGAACATTTCCTGGCACAACAGTAGCTACGGCTGGCCTTGAACACTTGATTCTCTTGACTCCATTGCCCTTATAAATAATATAGCAATGGTTATTTTTCTACTATGTCTTTAAACATGCTTGGAATATTAGTGGGATAAGTCTCAAAAGTGGAATTACCAAAATAATTTTTATTTGGGGATCGGGGGGTATCTTGCTGTGTAGACTGAGTGACCTTGAACTCAGAGATCCACTAGCCTCTGCCTCCCAAGTGTTGGTATTAAAGGTGTGTACCACCATTCCCTCCCCTTTCCCCCTCATTACCTACTGCCCTACTGCTGGCAGGAGAGCTGGCTCTGCCCCTTTTAGGCTGTGGCATTGAGTGAGCTAGCCAGGGCAGTGCTGGAGAACTTGCCCTAGTGGTGGGGGTGGGGGTGGGTGCCGGAGAGCTGACTGGCTGAATAATTCAACTACCACCCAGGCCCAGATCCAGGGCTTGAGTTGGCCCACCCCAGCATATATGGCATCTATGATCTGCTGGAGCACATGAAAGGGGTGATCCTGCAGATCCAAAGCTGTAGAATCTCCATGAGACTGGGCAGCAACGAAATATCTGAGAGGTATCTCAGTGAGGATCCAGTATAGATAGAGTAGCAGAATCCAGAGGCCTCAAAACAGACCAATGACTCATTTCAATGAACATTTACAAGTAAAGATGTGTGGATAAAAGGGTAAACTGTGATACACTATGACATACTACAGTTTCCACGACAAGATTATTATTATTATTTTTAATTCTATTTTATTTTATTTTCTTTTGGGGGGGTGCAAAGGTGGAGGTCAGAGGATTTTATCTTCACGATATCACCATTAATTACCTTCCAAGGTTTCCATCTCCAATTACAATCACACTGGCAGTCTGAGGTCCAGCATATGACATCACAAGTCAGTCCACAGCAATATGTATACACTTGTTGTTGCCATTAGACTCATTCCACCATGAAGCAAACTCTATGGGAACAAAGACTTAATCTGTTTTGCTGAGTGTAGTATTTCCACCATTAGACCAGAGGGATGGCTCTGTAGATAAAGGCAGAATACCAAGGATCATCCAATTTTGTAGGACAGCTGTTAAAGCAAAAGGTACTGATGGCCATACACTTTGAATGTGGCAAAACAGAATCTTCCTAAGAAGGAACCAGTGATGGGATCAATTAAAAGGAGACAGTTCTACAGGGCTGGAATTATTGAGTACACATGATTATGCTAACATTTTTTTTTAAGACGACATTTACATACAAATAGGGCTACAGCTAGTGATGGATTGAGACAGGTTTTTTCCTTTGCTTGGAAACTTTGAAGACTTTTTAAACAAATCTTTATTTTATTTTATTTTATGTGTATGGTATTTTGCCTGTATATCTGTGGACCATTTGCATACCTGGTACCCTGGGAACCCAGAAGAAAATCCCCTGGAACTGGAATTAAAGATGTTTGTGAGCCAGCCTGTGGATACTAGGTATTGAACCTAGGTCATGTGGATAAGCAGCCGGTCTGCTTAACTGCTGAGCCATCTATCTCTCCAGTCCAACTTTGAAATCTTTTAATGGTTCACAAGGTGTGGTACGGAAATTCACATGAATTTAAAGGAACAATGTTGTATATCATGTTGGTTTTTCTTCTAATATTCCAGTTTCTGAAAATGTTTTTTATTGTAACATCGTTGATCCTCTGATCCGAGACCTTTGGCAATGGCAGGGACAGGGATCCCATTGCGCAATGGTTGCACAGGCCATACTGTAGGGATGATATAGTGACTCTTGTTCTCCTTGCAGTCAAAAGGAGAGATTCCCTCCTACTCAGACCATTCCCAACACAGCACTGCTATTAACTTCTGTTCTTGGGGACTTCCAATGTTGTGTAATAAGCAAAGTTATTGATTGGAAATATTTGGTGTGCCCCCAGAGCTCCCGGGGACTGGATCACCAACCAAAGAATACACATGGAGAGACCACTGGCACTGTCCACATATGTGGCAGAGGATGGCCTTGTTGAACATCAGTGGGAGGAGAGGCCCTTGGACCTGAGGGTTTTCGATGCCCCAGTGTAGGGAAATGCCAGGGCAGGAGGATGGAAGTGGGTGGGAGGGGGAGCACCCTCATAGAGGCAGGGGGAGGGGGAATGGAATAGGAGGGTTCCGAAGGGGAGACATGGAAAGAGGAAAATATTTGAAATGTAAATAAAGAAAACATTCAATCAAAAAAGAAAGGAAGGAAGGAAGGAAGGAAGGAAGAAAAGAAAAGAAAACATTTAGTGTGGGAATAGAAAGAGTGGAGACATTTGTAGCTGTACCAAAAGCAAAACATGACACAGCTAGGCTTTGAGATAAAATGTCATCTTGCTTATAAGAACACGTATATTACTAGGAAAGCAAAACGATACAAATTCAAAGTTCACTATGGACTGACATTTTTATAGCCTTCGTTAGACTATCCTGACTTAATTTTGAGGTGTAGGTATAGCAAAGGAACTGAGAGACCATAGCTAGTAAGAGAGAGAAGCCAGGCCTATGATCTATCTTCTTGAAAAAACTGTACATACTATAAATCTCACCCATTTCACATGTAAAACTCGATGATTTTTTTTTAGCATAGTTAGAGAATTTTACAAACACTAACATAGTCAGATTTCAGGAGTTTTCATCCTCTCTGGAGAGTAGGCATTCATTAGAAGCTCTGCCACAGCTGCCGTCTCCTCAGGCCATAGACGACCACTGATCTCTTTCTGTCTCTAGAGTTGCCTCTTCTGAACTTTTATTCCAATGGCACCCTGCATCTTGTAGTCTCCTGTGACTACCTTCTTTGACTTAGTAGTATGCTATTTTTTGAGGTTTGGCATTTCATTTCTTTTTATTGTCTGCAAAGTCTCCTAAAAACCTGTCCTTCCTCCAGCACCTCCCCTTCCCCCCGAACCCCCCTTCCCCTGAACCCCTTTCCTAGTGAACCAGCCTCATCCTATGACCTGAGCATAGCTGGAGTGGGGTCATACAGAGCCTGGGACCATTTCTTTCTCCTGGAAGGACAGGCTCTGCAGATGGCAGACAGTGAATGACATCAGGATCTGCAGTGACTGGAGCTCGTGCCACCAGCTCCTCATTGTTCTATTTTTATTCTCGTGTTGAGATTTTTCAGAGGGAAAGCTTTACTCAAAAACTGCTTCTCTCTCTCCAGCTGCTCCTACAACCCCAGGCTGGACTCTTGCTGCCACCTGCTGTCCTTTAGTCAGATATTAAACACGACTGGAGCAGGCTTTGTTCCAGGTGATTCTCTTAGTTACATATTGAGTTCTACTCTTGCGTGTCTGTCTGTCTGTCTGCCTGCCTGCCTGCCTGCCTGTCTGTCTCTCTCTGTGTGTCTGTGTGTCTCTGTGTAGGTCTGTCTGTCTCTCTCTGTGTCTGCCTGTCTCTATGTCTGTCTCTGTGCAACTCTCTCTGTGTCTGTGTATGTGTCTGTGTGTATGTCTGTCTGTCTCTACCTGTCTTTCTCTGTGTCTGTGTGTGTGGGTATCTGTGTGTGTGTGTGTGTGTGTGTGTGTCTGTGTATAGGTCTGTCTCTCTCTGTGACTACGTTTCTCTCTCTCTCTCTCTCTGTGTGTGTGTGTGTGTGTGTGTGTGTATACATGTGTGTGTTTCTATCTTAAATGTTTGATTCCTTGAAGTTAGTTACATCTTAAGGGTGTCCCCACTGAAGTATTGCTAACAGGCAGAAAAAGCAGCATGTTCCCTCATACATCCCTCTTCTACTTTAATGAGACACAAGGTATTAAGTGAATCTATGGAGTCCATCTCTTCACTTCTCCCCTCTCCCATTCTAGTAGCCTTTAGAAAAAGAAAAGTTTTGAAACAGGACCTCATTACATAGACCAGGCTGGCCTTGAGGTCACAGAGATACACCTGTCTCCGCCTCCTGAGTGCTCCGTCACACCCAGCCTAGAATTTTTTTGTTTTAGTATTTATCACATATTAGACTTTGTGTGGGACTGTAACGGTATTTAATGTGAAACTTTGGGTCATTAACTTTGAAGGAAATTACTGTGGGGGCAGTAATGCCTAGAAAGTTAGGGAGTCTCTTGGCAGTGAATCCTTAGGCATTCCCTTACAATCCTTATTTAGTTTTTTTTACCCACACACAAGATTATATGTTTCAATGGGCTATCATAAGCTGTTTCAAAACGTATATACAGTGATATCTTTCTATGAAAAACTAGGTGTGGTGGCTTGAATAGGTATGGCCCCATAGACTCGAGAGAAGGAACTAACAATTCATGCAATAAAAATTAAAATACAGTAAAATGAGCATTTGCCTTGCATGTGTGGAGCCCTGGATTTAATCCCTAATACCACAAAATTTAAATTCTACCATACTAAGGAAAATAAATATTTGATCCATTCTAACAAACACTTTCAATTTTAATGTACCTTGTCATGTTCAAAGATCTTTCACAAATTGTTCATTGACCCCTAAAGACTGCCATAAGGAATCAATGTAGGTACTATTGGCCACTGGATCTAGACTCTTGGGTCCATAAATGCTAGAAACAAGACTGGGTCCAGATGAATTCAGGCAAGACTTTTTATTGGGACATATGCTTGAGTATAAAGCCAAATGCAGCTCTGACCAAGAGTAAGTCAGACCAAATCCTCACCAAAGGGAGAGAACTTACCAAAGGCACTCATCCAGGTCCTTCATGCAATTAAGAGGTCATGCTTGCAGAGAATTTAGTGCTGATCAGTCAGTTCTCTGTCCTCCATGAAAGGAGAGCTTCAAGTTTGCAGAACACCTTACCCTGGGTCCTCTTAGCATAGTCCCATTATGTTCCCAGTATGTTGTCATTTGATACCAGGAGAGATCAAAACTGGAAATGCAAAGTTTAAGCCCTGGCAGGTTTCCTAAGAGCAAGCTTCTGTTCCTAAGTTACCTGCATAGGTCCTTGTGGGTGGGGTGGGGGTTGTTTAGTTTTATGCCCAGTAGCTTCTCAGCCAGAAGACAGCTAGCAGCCATCTTGCCTTCTTGAGACTCTCTAGCTTGTTTGATATTCTGTCATTTTTCTGGGTAAAAGACTCTTCCCAACTTCATACTTAAAAAGGTACAGCTTTCTTTCTTTGAAGTCCTTTCCACTCAGTTACAACAGTTTCTTAGGCTAAATTGTAAGACCCAAAGTTAACCTGTAAGCCCCACCTGCCCAAAGGCGAGGATACTTCCTGGCATGTTGGGAGGTGTACTATAAGCCCCACCTGCCCAAGGACCAGGTAACTTCCTCGAATGCTGGGAGGTGTATTTCTTCGAAAATTACAAAGCCATGTGAGAAAATACAATGGCTGTATAGTTTTGTCCTTAAAAGCAGCTCCAACACATATCTCAGGGCCACTTGCTGGGAATTCCAGAGAGTGGTCCTGACCAAAGTCCATCCTGGTCAGAATTTAATTAAAGCTTGCTTCAAATTTGACTCAAAATTGTGAAACTGATTTTTCTCCTGGGAATCTCAGGATTAACAAGACCCTACACTCTGCTGCAAGAAATAGACAGGATTCCAATACTCGTGTCTGTTGAGGTTTGGTCTTTTGCTACCTATTGTAATGCTAAGTGTGGGTCCCCAAGACCTGGTTGTCCCAGAAATGAGAGGATCACACGTACACCTTGACCCCAAGTCATTTCTGATTGGTAAATAAAGATGCCAACAGCCAATGCTTGGGATCAGAGAGGAACCACAAGAAGTAGAATGTGCAGGAGGAAGAAGGAGAAGCTGCCATGGGTTAGGAGTCAAGAGAATGTGGCCCTGAGGGCTAGTCAACTGGAGTTAAGAGCAACCCAGATGAAACAGTAAGTAATAACTAAGGGTTATTGATAAGAAAGTAGATTGTAATAGCATAGAGAGTAGAATATGCCCAGCTATTGTTCTGTTTAAGGCTTATTGTAAATATAAAGGTTGTATGTGTCTCTTATCCAGTAACTTAAATGGTCTAAGGCAGGTTAAAAACCCTAGGTCAGGATTAAATAATTTCGACAACAGTGTTTCATGACATCATGGCATCTTTCCAGGTCTGAGATGCCAATTAATCTATTCTGTGTCATTCTATGATGTTCTTGTAGAAATAATAATTACTGGTGTATGATGTAACAGAACTCAAAACAACCATAGCTTGATTTGACTGTAATATAATAATTTCCTCAAAGGAGAGAAAGATATACACACATACATGAAGTGATTAATAGGGCAGGGCAGCATGTAAGTAAATGTTAAAAATGGTTCAGCTGAGAAGTAGGAACTAAAAGAGCTGAAGAGAATAACATGGGCTAGAACAGGCAGTAGGGCACCATAGAGCCTGAGCAACACTTGGGATGAGCAAATTAGAGAATGATGGGGAGACTCAGGCCACAGGTGTTCTACACACATGTGTAGATGTGTAGATGTGGTCCACACTGAGTCCATGACCAGTAAACAGACTCAGTGATGCCCTCTGGGCCTCTCTGGCCCCATTTACAGCACCATAGTACCAGCTGTTCTAGGTTGGAGACCTTTTGAGAAAGAGTCTAGTCATGATCCTTCATTGCCTCAAAAGGGTGTTTATTCAATAGCAAAAGCCTCCAGTTCTAATTCACAATGGGCTGCTAAGGGATTAGCTCCTGGCTTTAGCATTTAATCTAGGCCCTCATCTCCATTTTATGGGTTGGTTGAGAGCAAAGTGAACCCTCCCAGCCTGCTGTCACTTCTAGGAACTAAAAGCTCTGTCGGTTGTGCATTAAGATAAGGCCTCAACTGTTTTGTTTCTAAATGAACAAATAAGATAAAAGGTTTCAGGTTGCTATTTATAAGCACCTTTCAGCAAATAACACCTTGTGGGTATGAAGAGTCTCCATGCCCAGTAAATGAGAAGCCTGTCTTCCGAGAAGGTAGTATTGGTTCTTGAGCCCTCTTGTACTTGATCTTTCAGGCTATATCCAAGGTTCCAGCTTCAGCCTGTTGAAAACTCTAGAACCAATGAGGGTGCCTTGATCAGGGGAGGCCACTGGTTTCCTAGTTTAGATCAGCTTTTTTTGTTGTTGTTTTGTTTCTTTGTTTTTGTTGCTGCTGCTGCTGCTGTTTTTGTTTTTTGTTTGTTTGTTTTGTATTTTGAGACAGGGTTTCTCTGTGTAGCCCTCCCTGACTGTCCTGGAACTCACTCTGTAGACCAGGCTGGCCTCGAACTCACAGAGATCCACCTGCCTCTGCCTCCCAAGTGCTGTGATTAAAGGGGTGCTTCTACTACCTCACTATGTCAGTTTCATAATTTTTCCTCCTGTGGCTCTAGAGTTTAAACCAGGCGCTTACGCATGCATACTAAGCAAGCACTGCCCCACCCATTCATTGATCAATTCAAGCATGTGATACAATTTCAACAGAGTCAGGTCCCCACGAAACTCAGGACAAATGTCTACCTGAAGTGCTTATTAGCATACCAGAGTGCATGCTGGCCTCTAGGCTCACTCAGTACCTGTGGCTCCCCTCGGCTTTTCTCCCCAGCCCAGTACCTACCCTAAACCTCATCAGCTCCTGGGCTTGCTTTCCTTCCCCCAGCTTCTGACTCCCATATAACCCTGCCATTTTGACGAAGTGCTCTCTTGGTCTTCTGCTCTCTCTCTTCTCCTCCTCTTCCCCACCTCCACCCCCCATCATGGCCTGGTTCAGTCTACTGGCCATGTTCTTCCTCCCCTTGCTCTGGACTCTTCCAGATACCTCTGGTTGTACTCTCTCTCATAGCTACAATAAAGACATTCCCCTCCGCCGTACCTTGGAATGGTCATGTCCTCATTTCATTCAAACAGTGAGCGGGCAGAAATGAAGAATGATTGATAGCTGGATCTCAGGCAACGAGGAAAATCTGGATTTGTCAAATGCCATTCCACTATCTGTGTCACAAACAGATATTGCAATAATCCAATCTCAAGCTTCAGAAATATCTTCTTTCATATTGCAACATAAATTTCCCTATGCACATTATTATGACAAACTCCAACACTGAGAGTACAACTTTGCTCTCCCCAAACTTGGTGCTCTGGTTCTCTCTCTCAGCAATTATGCAAATAACCTTTATACTTGTATTTTTAATTTTTTTCTCTTTCTATTTTTTTAAATATAGTTGTGTAGCTCAGACTCACCTGGAACCCCATTTCCTAATTTCTACCTCAGCCTCCCAAGTACTGCCATTATAGGTGTGACTCTCCACACCCATAATATTTTTATATATGTACTCCCCAAACAAAATGAACAAGGTGAGTTTTCTAAAGCGTCCAAGTCATTGCATACTAGATTACCTTCAGGGACATTTTGTTGTGTATAAGTAAATATCAAACTGTTAATAGGAGGATTTAATCTACCTCATAGAAACAGTGAAAGCAGGAAGTGCTGAGCAGTGGTGAGGGTGGTGCTCACAGAAGATACCGTAATTACTAAGTGCGTGATTTGCAGTTGAGTCACAATATGCCTTTATAAAGCTAGTCTTGATCTAAAGAGTACATGGAAAGAGAAAAGGGTTGTTATGAAAAGCAGGTGGGCATGTTCGTGTAGAAAACAAAAATGATCACATGGTATCAGGAATGTTTAAGAGGACTTGGGTGGTGGCTGAGTGGCAGAGTGCTTTTCCAGCAGGAAGAAAGTCCTGGGTTCCATCCTGGGTACCATAAAAATAAAGAATTTTTTGCCTAAATTTAATAAAAATGCTCCTTCAACAAGTCTGAATGAGCCTTTCAGGGACTATCAAGTACCACTAGTTGTCTTCAATAGTTTTCCCTAACATGAGGATACAATACTAGTTCATTGGAGATAAGTGGAGGACTTCTCTGTGAGATAATGTGAACTACTCAACTAGGACATGAGTAAGCGCAGATGAAGGTTCATAGCGTATTGCTAGTCTTTACTATACCTCCTCTTTCAACCTGAAAATTTTTAATGTCTTGATTCTAAGATGTATAGATAGATAAAAAAAGGAAAGGAGGGAAGGAGGGAGGGAGGGAGGGAGGGAGGGAGGGAGAGAGAGATTTTGTCACCTAGATGAAATGAGAGTTCTGCTAAATGTGCTGGTTTGTGCTTTTTCTTTCTCTTCCAGATCCCCCATAGCCAAGATGCTCGTTGATGATAATTAGGCAAGAGAAGATCATTAAGTGAAACTTGCCGTCACACCTGTCACTTTACTTCTCTGGAGAGATGAACTCAGGACATCCCCCAAACAATGCCATTTCTATGTTTCAACCTTTTAAGGAGTATAGAAAAGACAGACATGAGGTCAGCCCAGGTGCACGATTCAGTATCTTAAATAAAGGAGGCTTCTGTAACTGCAGCATATTGAATTGTCCCATTATTATTCTGGAGGTTATTATCTTCTTGTGTGATGCTTCACAATTACATCCACCCAGTACTCCCTGTGCCATTTGTCTTAGTAGGAGTTTTATTGCTGTGAATAGGCACCATGACCAAGGCAACTCTTATAAGGACAACATTTAATTGGGGCTGGCTTACAGGTTCAGAGGTTCAGTCCATTATCATCAAGGTGGGAGCATGGCAGCATCCAGGCAGACATGGTACAGGAGGAACTGAGATTTCTACAAGTTGATCTGAAAGCCACTAGGAGAAGACTTATCCTCAGTCAGCTAGGAGAAGGGCATTAAAGCCCATCCTGACAGTGACACATTTCCTTCAACAAGGCCACACCTCCTAAATTATCACTCCACTATGGGCCAAGCACATTCAAACCACCACCTCATTCATTCATCTATTTATTAGACTTAGTAATGGAAGGAATTGCAGTTGTGAAGGGGGACGTGAAGATGATGAGACTGTATCACTCTTTGACCACAAATAAGCAATGAGACATTTGTTTTTAAGAAAGTGTGCTTTTGTGGCTTAGGAAATTGGAAGCGAGTCTTTTTTTTTTAATGCTTTTATTTTATGCATATTTTTGTATTAAATTGCATAATGTATATGTTATTGCATGAATGTATATGAACCATATACATCCCTGGTGCCAGTGGAAACCAGAAGAGAATGTCAGATCCCCTAGAACTGTAGTTAGACTATGGTGAGATGTCATATGGGTTCTGGGAATCAAACTTTGGCCTTCTGCAAGAGCTGGCAGTGTTCTTAGCCAGGGAACCATCTCTCCAGCCCCTGGAAATAGAGATTTTTAAAAACTTAAGATATAGAACCTGTTCTCCATGGTTGGAAATTGGAAATCCATGTGAGGAAATTCAACCTCTAAGTATGAAACCTAATACTCCTATATTCAGTATGAACTTTCTAAGTACTGTTTTTGCTCTTTAAGTATATAATCTTGTCTTCCGCACAACCCTCTATATAGGTTTGGGGGCTTGAAGCTTTGTCCTCTAAACATGAAACCTCATCCATCAAGTACAGAATCTGACTTTCTGAAAGACAGGATCTCTTCAAATGTAAATCCTGCCTCCTGTCACATAAACTATGGCATCTGGGTTTGTGACATGGGCTGTTTCTGTGGATCCTGCATCTCTATCATAAAGTCAGAACTTCTCCATATACCATGAGTTGTTATGGGCAAGATTTAGCCATGATTTCCTGGAGACACAAGTCACATCATCCGGCTGACCAGGAATGGGCCTAGCCTAAAGCCTTACCTTCCACGTATGGAACCTAGTACTTTTAACAGGACCTAAATCTTGAATTTATGAAAACTGATCTGTAAAACTGGAATTAGCTTAATTAAGTTAGGAATTTGGCCTAAAATGGAAAAAGAGCTTTCTACATAAAGTAGATCTCAAATAAGTATTTGTCCATTTATAGCATGGGAACCCAACACTGTTTTTTAAGATTTATTTATTTTATTTATATGAGTACACTGTATCTGTCTTCATACACACCAGAAGAGGACGTCAGATCTCATTACGGATAGTTGTGAGCCACCATGAAGTTGCCGGGAATTGAACTCAGGACCTCTGGAAGAGCTGTCAGTGCTCTTAACCGCTGAGCCATCTCTCCAGCCCCTACCCCCAACACTCTTAAATCACTACATCATCTGGTGACACATATAGGAGTGTGGCATCCCATTCATGTAATCTCAGTGTCCACGTGTTAATGAAACATGACCACACAAGTACAGAAGCTAGAACTCCAGATATGGAGACTAAGGTTTCAGCCAGAATTTGGTTCTCTGTGAGTAGAAATGGCCTCCTGAGTGCATAAACTGCATACCATGTGTAGATCTAGTGTTTTTTTGTGTTCATCCAGACCATGTGGACTTTGAGTGTCTAGACATGACATGCATTACAAAGTATATGAAATCTCTCTCCCAGTTCATAATCTTCTGCTCTTTTATGGCAGTCTGATAGAATCTGAATTTTATCTGGTCCACCAAACATTGAACTTGCCATCTAAGCCTAGAATCTTGCCTTCCAAGCATGGTATCTGCATTTGTATACATAAAGACAAGGCTCACGGGTCAGGGAGCCTATTCTTTAAAACAGCAACCACAAGATCATCTGGACAAGCAGAAGCACAGGTACAACAACTCAGAGCTTTGACTGGCATTGGAAGTGGGAAGAACATTTTCGAAGTCTGAGCCCCTGATCTTAAGCGTCTGATGCTCTCTCCAAATCACTGCAGAACAAGCTTATATCAGAGGATACTCTGCTGTTACTCATGTAACAGCACGAATTGTGTGCTTCCTTGCTTGGCCTATGGAGACTCTTACCTATTTCTACAAATTCCCTGCTCAAATCTGGTGTCAGGGAGTGATTTGTGTTGCACAGCTCTTATCTCAAGAGAATAAAAAACAGTTTATTCCTGAGACAAATTTGAGTAGCCATGGTACATATCTTTTTTTTTTTTTAAAGATTTATTTATTTATTTTATGTATATGAGGGCTCTATCTGCATGCACACCTGCATGCCAGAAGAGGGCATCGGATCACATTATAGATGGTTGTGAGCCACCATGTGGTTGCTGGGAATTAATCTCAGGACTGGAATAAAAACTCTTAACTGCTGAGGCGTCTCTCCAGCCTGTAGCTATATATCTTAGGATTTATATATATATATTTCTAGGTGCTGGAGAGGTGACTTGGTGGTTAATAACACAGACTCAGTCAGGCATTGTAGAGCATGCCAATAATTCCAGAACTCTGGATGTAGAGGCAGGAGAGGAGAATCTCTGTGAGTTTGAGGCCAGCCTAGTCTACATTTTGAGATCCAGGAGAGTCAGGGCTATATAGAGAGACAATGTCTCAAAAAAAGAACAAACAAAAAAGAAACACAGATTCAGGTTGACCTATTCCAGTGTAGAAGTGGTTTCATGAAGTCTTCATAGTCACAGAACAAAATTAGTTCATAAATTAAAGTATTTTCTCAAATATGTTGGTGTAAATTTCTCAAATAGGTTGGCAGGTTAGAGCAAACTAGGAAAGTCTCTGTTGTAGGTACCAGATGTTATCATTTGGCAGCCTTAGCTTTTAAGTGGATAGAAGCTAGTGGTCTGTAATTAATACATTCCACTAGATTTTACCTGCTAGTCATAAAGATAGTATGTAAGATACAGAGGTAGTTCACGAATGGTTATTAAGGGAAGTAAAGATAACTCAAGGAAATATGGCTGGGACTCTATGGTATACCAGTTGTCTAATCTCATAAAGCTTTGTTTTTTGTGTTTTATGGCCCTAAGCTGGCCTCAAACTTTCTATAGATATATAGCTGAGGATGTTCTGAACTTCTGATTTCCTGTCTCCACTGTCCAAGGGCTGGGATTACATACAGGTACCACCACAGACAGCTTAAATGACAATAAGGTTCTAATCAACTCCGGTTGATTATATACAGCAAAGGTAATGTCTTAGTTAGGGTTATTTTTGCTGTGAAGAGACACCATGACTAAGGCAACTCTTATAAAGGCAAAAACTAATTGGGGCTGGTTTACACTTTTAGAGGTTTCATCCATTTATCATTATTGCAGGAAGCATGACAACATGCAGGCAGACATGGTGCTAGAGGACGAACTGAGAGTTCTGCATCTCGAAGGCATCCAGGAAGGAGACTGTCCCACATTGGGCAGAGCTTGAGCACAGGAGACTTCAAAGTCCACCTACATGGCAACACACTTCCTCCAACAAGGCCACACCTACTTCAACAAGGTCTCACCTACTAATAGTGCCATTCCTTGTGGGTTAAGCATTCAAATACATGTCTATGGGAGCCAAACCTATTCAAACAACCACAGGTATTGTAGAACCTTTAATGTGTGTGTGTGTGTTATGGAAATATTAGTTCACAAGTTATAGAAGCTGGCCTTTAACATATAGGCCTCTGCCTTCTAGGTATGGATTCCAGATAGACATGAGCACAAAATCTCTCTGAAAGTTTGGAAATTGGCTTTCTTTGAACCTGGGGCCAGAACCTCATGATATGTTACCTAGCTCATGAATGGGAAGATTTAGGTTCAAGGTTAAATGCCTTTCCAAGGTGTGTTCCAAGTTGGTTTTCAGTGGAGCTGGACCAGAACCCATGTCCGGGGATCCAGCCAGTGATCATAGATAGCATCAGCCCCTTGCTCTGTCTGTTCATTTTGCCTATCTGAGTCATGTGGCAAGGGAGGAGATGGCAGCCTGGCAGGCTGCCAGCTCAGCCCCTCTGTACCGTGGGCATGTCACCCAACTGTATGACCTTCACATCGCCACTGCATGAAAAGAAGGACTCAGGCATGATGGTTACAGAGGCCAGTTTCAGTCCTGATGTTCTACCCTCTGCCTTTGCTTTCCATTTCTCTCTGTTAAGGGCCTCTTCCCCTTGTCCTCAAGCTGGGAGAGGCTGAGATAGTCTAGGCAAACAAAGTCACTAGGCAAAGTAGCCACTGATCAGCTTTGATCCAACCCTGACCCTTCTTCCCTCCTGTAGTTTCTTTCACTGTTTCACAGCCCCACCTGTGAAACCATCCCCTGCCCCAAGAAGAGAGTTTTTGTTTGTTTGGAGCTTCCCATTCAACTTAGAAAATCAAACTCCATTTTAGAAGATCCTGATTTTGCAAGTTCCCTTGTGGGGAGCATTCCATCCTTCACAGGGACATTGGCCACATTACACGTGGCCACACAGGCTTAGCTAATGCTGGGTCCAAGCAGAAGGAATCAGACTCCTCTAAGAGAGATATAAGTCTTCAGGATGGTATTTTCTGTTTTTTGCCCAAGGGCAACCACTGTTAAAGTCTGATTTCATATACCTAAAAGATAGCCTCGTCCTTTTTTATTGAATTCCCCATTCTGGTCATTGTGTATCTCCTGCAGAGGGGAAACTGGCCTCTTCCACACCCAGCTCCTCTTTCCCACTTTCCTGATGGAGTGTGACTTGTTTATGACCTTGCAGTACTCAGGCCGCAGAACATTTATTTAGTGCACATCCATCACAGGTCTTCCTGCGCTTCCCACACTCTTTGAGTTTCATATTGTTTTATTTGCCAAGATCCTCACCTCACTTTTTTTCTCCCCAAGTTTCCTTCATCTCACTCGGATCTCCTTCATAGTCATCTTGGAAGAAACTTTTGTGCTTCTTGGGGCTGGAGAGATTTGTCGGTGGTGAAGAGTAACTCTTCAGAGGATCCGAGTTAATGTCCTGGGACCCACACACAGCAGGTTGCCCACAGCTGCCTATAACTCCAGCTCCAGGAGATCCAATGCCTTTCCCTTGCATGGACCAGGATCTTTTTTGGTCTTAACACCCATTTTAAATGCCCCAATCCCACCCCTCTCAAGTACCAGACAAGGTGTTCTGAGACACATCCTCAGCCTAGCAACTTTCTTGGGATCACTGTCTTTAAGGGGCAGTGTCTCAGGTTATCGGGCATCCAATCTGAGAGCTTCATTCTATACTGGAAGCAATCCTGTTTCTATCTGGGCTTTGAAGTCCCCACTCCTTTTTCTCCCCCACAGGCAATTTAGGGCAAAGTGAGAGTCCTGGACTGTGCTTTTTTTGGAGGGCGTGGTTTAGTTTCTGTACAAATGTATTCTGCAGTGTTTCCAGTCACACAAAGTTCTCCTGCCCTAATGGTGTTCGCACCTGCTCACGAAGGACAGGCGCGCACAGACTGTCCCCATAGCGATCCTTCCACCTCAGGTTCTGTCACTCACTCCTTTAATCTGGGCAATAGATTCACTGCAGATGGCTGTGCACCTGGGACTCTCAAGTCCCCGGGCCCCAGAGTCTGGCTTTGGACTTCCATGCTTGGCTGTTAGCCTTGGCCCTTGCAGCTCATCTAGCAGAGAACTGCAAAGCCTCTTCCTCATTAGAACAGCATCCAGCCCATGTCCATCCCCCAAAGAGGTGCAGGTGTTAAAACTCTTGTATGTAACCTGAAATCTGGTAAGGTTGCACAAAAGAGATGCAAACCCAGCCACTGTATTCATCCCTCGTGACTCTTACTCAAGCCCCCTCCCCCACACCTGCTCCATAGCCCTGGCTGCACCCCCATGCAGGCAGTCTTTAGTGAACATGGACCCGCTAGCAGGCTCCTTTCCCTGCTGCAGGAGGGTGAATGTTTTTATTTTCAGTATTTAAAAAGGAGCTCCTAGAAGGAGAAGGTAGAATAAAGACCACCAGAAGCAGAAGCCAGGGAGGGCAGAGGGAGGGAGGACCATGAGTACTAAATGTAAATAGTAGCAGCTCCAGGTCTCCACAGCCCGGCAAGATGACTACAGCCAAAACCAAGTTACTGTGTACTTCAAGGCAGCTAGAAAAGAGGACTTTGAATGCAACGAACACAAAGAAATGAGAAATGTTGGAGATGAAGGGAGGGCTAATTATCCTGACAAGATCAGGACATATATGCATGTATCAAAATATCACACTGTAACCCACAGATATGGGCATGAGTGTTAGTTAAAAAGATTGGGAGTGTAAACAGAAATGCACTCTCTCACTGGATTTTCTTTGCATTTAGCCCAGCTAGTTCCTGGCCCTGGAAGCCCTCCCCTACTGACCTTCCCTCCGGCTACCTGCTCTCTCTTTGGTCCTCCAGGAACATCTCTTTTTCTCTGGTTCTTAGAACCGTCTCTATTCCTTGGCGTGTTTTAATTCCTCCATTCAGCGCAGCTGGTTACAAATCTCTCAGCTGTCATTATATGTCACCCTTAAGACACCTTCAATGACTTCTCTGCCAAAAATAGCTTTCTAAGCGCCTGCTCCCCACCCCTTTACCTCCCCCACCCTTCCCTGCTTGGTGTTCTCCTTGATCCCTGACTGCTTGATCTTTTTATCCAGCACTTTTGCTATTTTTTTAATTTATTGACATAGAGCCACACTGTATAGTTCAGGCTGACCTCAGACTAGCAGTCCTTTTGCCTCTGCCATCTCCTCGGTACTGAAATTTCAGGTAGAAGCCACCATCCAAGATACCACTGTTTTTTTGACGGCAAATTGTTTTAGTTTTTATTGGTTATGTTGTTTCTGCTTACTCTAAGCTCTGAGAGGTGTGTGGCAGGGAGACATCTCATGTCTTCTAGCCAACACAACCTTTGGCACAGTGTCTGGCATATAGTAGTTTAACAAACTCGTGCTGAATGTCAAGTGAATTAATGTTAAGAAATAAATTCAGTTCTCTTTCTCAACACAATGGTAGCAGAAACTTAGAGCAGTGGTCTCAGACTTTGATGTACATTTGAATCACCTGGGAGAGGCTTATAATCTCACAAGGCAATTGAAACAATTTGGAGGGCTGACTAGCTTTCAGAGGTTGGGAAGGGTACACGTATGATAGCTATCTGTTCAGCCTGTTCTAGTTTGCCTTATGAGCTATTATGTGGATGCTTGAAATTGAACCTGGGCCCTCTGGAAGAGCAACCACTGTTTTTAATAAATGAGTTGTTAATCCTAAGATTTGCTGGGGCAAAAAACACCCCAACAATTCCTGCATTTTGGGCCAAATTTAAAAATTTAAAGCAAGTTTATTAACTATTAAATACTGACCAAAAGATGGACTTTGGTCAAGACCATTCCCTGAAATTTCCCACTTGGATTGGCCCTGAGCCACATGGTGTAGGAGTCCATAGGATAAATCTATAGGATGCCATACTTTCCCATGGGGCTTTGTTATTTTCCAAGAACTACATTTCCCTGTATTTCAAGAAGTTATCTGGTTCTTAGGCAGATGGTGCTTACAGGTTAATTTTGGACATTATAGAGCCATCTCTCCAGCCCCTCTAAACACCCATATATATGTATTTGTTGAAAAAAAATTCTAAGGTTAATTCAATTTAGGTGATTTAGAGCAATGGTTCCTTCTTTCTTTCACCTTTGTAAAACTACCCGTCCACATATAGAGAAATGTGCACATTTGTTTGTTGAAATAGGGTCTTGCATAGCCCAGACTAGCTTTAAATTTGTGAATTACCTTGAACTCCTAATCTAAGGCAGTCAGTCTTAAAAATGGTCTTTGGTCCAGTGGCATCAATCTGATGTAGGGATTTATTCTATACCAGCTCCTACCCAGATCTGCTGAATAAGTTCAGAGGTGGACCCAAAGCACTTTAGTAAGCCTCCCTGCCCCAGAGACCTCAATGCAGGCTGAGGTTTGGTAGAAGGGCACATGCTGTCTGTCCCTTCACTGGGTCACATTTTGCTGACACCAACAATAGGAAAACAGGATGCTGTGCAGTAGGGTGAACACTGTCACAGTTCGTCAGATGGTTCTAGGTTAACTCAAACTCCCACGTCCCTGGAAATCCCCAGCTATCAGGACAGTTGACACCTGCTCTTTAAAGCCTTTCAGCTCACATACCAGCTCCTCTGGACAAGCTGAGTTGAAGTGAGAAAAGTGTTTTGGTGGCTATAAAATGCTAATTTGGTCCAGTGTCTCTGTGATGGCTAGCCTAAGTCCTGGGGCAGAGATGTCAGCCGGCAGATGTACCTGGTCACCATGGCTCCCACTTCAGAGATCTGCCCAAAGCAAACACGGTGTTGCCCGGCTAGGGCCACCTCGTTAATGCTGTAAGTGGGTAGCCAGAATGTGTTTTTCAAAGGACTATTTTAAACTCAGTAGTTTAAGCATAATTTTACACGGGGCTGAAGAGATAGATGGATCAGTAGTCTTAACGGCTCTAGCTTTTTAGAAATCCCTAGCACGTAGACCTGTAACTTCAGTTCCAGGGGATCCTGGCCTCTGCAGGGAGTCTGGTGGTCACAACCAGGTCATTTGAAGAGGGTTTATGCATGCAGGCAACACACTCATACTAGATAGATAGATAGATAGATAGATAGATAGATAGATAGATAGATAAATGTTTTAAATTATGGGCATGGTGGTGCATGCCTTTAATCTCAGCACTCAGGAGGCAGAGAGACAGATGGGTATCTGAGTTCTAGACCAGCCTCGCATTCCAGGACAGCCAGTGCTATGTAGAGAGACCCTGTCTCAAAACACCAAAAATAAGTCAATAATTTCAGAGATTTCACTACCACCATCCTTGTCACACAGATGATTCAGAAGAGAGTGAAGATGAAATTTTCCACTCAGCTCTAAAAGCAACAAAATAATGACTTCATTCTTTGGTAGAGGAGGGTCATGCGAGAGCAGCAGGAACCTCACTCCTTCCCCTTCAAAATGTATTTACTTTCAAGTTTTCCAGTTCACTGAGTATGGATGCTAGAAGCAGGTCCAGAGATTTGACCTCAGGTTAAAATCCCAAAGCCTTACCATCCAGCAGTTCTGATGCACAGAATCAGAGATCTGAGCCCTAAATGCACAAGGAAGTCAGAGTCCTGACTTCCTTTAATTTAATGATTGGTTTTAAGAGGAAGTTTCAGTTCTCTGGTGGTCCCAGACAGATCATTTGGAGAGTTTATGACCAAAACAGTGGGGATTGGCAACCTGGCCAAAAGCCTGTATTTTACCCTCCTTCAAGCAAGGAAACCCGAGAAAAAACCACCCAGCTTCAGGCCAGTGTTAGTGGTGAATCCTGACCCTTAAACTGGGTCAACAGGCATCAAGTACTGACCAGGTACATGTGGGTGGTTGCAGACCCTGGGTCTGGGGAAACTATCACAGGCCATTTTGGAGGAGTGCAGAGTGAGGGTGAATACCAGCATGTGGCAGATGAAGAAACTGAAGCAAGAGTTTGATTGATTCAAAGAAGACCGTATACCCAGCCTTCAGCAAAAGTGAGGGTCAGATCTGGTATGCGACTTCAGTTTTAATGCCAGCTCACACATACTTCAATTCCAGATATCAGGCCTTTCCTACTTCCTCATTATCAGTGTCTACCTTGGCTTACGTTACCCTTCTCTGCTCACCCTCCACAGTAGTCATTACTATGGAAACAACTATTTTAGAGCCTGCTATGTGTCGGGTTCTGTCCAAAATGCTTTAGTGCATAATCTCACGTGTCTCTTTAGGCAGCCACATCCATCAGTCTTGTCTTTTAGAGTGTGGGGTAAGGTTTAGGCAAGTGTGTATGTACCTGGTTCTCTGAGGTCTGAGCCTTGCTCCCTTTTCCTATGGTGGCTGCACTCTAAAATCCCTGTCGTGTCATGGCCTCCTCTGCAGTTGCAATGTCTGAGCCTTCTCCAAGACAAGGTTCCTGCCTGAGATTTTCATATGGCAATGCCATTTCTAGAAGTAGTCTCCTGCTCTTTCTTTATTCCTTCTAGACACTGCACTGTCTCTGGCTTGGAGGATCACACCCCTCTCAACTCATAGTCATAACCTTCCCCACCATTAGCATCCTTTCTCCCAGGTGCCTAGATCCTTCTTAGTGATCCCTCTAACCCTTACTACTGGATCCCTTTGAGGTGGCACTGTCCCAGCACCTGATGGCTGATTCTGTCAATTGCCACCAGTCTCCACCTCTTGGGAAGTACTGAGGGAGGACAGCCTCCTGTAAGTCTCTAGACATCACTTAGAGACCTCTAAGACCTTAGAGTCTTCAATGGTCCTCACAAAGTCTCAGAACACTTTATTGTTACATTCTACAGACAAAGAGGGTAGAGAGGATAGACATAGATTTACATGGATATGCAATTTGTAAATATTTATTTGCATATCTATAATTCTATCAGGATAAATCCCACTGGACACACATATTTTCTATCCTCTCTATGTCCAAGAAACAGGCAGAAGCTCTCTTCTGGAGAGGCCATGAGACTCTCTCCTCTTCTCCAAATACCCAACTGCTTGTTTGAGGTGAAACCCGTGCATTTCCTGAACGAGGAGAATGGTCTCAAGCTATTATTGAATGCTATGATTATAAAACGCCCCCCCCCACACACACACACATGAGGTCTGGATTTCCTAGAATCTCTTTCTGTCGAGACTTTTCTTTTCAGGCTGGCTAACAATTGCTGTAGCCTTTTTAGCTGGTGTGTTGGAGCAGGGCGAGGACTCTTGCTTTGTTGCAGATAGGCCTGAGACTGCTGCTCCTTATTTTGGCAATGCTTAACTGTAATGAGTAGAACCTTAGAAGACTACCTCCCTTCTGTCAGAGAGCAGGCTTTGAGAAAAAGGAATGGAAAACCCACAGGGGAGGGGTTTTGAATCAATGATCTCACTGTGTGCCAAGTGGCCTACAACTGAGCAAGAACTATGAGGGGCTCTACAAACTGGGATCCAGGGGAAAAGCAACACATTAGGATGTGTCAATATTCAGGGCAGAAACTGCCAGGTGCAAAGTGCTTGGGAAAGTCTGCTTTGTGAGTCTAGGCTCATGCCATTCGGGAATCACATCTGTTCTGTTACAGCTCTCCCATTCTCCCTGAAGTCCTCCACTAACACCCCTGGAGAGACCTCCCCACCACCAACACCAACAGTTTTATCACTTACATTTAGGGGCACATACAGGTATTCTCTTTGAAAATATGAGAGATATTGCATCTCATGGACATAAGTTTCAAACAAATAGAAAACAATTTTCTGTATCTATGAATGAAAACAGTTCCAAGCCCTTATATTTTTGGCTGTGAGCCTAGCCTTTAGCGGCTGAACTAACTTTCCAGCTCACTGCAGATGCATAACTGAGAAGGAGACATTGAAGGCTTCTTAGACAACACCCTCCACACCCCACACCCCAAAAAAGAGGGGGTGAAACAGTCCAGACAGGAACCATTGAAGAGACTCATTAAAAACCATGAAAAGGTGCTGAAATATAGTTTTTCAAAGTAGATTGTTTCTGGTGAGGAGGTGGATCGGGGGCGGGTGGGACTGGACTCAGCTTTCTATAAGGGGTTGCTCACTGGGAGTTTGACCATGCTCCAGTGAGTATATTGATAACACAAATTGGACTTGGTATTTTTTGTTTTTCTTCAGGGGGGGCACAATGGTGGGAGGGTGGACCTGGGAGGGGCAGAGAGTATGATCAGGGTACATTGTATGAAACGCCCAAATAATTAATAAAAATATTATGTTTGGAGAAAGAGAAAGAAAAAGGAGAGGAAAGGGAAGGAAAGGAAAGGAAAGAAAGAAAACAGAATAAATGACAGACAAACAAATGTAGCTAAAGCAAGGTCTGAGGCCCTGAGCCCTCTCCTCAGCTTCAGGCTTCTGCAGAGAGTCAGGCGTGGTGCTGCACACCTGTAACCCTAGCCCATGAAAGCCAGAGGCAGGAGGATCAAGAATTTGGAACCAGCAGCACTACACAAAGAGCTGCTATCTCAAGGAAGATAGATATAGATATAGATATAGATATAGATATAGATATAGATATGGATATGGATATGGATATGGATATGGATATGGATATGGATATGGATATGGATATGGATATAGATATAGATACACATACATACATATATACATACATACATACATACATACAACCTTTGCAGTGCCCTGTCCAGCTTACAAACTCATTTTTATTTAGAACAGTAGAGGAAACTGAACATAGATTGAATCTTAGGTGACATTAAGGAACAACTGTCCATCTTCTTAGGTGTGATTATAGTTTAGAATTGGTTTGTTTAGGAACAATGGCATCAGGTAAGATGACAAAATGTCCTTATTGTTTCAAGCTTCATATTTCATGGTGGCTGAGATTAGTTAGCATAAAACAGAATTAATATATGAAAAAGAGGACTACGTAGATCTGAGAGCTTGGTGTCGGACGAGAGTGGTGCACAGAAGTAATGTGGAGGGATCTGCTCCCTCAACATCCATTGCTGCTAGCCAAGAACCAAGGCTTTCCCCTCATGGGACTCCTTTACTTGACCCAGATAGATAAGGGTTGTGTAACTCATTTTTTAAAAAATAATTTATTCATTTCTATTTTATATATATTGGTGTTTTGCCTGCATGCATGACTGTGTGAAGGTGTCAGATCCCCTGGAACGGGAGTTATAGATCGTTGTGAGCTGCCATGTAGGTGCTGGGAATTGATCCTGGGTCCTCTGAAAGAACAGCCAGTGTTCTTAACGACTGAGTCATCTCTCCAGCCCTTTGTAACCCATTTTAACATTAGGGGCAGGGCTGACCTTGCCTGCATCTGAGTCAAATCTAAGGAAAATCTCCTCTTTCTATACAGCAGGCCACTAGCCCCTCCATGCCCTGTGCTACTTTGGCCCTGCTGCCTCAGAACTGATAGCCTTGTTCTCTCTTCTCCCAGAGTTTCCCCTCTCCTGGTATCCAGGGATCTGAGAAGAGTGCCTCTGAGCCACCAGGAAGCTGACAGATGTATGATGGGTAATGATTGTGAGTCTCGCTTCAGCAATTGTTCACTGGCTGAATGCCAGCTCTGTTCTATTCTTGTACATGCCAGTTCTCCCCACAAGGCTCAGGAACCTAACACATGGCATATGGGAAGGAAAGGAACCTCTGAAATGAAAAAGCTCTCAAGCAGGGCAGGGGTGATGGGCAGTCTGCATCACCTGGCTACTGCTTCAGTGACTCCACTTCATGTTTCCAGAGTGACCCGATGTGTCAGGCAGAACACAAAGTACAGTGACATCTCTCAGGGACAGCTAAACTTGAGGTAGGACCAAGACTTACTAGTCTCTGACTGCAGACCATGGCTGGATTTGGAGGATACAGCATCAGGACTGGGACACGCCCAATACCTTGATGCAGAGGACAGACCCCTGGCCAGCAGAAACGGTCTCTTGATGAGGATGTTCCTCCCTAAGTCTACAGTGCTGCAAGGTCAGGAGCTCTGTGAAGCCTGCACTAACTTAACCTCATAAGAAACATGCATAGCAGGAAGCCTCTGTAAAATGAGTGATAAATGGTCACAGCTGTCCAGTGACCAAAATAGTCATCATTGCTTTCTAAGACACCCACCTCCTAGAATGGCATGTATAACCAGGAGGTGGTTTGGTGAGTATGTAATCAGCCAAAAGAAGGGTGAGTGTGGCTGTTGAACAGGCAGAGGAAAGGCCATCCTCAGACGGTTAGACACTAGGACACTGTCCACTGGTGTCTCTTGAGTGAATTCTTCTTAGTGTGCCTTCTGATAGTCATTTAGCATCATTTCAAGAGAATATAGTTTCCTTTGTATTAGCCATTTTTCCAGTCTCCAGAAGTGACTGCCATATTCTTGGGTGACTTAATGGTGCCCTAGGGTATTCTAATATCTCTATACCAAGGTAAAGGGTGAAGGTAGTAGGGAACATAGTTCAGCAGCTCCTTGCCTGGCTCTGTGTGATGCTAAAAGTGTTGTCACAGGATTTACAAACTCCAGTACAACAGGGACCATGTACGTGGCATTGATGAGTGATGCCGGTTGGATAAAGGGATAATCCCCATAGCAACTCAGAGGGTCATACCAATGAATGCTCAGCCGGGCAAGGAGATGAGAGTGAGTCCCAGGGGCTTTGAGGTGCTTGGTAGGTCACATCCCTCACAGGGTGATAGCTGGTCAGCTTCAGCAGCTTGTGTCCTTGGGGAATGGATTTACTAATCTGAAGTTATTAGATCTGATTTTTAATTGTTATTCAAGAAAAGTTGATGGTTTTTAGTACCTTTTAGGTTAAATTACCTGATGTTTTAATGTTGACCACCAACTCAAAAAATTTTTTTAAAAATGCTCCTCTAAATGAGACCAAAACAAATATGTTGGGAAAGCAGAAATCCTGCCTTCTAACTGTAATACCAGTGTTTGGGAAGCAGGAGGATGACCATGAGTTTGAGGCTAGGCTATACTACATAATGAGTTACAGGCAGGCCTGTGCCCTTTTTGGTTTACCCACATGCATAAACTTAAGTGTGTGTGTGTGTGTGTGTGTGTGTGTGTGTGTGTGTGTGCAATGTGTTGCTCTGTGGTCTATGGACCAACAGCACCACCCTTTTCTGTGGTTTGTTTTTGGACATACAAGGCAAGTTCCTGAGCCTACCCAGTCCCACAATCTCTGGGGTGTCTTTGAGGTGAAAACCTAGAAGTTAGCATTTCACATATTTCTTCCAAAGTCTGAGAATCATTGAGACGCAGAGAATATAAAAATATCTAGTTTATTTCTCTAGGGAGCTGAAAATGTTGGTAGAGACAATCAAAAAAAGAAAGACAGGAAACTCCCAGCATGGTGGTGCACACCTTTAATTCCAGTACTCCGGAGCCTAATGCAGGAGGAAGGCCAGCTTAGTCTACATAGTGACACCTTGTCGCAAAAAACCAAAACAAAAGAGAACTGGGAGCTGAAGGAGATTTCAACTCCATAGGAAGAACAATATCAACTAATCAGACCCCTCAGCGCTCCCAAGGGACTAAACCACCAACCAAAGAGTACACACGGAGGAACCCATGCCTCCAGTTGTATATGTAGCAGAGGATGGCCTTATCTGGCATTAATGGGAGGGGAGGTCCTTGGTCCTGTGGAGGCTCGATGACCCAGTGTAGGGGGACGCTAGATTGGTGAGGCAGGGATGGGAAAGTGGGTGGGGGAGCACCCTCGTGGAAGTAAAGGGGATGGGGGATGGGGGATGGGATGAGGGATTTGCAGAGGGAAAACTAGGAACAGGGAAATCATTTAAAATGTAAACAAATAAAATGATTAATAATTTTTTTAAATGCCTCTATAAGCTTGTCTGCAGGCCAATCTGGTGGAGCATTTTGTCATTTGAGGTTCCCATTTCTCAGATGACTCTAGCTTGTGTGAAGTTGACATAAAAATAACCAGCACAACATTAAAAGGAGGTAAGAGGAGGGTTCTTCTAAATGGTTATCACTAATCACCGGGAATTACAGAGGAGAGAATTTGAAGCGAATATATGGTCAGAGAAGTTTGATTTTAATCAAACTGCTTAGACTACTGAAACAAGTCTGCCTCACAGCTCCCTCATTTACTGTCCAGAACAGAAAGCCCGAACGATAGTACAAAAGATGAAAATAATCGTAGGTACTAATTTCCTATGTGATACTTTTTAAACAGAAAGGCAGAGTCAGAGACAGGAGGCACAGCAGAGATGATCTGTGGCAGTGTGCTCTGCTTGGCATCTCACTGAGCACCTACTATGTGCTATGTTCAGTCAGGTGCCATGTACACAGGATTTCTTCAGTGACCTGAAAGTAGGTATTAAATGTCTCCATTTATAGATAAGGAAACTGTCTACTTACTTTCCATTACATTACAATGACTAAAACAAGAGAAAGAGACAAGACATTAAAAAAGTTAACCAGAAGTCAATACCTGGGTTCGTGGATCTGGACAACTCCAGAAGTAAGAAAGTACCTAAAAGAGATAAAGGAGCACTTAAATAGAAGGATCTCCCTGAAGGAGCAGGACTTATTCTTCTGTGGCCAAGTGCTTGTGGGAGACTTTCCATATAAAAGAAGCACTTTCCACAAAGGTTGCAGTGATTCAGAAGCTCTGGAATCTGTTTGACTCATCTCTGCCTAAGACGAGGTGCTACAAACAACCGACGTTTTCTTGATCGACCAGTTGCATCTATATCCTCTCCCACTCTCAAGCCGTAGATCATGATGCTTGCTGGTAACCCTGCCATTTCCGAAGTAGAGACAGGAAGAGCAGGCATTCAAGGTCATCTTTTGACCCATAGTAAGTTTGAGGCCAGCCTGAGCTACATGAGACTTTGTCTCTAAAAACCAAACACACACATACACACACACACACACACACACACACACACACACACACACACACACACACACAGAAAGTGGGACTAGACCCTCTCTGCTTCAGACTATTTACCAGCAGGAATTGAAGTCTCTTCTCGCTGGGCGGTGGTGGCGCACGCCTTTAATCCCAGCACTTGGGAGGCAGAGGCAGGAGGATTTCTGAGTTCGAGGCCAGCCTGGTCTACAAAGTGAGTTCCAGAACATCCAGGGCTACACAGAGAAACCCTGTCTCGAAAAGAGAAAGAAAAAAAAAAAAAGAAAAGGAAAAAAAAAAAAGAAGTCTCTTCTCACTCAGAGTGACACTCTTACAGGCTTGTGGACCTGTGTTGTTGAGTCCTTCTGGATATCTTCTAAGATTACTTCTTTGTGGTTCCTCATGATCACCAAGTGGCTCCCAAATTTGGTGTGGTGTCCTTCCTGCTGGAAGTTTCTCCTGTCAGACAAAAGCTTTGCTTGCTATGCAGCAGGGAAGCTGCCCCTGACTCCCTAGAAGGTGCTTATATCTTGGGCTCTTAAAGCCATCCTGCTCACTAACACTCATGATAGGAT
Organism: Tokudaia tokunoshimensis; assembly: GCA_036184795.1. NCBI lineage: Eukaryota > Metazoa > Chordata > Mammalia > Rodentia > Muridae > Tokudaia > Tokudaia tokunoshimensis. The sequence goes on along the minus strand of BTHU01000013.1, from coordinate 62,753,316 downwards.
CCATTATGAGTTCTCCTGTCATGGTGGCATCTGATCTATGCCTTCCCACACTTGTGGTAGCAGCTTATTCTAGCTTACTGCTGCAACCCTCCCAAAGAACCTGGCCCAGTTGGCCCTGGGTCTGTGTTGGAAGAGAATCTGGGTGTTATCAAACTATGCCACTTTGAGATGCACACAGTGACCTCGACCTTTCCTTCCTTAATGAACTTCTTTTCCTTTTGGAACACTGGGAATTTGGAAGGAGGCCACTGATACCCAGAATCTTGGGTTCTGGGCCTAGGAAAACAACCATCAATGGATCTAGTCGTTAGTACTTGGGAAAACTTGAGGCCAACACAGCTTCTAGGACACCAGCCCCTATTTGCCCCAGTGGACCAAATTTATAACAGCTATGCAGCTATGTCATGTAGTGTGGGGTCCTTGCCACATTTATTTTGTAGTAGCAGTGCTGACATACAGTCTATATTTCCTGAACTCCAATTGACACATGATATACATTTTACAATAAGTTTTTTTTGAAAGTCGGTACATCTTACACAGCCAAGGGCACATGGCCATCATTTACTGTACTTTCCTCACGTTTTCAAATATCCCACTTAAAGCTGTTTAGGGGTCATGGAAAGTTTAAAATGTCCATATTCCCCAAAGCCAAGTTCTCATGAATCCAAGGCTGAGAAGAGACTTCCCTGCTGACCAGAATTATAAAAAAAAAAAAAATTAGGCAAATTAAGCAGGCAAACCAACTGGAGAGACAGCCAAGTGGTTAAAAGGATTTCTTTCTGTTCCATAAGACCTGAGTTTGATTCCCAGCACCCAAGTCTGGTGGCTGGCAACCACCTGTAACTCCAGTCTCTGGGAACCCGATGCCATCTTCTGGCCTCCACAGGCATGTACATACCCATATCAAAATCTTTTTTTAAAAAAAAGGCAAACAGCATCTTCAGAGGAGGGCAACAAAGTGGGACATGGAGCAACATGGAGAGGAGAGTGTTGCTGAGAGACCAGCTCCTCTCAAACAGAAGGGTAATTGCGTGAGAGGCCTGACGTGATCAAATAACCAGGAAAGCTCTGTCCCAACACCTACAAGAGACTGGGACTTTAACCACATTCTAGAACCAATCAGCCAGAAAACAAACAAATGGCTCACGTGATAGGAATGGAAGAAGACCAACCCGAGGTATTCCACTGGCCTTCATACAGATGGGTCCCCTCTGGATCCAAGAAGACCCTGCCCAAATCCCACCCCACATCCTGTGTGAGGCCCTGAGTCTTGCTTATTTAGTCTTCATAGTTCTGCTCAGAGCTCATTCTGTGTTTGTAGATTTTCCTTCAGCTCTACCTCCCCTTTGATAGGAATGTAGATTGCAGCATTTCTTCCAACTCCTCTACCATCTCTCCCACCATCTCCCATCTCCCCTACTGTCTCCCCTACTGTCTCCCCTACTCTCTCCCCATCATCCCCTACCATCTCTCCTACTCTCTTAAATGTATTTATATGAGGAAGCAGCTATGTGTGGAGGAGAGAAGGGATGGCAAAAACGTGTGCACATCAAAGGCCATCAGAACCTGTGTGCTTTTCCAGCTGACTCATCACCAGTCTGCAGTAGGGCACTCCTCCCTCCCTCCCTCCCCTGCTCCCACTCTTCAGGTCTCTCAGTGTCCACACAAAGAGGACACAAAGAGGTGTGGTCATCTTCTCACTGCCATGAGGAATAAAACCATCAGGGTCTTACTTCTGTCTAGTGTGTCTTACCTCTGTCCAGTGTTATTCATCAGGTCTTTCCTCCTTCCTTCCTTTTTTTTTTTAAAAATATTTTATTTATTTATTTTATGTATGTGAGTATACTGTAGCTGTCTTCAGACACACCAGAAGAGTGCATCAGACCCCATTACAGATGGTTGTGAGCCACCGTGTGGTTGCTGGGATTTGAATTCAGGACCTCTGGAAGAGCAGTCAGTGCTCTTAATTGCTGGGCCATCTCTCCAGCCTCTCTTTATATCTTTTCTAACACATATGAAGTCTCCTCCAGGAGACTCACCCAGCCTTCCCTGCCTGCAGAGAAGTCCTGGAGGCACACCCAGGTACTCTCAGGATCATTCCAGATCCAAAGGCTGAGTCACTTGCCAGAGCCCTTCCACATTCCCAGCTTCAAAAATGTATGGTTTCTGCATGCCAGGTCTTTGAGACTAGGAAAGGCAGGCAGAAATGCAAAGCTGAGAAGTGGGGTGGACTCAGCAGGGCTTCTCAAGACACCTACTTCAGGATCTGGCTCCATAGCGGACCCCAAGAATGCATTCCATACAGCAATCTCATCTGGTGGGAGATTGCCCTACCACTTACCTTCTCTGAGCCTTGAGTTAGGGTTAAAATATCTACTTGAACAAAGTGTGGTTAAATCAGATGAAATAAAGCACATTATATACCTTCATAAAAATGGGTTATATCCCTGTGTAACAAATAAATACACAAATAAGATAATGAGATCAAAGTAATTTTCAGAGAAAATTTTGTAAGTAGTCATTGTTATCAGTGCTATTATTTTCATTAAATGGATCTTGGAGACACTACCAACGTTTTATGTCCCTTCTTCCAAGTACCAAGAAGCAGCATATTACAGCAGAAAAGTGGGTTCTGGGATTATCCTTGGAAAGGACTTGGAACCCTGGTCTGTATGGAGATGTGGGTAAACCTGTCTGACCACGTCTGTTCCCTCACTGTGTATGCAGGTGGTCTGGGAAGAGATAATATACAATATTTATTTCCCAGGGTTGCAAAAAGAATTTGGGATCATGCCTGTGCAGTGCTGGGCCAGATAGACACCAAACAAACAAATCTAATTTGTGTTTTCCTCCAGCATCCTGATTCACTCACACCCACCTCACCCTTTAGGGTCTCTCCTCCTCCTCCTCCTCCTCCTCCGCCTCCTCCTCCTCCGCCTCCTCCTTCTTCTCTTCCTCCTCCTCCTCCTTTATCAAAACTTCCCTGTAGAAGCAGACCCACAATTCCCTTTCAGACTGTGAACTCTGCTCTGTGCTGTACAATGGCATTTCTTGTGTCAAAGTACTCAGCAGACCCAGGTTCTGAATGAGAAATAGGTTGAAAACCAGATTTAAAGGAGGCAGGGGTATGCGCCGGGGCAGAGGCATCATGTGTCCTTGCTTCTTCTCTCGCCGTGCTGTCACTCTGCAGCTGTAGTCTGCTGCAGAGCATCCAGAAATCTTCCATCGGAATAGTGGCTGATCCTGGCTGCTGACTGGCATGGGGACCGGGATCTGACCAAGAAAATCATCCACTCTATGGTTTCCCCGTTAGTGCTGAATCTAGAATTAGAGTCAGTCCTTTTGGTTACAGACTGTTTTATTAGAGGGATGCTTTAGAAATGAGAATCATCTTCTGGGGATACTATTTAGCCTTAACAGCTTAGCATGGGTTAGGATATTTTGGATTGTGTTGGCACAGAATCATAAAAGGACCTTTCCCTACTGTTAGACCCCAAGTGAAAAAATAGCTCTTGGGTTTCAAGCCAGGTCGGCCTTCAGACGGGAATGTATTCTGCCGCCGTCAGACTTGGACGAGAAACATACAACAGTTCTGGATCTCCAGCTTGGTGTGCATCTGGTTGCAATGTTATGTTTTGCTTTTGTTTTTCAGTTCTGGAAATCTGACCTAGTGTCTCATGCATGCTAAGTAAGTGCTCCCCCCTCACACACACACTGAGGCACACGCTCAGACACACCAACTGTACATCTGTAGTATCTGAGACTTCACAGTCCCCGTTATCATACAGCTAAGTCCTTGTTATAAATCCCCAGTACCCTTTCCATCCTGCCTTCTAGTCCTTTCCTGTCTTTTATCTTCCTGTCTCCCTACTCACACCCACACCACACTTAGTGTTTCTCTGAAGAACCTTGACTAATACAGATGTGGTAATATGTCACCATTATATTTAGAAATACATATTTCAGTGTGCTGGCTAGTCTTGTGTCAACTTGACACACAAACCAGAGGTATCTGGAAGAAGAGAACATCGATTAACAAAATGTCTTTGTAAGATCAGGCTGTAGGGCATTTTCTCAATTACTTATTGATGGAGGGGATGGTGGTGCTCAGTGCATCGTGGGTGGTGACATCCCTGGGCTGGCGGTCCTGGATGCTATAAGAAACCAGGATGAGTAAGCCAAAGGAAGCAAGCCTGGAAGCAGCACCCTTCCATGGCCACTGTGTCTGTTCGTGCCTCCAGATTCCAGGCCTGCTTGAGTTCCTGTCCTGACTTCCTCCAACAAAGGACTATGCTCTGGAAGTGTTTTCTGGACATGGTGTTTCATCACAGCAACAGAAGCCCTAAGGAAGACATTGAAATATTCACAAATATAATGATGTCTGATGCTTATTTCAAAATAATACTGGAGTAAAGAATGGGAAGAGATTTAAATGAAATCAAACTATCTACTGATTACTGCAACCACTGAGAGATGGAAACAGGGTTTCCATATGCTGTTCTCTCTGGTTTTGAATATGATTCAATATTCTCTAATAAAAAAATATAAGATGGAAGAAAAGAATTGTGTCTGGTGGGTAACAAGAGTAGAGGTATTTGAGGTTACTTTTATTAGTAAGATCTTCTATAGAATCACTTGACTAGTCTAGGTAGGTAAAAAATAATACATCTTAAAATTTATAGCTGAAGAAGAGCTACAGTGAACCTAATGTTTCAAGATAAGTTTAGATTGATTGGAAGCATCAATGATTCCTTCTACTGGGCACTGTACTGGAGTCTTTGACTTAGTAATATGATAGGAAGAAGAAACATGAGCTCAAACGATTGAAATTAATGCTGTTGCAGACAATATTACATGCCTAGATAATTTGCATACTTTAGGAATACAATCCAAAACCCAGTACCGTCCCCATATGCTGACAGTGACCAGTCAGCTAATAGGAGATACAGTAGAGCACAGTGACATGCATAATGGAAGCAGAAACTGGGGGGCCAATTGAACCAGATCATCTTAAGGTGAATAGACTCTTATGAAGAAAGTTATGGGACATCACTGAATTAGACCTAATTAAAACCTAATATTGCTTTCCCCCAAGACTCAGTGCTTCTGACCTAAGTTCAACAGAGATTTCTGTGGAGTTGGACTGACAAAAATTATGACTTTTCAAAGTTTTGAAAAACAGCTTGGGAAGAACAAGGGGAGAGGGGCTGGAGAGGTGGCTTGGTAGTCAAGAGGACTTACTGCTCTTGCAGAGGACCTGATTTGCAGCACCCAAGCCAGTGGCTTGCAACCACCTGCAACCCCAGCTCTCAGGATACCCGATGCCTCTGGCCTCTGAGGGTACCTGTACTCACTGTGCACATTCACACACAGACGCACACTTACACACATAAATATGTACTACGTACTTAAATTTTTAAAGGATAAGGGGTAGGCTTGTTTTTTTCTTTACTACATATTAAAGTTCATTTTCAAAAGGTAAAATATTAGAAGAGAGATTATAAAAATGGGGGAACATATTAGATACAGATCCTAGAAATAGTCTCAATAAAAATGTTAAAATTTGATAATTAGTCAGGTAATAGATAACAATGGATTGCTCAGTGAATGGAAGAACTGATGTTCCCTGGGAGGAATATGAAGTTAAACTCACTTCATACATTCACAAAAGTAAATTCCCAAAGAATGAATTTCAACCCTTAAAGTGGAAAACAGTGCTGGTGTGTGTGTGTGTGTGTGTGTGTGTGTGTGTGTGTGTGTGTGTGTGTTGGGGGAGGTAGTGGGGGAAGGATTGCCACAGGAGGGAATGGCTCTCTTCTGTAAATAGAGAACATGAGGCACAAAGGGTTGAAATAAGGAAAGCTATAAGGCTGGAGAGATGGCTCAGTGGTTAAGAGCACTGACTACTCTTCCAGAGGTCCTGAGTTTAATTCCCAGCAACCACAGGGTGACTCATAACTATCTGTAATGGGATCTGATGCCCTCCTCTGGTGTGCCTGAAGACAGAATACTCATACAGATAAAATGAATAAATCTTTGTTAAAAAAGAAAAACTATGAACTAAATCTTAATTAAACTTTCTGTGTGATAAATGACCCTACTCAACATTAAGGGCTGAGTCAAAGGCTACAGCTCACATTTGCAACATGTGGTAACATATAAATGGGCCATATCAGAACATGTGGAAAAGACCTGAAGTGACAAAATCAAATCAGAAGTTGTATGGAGGATGTGAAAGATTCATAAAGAAGAAATCAAAACAAGGAGAATGAGGGGTGATCCTTGGAATCAATCATAATCAGGGAGCTACAAAATGGAACAAGATGCCATCCATACAGACCAGGTTGACAAAAACTATCAAGTCTGGCCATGAGGAGACAGAAAAACTAACATGCACCTAGTGGGACTAGTAGTTGAGAGCTAAAACTTCGGGATATGGCCTATCTCTCTTAAAATGCACCCATAGCTGGCTGTGGTGGTGCACACTTTTAATCCTAGCACTCCGGAGGCAGAAGCAGATGGATCTCTGATTTTTGAGGCCAGCCCGGTCTACAGAGTAAGTTCTAGGACGGCCAGGACTACACAGAAAAACAAAACAAAACAAACAAACGAAAGTGAATGATTGGGAGCACGAAGACATGCCGGCTGCAAGAAGACACTGCAATATGGAAATCTGGATATTTAAGGCCTCTGGGGAAGGTTAGAATTTTTTCTCTTAACGAATGGTTCTAGAGCGAGTTTTCATAGAGGTAGGAATGATCTAGCAGAGAGAATGAAAATAATAACAACAAAATTCTGGAAAAAGTGGAAGACTGGGCAGCAAAGCCCAAAAGATGAAGAATCAGTGAGATGTACAGCAAGTAAAGATGCCAATTGGTTATGTGGGTGCGTAGTTTGGTCAAGGGGTTCGAATCATCTTTGATTAAAACAAGTTAAAGGGACCTGCGTCACAGACCCTGCCTTCCCTGAGAGGCTTTGATCTACTATTGCAGCTCCTCATGAATTCTAACCTACCTAGGGAGTCCTAACAGTGTGAAATTCCCAAAGATAAAGTGACTTTCCCAACCAACATCATGTGGTGCCTGCTCCATGGAGCTGTGGACTTTCTCAGGGCCAGGTGCTATTTACTCGTTTGCAATCAGCGGCCGCCTCTTAGACAGCTCCCATCACATCAGTGTTGTTGCAGATAATGTAATTACCTTAGCTTAGCTTAGCCTCTGTTGCGGCACAGAACACCTGCACGCTGGTCTGTTCAGGTTCTCTGCTGCTGGGGACCTTCTAAGTAACCTGTAACCTTCTAAGTAAGTGACATAATTTCTACAGAGTAGTTAACGACACCCCTAGCTCATGAAATGTATCTCCAGAGAGACTAGAAGTTCAGACTTAGCCTGGAGATGCAAACTCTATTTGGAATTTCTCCTGTCATGCGCTCTAATCACATCAGACTCCTTCCATCATCTCCTGACCTCCCCCAGTCACAAACGTACTCACTTTTCTTCTGCCTCCAAAGCTCCAAGTGCCTATCCTAAGAAAAATGCCTGTCACATCTGGTTCTCCAAAGTTGGTCTCTTTAAGGAATGTTTCTCAGCCATTTGAGATCTTTCACAAATGCCTAGGGCTCCCTGCATCAATCAATCAGCGCTGTGTGTTTGGGAATAGCTCTCTCTCTCTCTCTCTCTCTCTCTCTCTCTCTCTCTCTCTCTCTCTCTCACACACACACACACACACACACACACACACACACACACACACACACACACATGCGTGCGCGGGCGCGCGCGCATACTCACCTATCTGGAGAGAGTAGAGGGACCAGGACGGCAGTGTAGGTGAGTTTGGCGCTCAGCAGTTCCTGGCAACCGGAAAGGGCTAGCTTCTAGCTTCTCCCTTCTCCTACTCCCTGTTTCTCTGATCCTCCTCCTCTACAGTCCCACCCAGCTCCTCAGCCCCTCCCCTTAGTACCCCCTGTAGAGTGCCACTGAGTCTCACTCCACCCTCCTCTGCAGGAGCCAACCGACAAGAGACAGCCTCTGAACTAGGAATCCAAGAGCACAAAATGCTCTGACCTGCCGCGTCTACTTCTGCCTGTGTTCCCCCTCCGGCGAGAGCCAAGAGCGGCGGGAGCACGCGGCTTAGCTGGGGTTTCCAGTTCCTGCAGGCACCGCCCGTGATCCTGGACCACACCTTCAAGACAACTTAGGGACGTCTACTCTCTCCGATTCCAAAAGAAAGTTTGGACAAAGTGAATTTGGGGTGGATCTGGGAGATGGCAGCTGTTCCCTTTGCTTCCTCTGGGTCACCTCTCAGAAGCCCCCACCTCCAACCCCTTCCAACCTTCCCATACTGACACCCAGCTCCCGGACCCTCCTTTTCTTTCTTTGATTCCCTGGCCTCTGCGGGGTCAGGGATGTCGGTTCTGCTCCCTACTCCTTTCGTTCTCCCCTCTATCCCTGTCTGCTGAGCTATCTCACCTGTTTCCAAACCTTCACCCCAACACACCCATCATCTCCCTTCTCTCCACCTCTAAACCTTTCTCTCACTCCATTTTATCTACCTAACTTCTTACTTGCACCCACACCGTCCCTACATTCACCTTCCCCTCCTTCTCTCCCCCAAATCCAAACCATGGATTCTGAGCCTTCTTGGACTGCCACCCCCTCCCCTGGGGGCACCCTGCTTGTCCCCAATGCCACCACACCCTGGCTGGGTAGGGATGAAGAGCTAGCTAAGGCGGAGATTGGTATCCTAGCTACTGTCCTGGTTCTGGCCACAGGAGGCAACCTGGCTGTACTACTGACTCTGGGCCGCCAGGGCCACAAGCGCTCCCGCATGCATCTGTTCGTGCTGCACTTGGCCCTGACCGACCTGGGCGTGGCGCTTTTCCAGGTACTGCCTCAGTTGCTCTGGGACATCACCTACCGCTTCCAGGGCTCTGACCTCCTCTGCCGGGCTGTCAAATATCTACAGGTGCTTAGCATGTTTGCTTCCACTTACATGCTGCTGGCCATGACGCTGGACCGGTACCTGGCTGTCTGCCACCCTCTTCGAAGCCTCCAGCAGCCGAGCCAGTCCACCTACCCTCTCATCGCTGCTCCCTGGCTGCTGGCTGCCATCCTCAGCCTCCCTCAAGTTTTCATTTTTTCGTTGCGAGAGGTGATCCAGGGCTCAGGGGTGCTGGACTGCTGGGCAGATTTCTACTTTTCCTGGGGCCCGCGGGCCTACATCACCTGGACCACCATGGCCATCTTTGTGCTGCCCGTGGCAGTGCTCACAGCTTGTTATGGCCTCATCTGCCACGAGATCTACAAGAACCTGAAAGTCAAGACACAGGCTGGCAGGGAGGGAAGAAGGGGCTGGCGGACTCGAGATAAATTCTCATCTTCTGCCGCTGCTGCAGCCACTAGGGGGCTGCCATCCCGGGTCAGCAGCGTCAGTACCATCTCCAGGGCAAAGATCCGGACCGTGAAGATGACCTTTGTCATTGTGCTGGCCTACATTGCTTGCTGGGCACCTTTCTTCAGTGTCCAGATGTGGTCTGTGTGGGACGAGAATGCCCCTAATGAAGGCGAGTATGTGGGGTGGGGAGTGAGGTGGTGGGGAAAGACAATAGGGTCAGGATAAGGACTACAGTGTCTCTCAGGGCCAGGCAGTGGACGCAAATGGACGGAGTAACTAAGAGAGTCGGTGCTTGCTTGTCTTAGAGCATCCTCTGCTGCTGTAACAAATACCCACCTAACACTTAAAGCACAGAAGTTGATTTTTCACTGTCCTAGAAGCTGGGAAGTCTAGGAAGGCTCTTCTTGAAAGTGGGGACTCTCTGAAGATTTCCAGGGTGGTGAAGGACACCCCTGAAAGTGGCCAAATTGGCTTTTATAATGGACATACTCTTATGGTAACAAACATTTCTTTTTCTCGCTAACTCATTAACGGATTAATTCTTAAGCCCCTAAGGTCTAATCAGTTTACAAACGTCTCATCTGAAAGTACCATTGGCATAAGACTTTGAGGGCTCTGTTTCTAAAAGAAGAATTCTGGGGGCAGGCATTCAGACCACAATCTTGCCCAGCAAGGTCCTGTCTCGCTCACTGAGGCTATTTTCTAATGATTATCAATTATGTGGAATTTCTTGATTTAAAAAAAAAATTAAGATTTATTAGGTGTATTATGTTCTGCTTGCCCAGCCAGAAGGGGGCGCCAGATCTCATTATAGATGGTTATGAGCTACCATGTAGTTGCTGGGAATTGAACTCATGACCACTGGGCGAGCAGTCTTTGACTCTTTGAGCCATCTCTCTAGGACAAATTTCTTGATTTTTAAGTTTTGCTTACTTATTTAACAATTTTGAAATACTGTTTGCTGCTAGTGAAAGACCATGCTTGTTCTGGAATAATGCAAAGATTAGCATGGCCCCTGTGGGAAAGAAGTTTTGGTGCATTTGTTCAGTCAACTTCTAGCATTCTACATGAACCTGAGGACCGTAGACTAACAGATCTGAAAGGGGTTTTAAATAATCTGGTGCAGGGTGGCAATGTTGGGCATGGGGACTGTCTTCCTTCTGGGTGCCCTTCCCTTCTGTGTCTGAACATAGTTTTGTGGCTCTTTCTCAACAGCCACTTCTAATTAGTCAGGACTGGCATATGACAGCATTTAGATCTCAGATTCAACTCCATCATTCTGTCACTGAGGAAAGGGAAGCACAGAAAGGGTTTGCGACATGCCCAAGGCCACTCAGCCAGGGGGAGACAGAGTAAGGAGTAGAGAGCCCAGTCGTTCAGATTTCCCCAGTCTTTCTTTTTCTTTTCTTTCTAGCTATTTTATTTTATGAGTCCAGATATTTTGCCTGAATGTCTGTGGCTAATGTGTGTACTTGGTATCCACAGAGGCCAGAAAAGGGCATTGGCTCCCTTAGAACTAGGGTTATAGATGGTCATGAGCTGCCACATAAGTGGTGGGAATGGAACCCAGATCCTCTGTAAGACTAGTCTCTTTCTTTCAACCCACACCTTACCTATAGTCCTGGTTCTTAACTTGGATCTACAAGAGAGGCTTTCTCTTTATCTGAAAAACAAAATGAGATTCTTCAAATAAAAAAAAATAGCTCCACGTGATCATAGAGAATACAGTAGTCAGTAGCCTCCTGAGCGCCAGATGCTGCAGGTGGTATAGGCTGACCTTGTACCTACTGTGAAGCCCAGACTGAACTTTTGATGTTCCCGCCTCTACCTCCTGACTGCTGGGAATACAGATAGGTAACACCATGCTTGGCTCTGTTCCTTTGGCATTAGTCTGAACACGAAAGTGTTTGCAAGTATTTTTGTAAGCAATGAGCATATTAAACGCAATGTACCATTAAGGATACTAGCCAAGACTAGACTAGTAGGAAGGCTTCTTGGTACCAAGCATGTGGATCTGCATGGAGTTATGAAGTGGCTTTCTCTACAGTGCCTCTGAGTAACGTGGAGCTCAGAGTGGCCTTAAAGCTACTGCCCCAAGATGCCACTGCTAGTAGGTGATAGGGCGAGTACTTGAAACAGGTAGTTTATGGGCTAACTTTATCTGTTATATGACTTTTCTCCCAACAATTACAGGCTGGCCAGTGATGAGGTAGCTTTTGCCCTTTATTGAAGGATATGTGGGAAGATGAATTCTATTTTCTCCATTAGTTGGTGTGATTTAGCCCTGCTTGCCTGAAGCACCCATCTTTATTATTAGAGTGTACCCAATACATTGTCTGCGTAGACAGTGATTTCCCGTGACTGAGGGCCTCTCTGACCCAGCTGTGCAGAGACAAAACACTGTCCTACAATGTGCTCTCAGAAAAATAGAAGCTCCAGGACAAAACAAAAGCTTTAGAATCATTTGTTCAGTACACCCCATTCTCCCATGGTTTTTGGTTACATCTGTCTCTTTGCCCTGGTTAGCTGAATTTGTGCCTGGACTGGGTGTGGTAAATCTTCCCACAAGGGCTGAGAAGCAGAACCTCCATGGAACTGGTTGCTTCCTCATGGCATATCCTCAGCCCCTACACTGGGTCTGGCTCAGATGGATCAAACCAAAACAAGCTTCCTAAGGCATGGAATTTGTCCACTGAGGCCGGATGGCCCTGGCTTCTTTCCCTATGACTTGTGCCTTTTATTGAATGTTCCCACCCTATGCCTTTTTTTTTTGTCCCAGAGGTGGCCATATGCAGACAGGTACTACTACTGGGTAAACACATGAGCTGGGCCTTTGATGTTAGCGGTGGTAGCTTTGGTGGGGTCCAGTATGTCTGCTTTAGAGACAGAAGGTATGGAGTGGCAGTTCTTGTTGACTGTGCTAGAAGAACTGGAAGGACTGATTGTGAATTTCCTACCAGGTCTGCCATTGCTTTAAAAATGTCTACTTCCATGAAGAAGCTAGTCTAGCAGCTGTGTCATTGTACAGATGTGTGCAGCATGAGGCCTGGCTCATCCCAGCACCTTTCCTGTGTGGTGAGAAGTGTTTCCATTAAACTCTAGGAAGAAAAATTGTATCTGAAAGGGATCTTTTTATTTTAAGATTTATTTTGTTTATATGATACACTGTAGCTGTAGAGATGGTTGTGAGCCACCGTGTTCAGAAGCTCAGCCCCGCTCACTCCAGCACAAAGATTATTATTTATATCTAAGTACACTGCAGCTGTCTTCAGACACACCAGAAGAGGGCGTCAGATCTCATTACAGATGCTTGTGAGTCACCATGTGGTTGCTGGGATTTGAACTCAGGACCTTCAGAAGAGCAGTCAGTGCTCTTACCCACTAAGCCATCTCTCCAGCCCCTGAAAGGGGATCTTATTGAACTTTTCCACTTGTACATTTTGCCTGCCTAATATAGATTTTTGTTGTTGTTTTTCTCTCATGAGAGAGTAGATTCCTAGTGACAATCTGAGAATGAGATTGGGATCCAAGCAGATGTTCTGTGCCTAGAACCTGTCAGCCTTGTCATACTTGGGGATGGTGGCAGACTTGCAGGGCAGCCATGTTTCATTCATTACCCTCCCAGGTCCCTAGCACAGCAACCTGCACAAGTCGGTGATCACATGTTCAGCGACCAAATGACAGAAAAACTGAAACTAGAGAGAAGAAGAAGGTGGTCCATAGGTCCCCAAGAAGCCATTATCCATAACACAAATGAGGGCGATGTAGAGAGCCCAGAACTTGTTTATTTTCCCTGGGTACAGTATAGAAAGTGTCTCCTCTTAAGTCTATATCCATTAGGGCCAAGTTCCTTCAACCATGTGTATGTGTTGGGACCCCATATGGAGTCACATAGGTCAACGATATGGGAGTTGAAAATAATCTTGGAGAGAGCAAAGAATTTCTGAATGTGCAGTGACGAGGATTTATTCACAATCAAATGTGTAACGAGTCTGAGGTGTTTCTGGCAATGCTCACCTGCGTTGCGCCCTGCAGGTCCACTGCAGCCTTGGTTCTGAATGTACAAAATGCACACTCTACACTGTGCATGCTGCGCTGCCACATAATGCCAAAGAATGCTGCGTGCAGCACCGCAGCTCAAATCCCAAACTGCTGCGTGTTACAAACGGCAACGTTATTACTGCGTGTACAAGCTGTTTGCTCCCGTAGAAATAGAAAGTTTTAAAGCGAAAACAAAGTCCAGTCACCCTTTCACAGGGGTCGCCTAAGACCTTCAGAAAACACAGATATTTACTTTATGATTCACAGCAATAGCAAGACTACATATATGAAGTGGCACCAAAAGTAATATTATGGTTGAGGGTCACCACAACACAAGGGACCGTATGAAAGGGTCGCTGCATTAGGAAGGCTGAGTGCCACTGAACGAGGTGAAGGCTGGTATGAGGAAGCAGACAAATATGGCTAAAGTTATCCAGTTAAGAGCTGGCTGTCTTTGGAGTGATATGTTTTACCTCACCATTTCAGTGGGTCAGGAATCCACACACCGTTTTGTTGGATCCTATGGCTCGGAGGTAAGCAGTCATGTTTTTATCAGCCAGGACTGTAATCGTCTGAAGGCTCAGCTGGGGGGAAATCTGCTTTCAAGTGTGCTTGTATATGAGTTGGCCCGCAGGCCTCTGTGCATAGGCTGACCACATGCATCGATTCCTTGCTATGAAGGCCTTTCCACAGGCCTCTTTGTAGCATGACAGTTGGCTTCCCCCATAGTGAAGGAGTTTCGTCCCAAGGTCTGCTGATTTATTGCTTTGGGCCTGAGGCACAGGAGAATATGGGGAGCAGAGCATATGTCAAGAATGCTCTGTAAAAAGTAGAAAAAGCCAAATTCAGTCTTAATACTTTTCTAACATCCCTGGTCAGCATGCAATGAATTAGCATATCTTTGGATTGCCCTGAATTGGAATGTTTGAGCTTTAGAGTTTTTGTTTGAGTTACTGACTTGAGTTTCAGATTAAAAAAATAACCAGGGGAGGAGGGTCAGTGGATAAAGTGTTTGCATAAAAACATGAGGACTTAGATTAGAATCTCCTGCATCCACGGAAAAGGCCTGCTGGGGTTGTGGGATCCGTGCTGGGACAGGAAGATGATGAACGATTGCTGTCTGGCCAAGTCTGGCCAATCAGTGGGCTCCAGGTTCAGTGAGATGTCCTGTGTCAAAAAAATAATAAAAATAGTAGGTATGGAGAGTGATAGAGGGAGATGATTGACATGAACCTCTGACAACCACACATGCATGTACAAGCATGTGTACCTGTATACACATATGCACATGTGTATGCACTACACATATATGCATAAAAAGCATTAGGAGAAAATATCATTGAATGAATTTTGACCTGGGATTGGTATTGAATTTCCAATAACGTCTGAAATGGCCTTGCACAGTCTTCTGTTATTTTATATTACATACTCGTACAGAGTGACATTCTCAGCATTCAAAATACTAGTCAGCTCTGAGAAATGTTGAAAATGCTCTGTGTTCTATAATATTTGGCTAAGACATGCCTACATGAGAACAAGCAAACACATCCATTCCATTGGTATGAAAGCTTGTTTTAGCCTTTAATAAATATGTACCAAAAAATTATTTTAAAATAAATGTTGGGCTAGAGAGATGGCTCAGCAGTTAAGAATACTGGCTGCTCTTCCAGAGGTTCTGAGTTCAATTCCCAGCAACCACATGGTGGCTCACAACCATCTGTAATGGGGTTTGATATCCTCTTCTGGTGTGTCTGAAGACATCTATACTGTACACATATACATAAAATAAATAAGTTTTTTTAAACAAATGTCTTAAACCACAGAGATCAGTAGCTACATCTTATGATGGAGAAACCCAGAATCTGCAATGTATTTTCAGTGACAGATATTTTAAAGAGCGAAAGATGTGAGGGAATCAGACCCCCCCACTCCATCTCCCAAAGGTCCATAGCAGCAACAGAGAAAGGAAAGATGCTTGGAAGACCCCCCTCTTCATGGCAGCCATAAAGTGACATTTTAAAGAGACCTCTGCTCTTTAAAATGTCACTTTATGACTCAGTTTCAGTGTCTTGATGACCTGTGAGACCCTCTGTGAACTTCGCTCTTAAGAAACTCCGAGCAGGTGCTGTGGGTTTATATGTTGGACCTGGACAGCAGAACACCACCGTACGGTGGTGAAACTGAGTCAGAACCACACAGTGTTCAGTGATGTGGAAACCTAGACAAAGCTACAGTCTGCAGGGGAACTTAAATATGGGCTCCGAGCAGAACTTCACGCATCGGGAACTATACCGTGGTGTAGGACTAGTGTTTGCAAATGAACTCCTGAAGGACTTCCCTAGAAATGGCCAGAATCTGAGATACGACCACATATGGAATGGTCAGGAGTCTGTAACTTGATCATCCAACGGTCTCCAAAGGTGAGAAGAGTTATGCACAACAGGAAATTGGACTCAGAAGCATCCCTGAAGAATCCCACAGCACCTATGGCCTGACACAACCTGGAAGGCAGGAGGAACAGGTTTCTGGGAGCCAGGGAAAGAATGCCAAGAGCCTCAAGAGGGCGCAAGCAAGTGGGCCAGACCGTATTCGTCCTCTGCGCCCCAATCCAGCTCGCTCCCCTTCACTTCTGTGTTTCCCTCAGTTGATACCCAGTGCCGGTTTCTTAGGCCAGCTGCACCCAGCTCTGCCTTGCTCTCCATCTGCTCCCGGTCTCCTCTCTTCTTATTCCCCTTTCTTTAAGCTCACTGGCTGGTCTGGCTGGCAGGGCTTCTGTGTCTCAGCCTTCTGAGCAGAGGTGGTTTAAAATTATCTGCATTTCCCCCCCCTTTCTCCGCCCATTCTACCTGTAGCCAAGACTGCCTCTGGCCGCCCCGCGCATTCACATTCAACCCAGCTGTTCTTCTTCCAATTTACATTTCCCTCCTCTGCTTTCTCCGTCAGTCAACACTGTGTCTGATGAAGTAATTACTACACACATAGCGATTACTATGTTTTCTTTCTTACTTATACTCACCGGACTAATAATTTCATGCTTATAGTACTATCGTTGTTGTCTAACGTGCTTGGTGCTTAGGAAGTGGTCGTTTTTCATCTGACTACTACTTTATTTTCGTAGTGGGCCTACTCTGTCATAGCTACTACTCTGCTCGCAGGAGAGCTCAATCGTGATGCCCTGAACACCAGTCTAATAAAGGAGAATGACGCCTCAACCCTATTATAACGCAGCTTCTCTTGAGCATTCTAAATACTTCTATTGAAATAATATGAGTCATTAAAAAACATCTAACCAGTGACCTAACCCCAAATGCACAAGTCCTAACCCAAAACCATAAGGAAAATGAAAAGTCAGAGAAAAACAATACCTTCAAAAATTTCTAGTCCAACGGCAATGACCTCCAACGAGACTGAATTAGACAAAAATCCCATGCCAAGGATTTAAGAGAATGATTATAAGTACGTTTAAGGAAATCACAGAGGACACAAATAAACCCCCTCATGAGTTCCAACAGGATACAGAGAGTTGAAATAAAAACAAGATGTGCAAGAGACCGAAATGTCAAGGGAAAGCAAACTGAATATTGGAATTTTAAAATTAGTAAGTCTAGAAAGCTCCAGGGAAGACCTCATCAAAAGGATGGATCAGGGCTTGAAGACAGAACAGAGAAATCAAATCAGTCAATGAAAAATGTAAATTAATAAGAAGATACAAACAAAGCGTTTGGGATCTAAGGGATAGCCAGAGAAGACATAATCTACAAATCATGGGCATAGAAGAAAGAGAAATCTCATGCTAAAGGCATAGAAAACATTTCCAATGTGCTTTATAGCCTCGAAACTCATCCGTTGAAGGGAAATACACCTCCAGGCAAGGGATGGATTTAAAATACCAAATGTATATGACCAGAAAAGAATTTGCTCACATCCTATTATAGTTAAGGTACATTGGAAGCAACAAGAGAGAAACACCAAGTCACATGGACAGACAAGCCCATCGAAGGAACAGCTGATTCCTCAACAGGCTTTAAAAGCAATGTGGGCTTAGAGTGATATGTATCTGCTCAGCCTACAGTCTACCATAACTGAAGGAGAAAGAAAACTCTCCATGATGAAAACAGACTGAAGGAATCCAACGGGCTTTACAGGAGATGCTGGAAGGAATTCATAGCAAAGAGAAAAACACACACAACCATGAGGCCCTGGGAAAGGAAATTAACTTCTTTATGATTTGTTATCAGCAAACGTTCCATTTGTCTACCAATATAGACACCGTAGGAAACATTCATTTTCTTAGGTGAAGATATAGAGAAAAATCTATATGACCCATTAGGCATTAGAAGGCCTGCTTTAAGTTTGAGGCTGAACTGGGTTATAGAATGAGGCCAGGTCAAAGGAAGAGAAGGGAGAGAAACCTCGCATTAGAGGAATCATGGTCTAGATTCATGGTCACAAATCCTTTTTCTTCTATTTGGACTAACCTTACACATGGAGAGTTTACTTGAACCTGAACTTGAAGCAAATTATTTCTAACGTTAAAAATCAACCAAAACTAAGGTAGTATAACTCAGGAATTACAGGTAAAGTCTGAGCTGTGCCTTTCTAGTCATAGAACCCCAAGTAAATCTCTTTCCCCTTCTGGGAAATGTCTTCATCTCCTCAGCGGAGATTCAGCTTCTGTCCTAGAGTCTCCCCCTCCCCTGACCCCCCCCGACCCCTCTTGAGCTGTGATTCTAATGCCTTTTGTGCTTGTCTTGGCAGATTCTACCAATGTGGCTTTCACCATCTCGATGCTTTTGGGCAACCTCAGCAGCTGCTGCAACCCCTGGATCTATATGGGCTTCAACAGCCACCTGTTGCTGCGTTCCCTGAGTCACCGTGCCTGCTGCAGGGGTTCCAAGCCCCAAGTGCACAGGCAGCTCTCCAACAGCAGCCTCGCTAGCCGCAGCACAACACTGCGGACCCACTCCTGTGGTCCATCTACTCTCCGCCTCAGCCTCAACCTCAGCCTCCACGCAAAGCCCAAGCCTGCAGGCTCACTGAAGGATTTAGAGCAGGCAGATGGAGAAGCCACTATGGAGACTAGAGTCTTTTAGATAAGATTCCCTGGACTCTGGTTCTGCGCATCTCAGGTACCAGGAATATGAACTAGACGGCTCAGGGATAGTAGGAAGTGGAGCTCAGCTTGAGGCAGGGTGAAGAGGCCAGAATGGCGGCCACTACTCTACCAAGGCAATGCTCAGTGTGGGTATGGGCCATTCTCTCTTAATTTTAGATCGCGGGAAATCAAGCAACCCCCCCCCACCCTGTTCCTGCCACATTCACAGAGCACCCATAAACATACCCAACTGGTAGATATAGTTAGTGTTCTAGGTCTGGGACAGCCTAGATGGCGCTGTCAAGGCAGAGGCTCATCTCATTGCTTGGCTAACTGTCCAGCTGTGACCACTGTCAGTAAAACGCTGAGCCTGGCTGTCTCAGTTATAAGAGTCAAAGTGGGTATACATGTGGTTTGCAGATCTACAAGCTTTTGAGCAAAATTCTCAGGAACAGTCTTGCTCTGCCCATTCCTAGGGAAGCTTTAAAGAGTGCCTGTGACTTTGTAAAGATACTTCTCATGTGCCTAGTTTTTTTGAAACTTGAAACAGACTATAGTCATTTTGGAGGAGGGAGCATCAGTTGAGAAGCTGCCTCCATCAGACTGGTCTGTGGGCTTGTTCTTGATTGGTGATTGATGTGGGAGGGCCCAGCCCACTGTGGGCAGTGCAACCCTTGGAAAAGTGGTCATAGGTTGTATAAAAAAGAAGGCTGACATGAAAAAATACATACAAGTAACACCATACAGACTGAGCAGTTTGTATTCAGGAACACACATATACATACATGCATATAACAACAGTTAATGCAGAAAGGCAAAGTAAGGGTGCACAGGAGAGGGTAGAGGGAGAAAATGACATAATTATGCTATAACCTCAAAAAACAAAAGAAATTACTTTAAAAATTAAAGAGAAAGAAGGGAAGAAAGAAAAAGGAGGAAAGAGTGGAAGGAAGGAAGGAAGGAAGGAAGGAAGGAAGGAAGGAAGGAAGGAAGGAAGGAAGGAAGCGGGCTGATCAAGCTATGGAGAGCAAGCCAGTAAGCAGCACTCCTCCATTGCCTCTGCTTCAGTTCCTGCCTCCAGGTTCCTGCCTGGAGTCCCTGCTTCGACTTCCCTCAGTGATGGAGTGTGACCTGGCAATTATAAGATGAAATAAATACTTTCCACCCCAAGTCATTTTTTTTTTTTTGGTTTTTCGAGGCAGGGTTTCTCTGTGTAGCCCTGGCTATCCTGGAACTCACTCTGTAGACCAGGCTAGCCTCGAACTCAGAAATCCACCTGCCTCTGCCTCCCAAGCGCTGGGATTAAAGGCGTGCGCCACCACCGCCCGGCCCCAAGTCATTTTTTGGTCATGGTGTTTATCAACAGAAAACAAACTAGGGCACTTCTTTAGGAGCCAGTCTGCCATAGGAAGCCTACTTAGGATTGCTGAGAAGAGAAGAACCAGGTTGGATGCTATGACTGAGCAGAACATCCAACCCTTGAGTACTAGAGAACTGGAGAGCAGCAAACAGACACAGGGCGGGGGCGGGGGTGTCAGTGATAAAGGTGCAAGGCAGGAGGCGGTCACCTCTTCTTTCTCTGTCCTGTGACTTCTGTTGCCAAGGCCGTCCCATGCATCTAACCACCTCTCCTCTGCCTTTGATGGGGTACAAGTAGGTGGGGTCTGTGGGATGGGAAGGGAACCAAAACCATTTGTGAGCTCTAACCCCAGGATAAACTGAATAAACTGAATCATGTATGTGCATATGTGTGTACATATATGTATATATGTATATAAAATTTCCACTCTGTGGATTGTAAAGTTCATTGCTCCAGTACCTTAAAATCTACACAGGAAGTCTGAGCCTGAGTTCACAGGCTTAGCTCCTCAGCAGACTAAGACTAGAGGCTTATAAATGCAAGAACTGCTTCCTGTGCTACAAGGCAAATTCAAGACCAGATTGGATATTTTAGCAAGACCCTACCTAAAAAGTAAAAAAGAAAAGGAAAAAGAAAAGAGCTGGAGGCATAGCTCAGTGGTGGAGCAATCTCTTATCAAGCAAACCAAATCCTGGGTTTAACCCCCTGACCCTAGTATTGCAAAAGTAAACAAAACCCAAATGGCACAGTGGTAGAACCTGCTTTCTGGAAAACATTCAGTGCAGTCTTTTCATGGAGGGAACAGTTGGGGCCCAGATCCATACACAAGTAAATTCTCCTTGTGCAAGTCACAGGAGAAGTACAAGAGAAGACAGACAGGGATCACTGAAGACAGAGTAGGAGCCAGGATTGAGAGTTCAAGGCCAAACTAGCATTTAGGCTAGGTTAGTGAGACCCCATCTTATAAAATGAAACCAGAAACACCCAGGCAGGGATAGACCACCAGGTACAGGCAAGGATAGACCACCAGGTACAGGCAAGGATAGACCACCAGGTACAGGCAAGGATAGACCACCAGGTACAGGCAAGGATAGACCACCAGGTACAGGCAAGGATAGACCACCAGATACAGGCAGGGATAGACCACCAGGTACAGGCAGGGCAGTGTGGATATTGGTGTGTGGGAGGCTGAGCAGGTAATTGTGGAGATTCCTCGGGATGGATTTTCAAGTTATTAAAACCAGCTACTGATTTTCCAGGTGACTATCTTGTGTTTTTGCATGTAAATATGCCTTTGGTCTATCAAGTGGCTATTAATTAAGCCCAGGCTGCCACAGTTTCCTTGTGGGTCCAGAACTTCGAAGTCCTGGTTGAAATTAACCAATACAGCTCTTTAATATAGGATCATCCAGGACATATTTATTTCTTATGAGCAATGATAATGGGCTTCACAATATAAAATTAAAACAAATTAAAACATGATTTTTATTTATTTATTTATTTGTGTTTATCTATTTATTTATTTTTTATTTATTTATTTTTGAGCAAGCAGCTCACTGGCAAAGTAGTGAAGGTAGTCCCCCGGAAGTTGTGGCTCATCCCTTTAATCCCAGAACTCGGGAGGAAGAGGCAAGCGGATCTCTGTGAGTTCCAGGAGGCCAGCCTGGTCTACAGAGCAAGTTTCAGGACAGCCTAGGCTACATAGAGAAATACTATCAAAAAATAAAAAAAGGTAGTGAAGGAAAATGATCTTTACCAACCCTACATCCAACAGAGGGCTAATATCCAATATATACAAAGAACTCAAGAAGTTAAACTCCAGAGAGGCAAGTAACCCTATTAAAAAATGGGGTACAGAGCTAAACAAAGAGTTCTCACCTGAAGAATATCTAATGGCTGATTAGCACCTAAAGAGATGTTCATCATCCTTAGTCATTAGGGAAATGCAAATCAAAACAACCCTGAGATTACACTTCACACCAGTCAGAATGGCTAAGATCAAAAACACAGGAGACAGCAGTTGTTGGCGAGGATGTGGAGAAAGAGGAACACTCCTCCACTGCTGGTGGAATTGCAAGCTGGTACAACCACTCTGGAAAGCAGTCTGGCGGTTCCTCAGAAAACTGGGCATGACACTCCCGGAGGATCCGGCTATACCACTCCTGGGCATATACCCAGAGGCTTTACCTGCATGCAATAAGGACACATGCTCCACTATGTTCATAGCAGCCTTATTTAAAATAGCCAGAAGCTGGAAAGAACCCAGATGTCCCTCAACAGAGGAATGGATTCAGAAGATGTGGTATATCTACACAATGGAATACTACTCTGCAATTAAAAACAATGAATTCACGAAATTCCTAGGCAAATGGTCAGATCTTGAAAATATCATCCTTAGTGAGGTAACCCAATCACAAAAGAACACACATGGTGTGCAGTCACTGATAAGGGGATATTGACCCAGAATCTCGGAATACCCTAGACACAATCCGCATATCAATAGATTTCTAAAAAGATGGAAGGAGAGACCCCTGGTCCTGGAAAGACTGGATGTAGGGGAACGCCAGGACAGAGAAACGAGAGGGGGTTGAATGGAGAAAAGAGGGAGGGAAGGGGGTTTATGGGACTTTCGGGGAGGGAGGAAACGGGAAAGGGGAAATGATTTGGAATGTAAATTAAAAAAAAATAAAATAAATAATAAAAACAAAAACAAACAAACAAAAAAAGGTAGTGAAGGTCCCACATCTGCAACCACAAGGTGGCAGTGTGGAGCTGAAAGAGCAGGTCCTGTGTCTCCCACCCTCACCCCCAGGCTGGACTGGGCTGGGCAGCCTCAGCCTCATGTGCCTAGAGTTACTGTAACTGCTATATACACTGTGTTCAATTGATATTCCTGGGAGGCCTGTTCTTTTCTGAAGGGAAACAGAGAAGTAGATCTGAGGGAGAGGGGAGGTGTGTGTTTGGGGAACTGGGAGGAGCAGAGGGAGGGGAAACTGAAGTCCAGATGTAATGCATGAGAAAAGAGTATATATATATATATATATATATATATATATATATATATACACATATATATATATATATATATACACATATATATATATATAATCAGATTGAAGCCAGGCGATGGTGACATGAGCCCCTAATTCCAGCACTCGGAATTCAGAGGCAGACAGATCTCTGAGTTTGAGGCCAGCCAGAGCTACACAGAGAAACCCTGTCCCCAAACACCATAAATGAATGAATGAATGAATGAATAAATAAATAAATAAATAAATAATAAAATAAAATAAAATCAGGTTAAAGCTCAGTGTATTGATGCCTACCCACCACCCCACCTCTACCCTGAGGGATAGCCTGAGGCAACTATAAATCCCAGCTGGGTGGGAGGACTGGGAAAGCCAACCTTAAGAGGGTTGGCTCTTCACTGACTTCCCTTTACCTACGGTCACAAGGTGCATCTGACAAGGACAACGTCTAAGGGGCTCCTGCCACTGTGGAAGGATTAAGCATGGGGAATACACTGGAAAAATCGGAGACATATGCAGGACTGTTTGAGGGAGGGAGGAGATGGGGCACTCAAAACACAGATGACGCAGGGTCACTTTACTGCCTCTCTCTGATCTTGCTGAACTCCAGAAATTCACATTGATCCTAGGAGCAGAACCCCACTACACGCCTCTCCCCCTGGGTCCAGATCACTAGTGGCATGACGGTGGAATTCTGCTGTAGCTCCCAGGCTCTGGCATAGGTGCTACCCATCCATCAGTCAATTAGCTACACTGATTAGAAGACTGATTGTCACAGGATGACGTGCACCAAAGAGGAGATGTCGACTTTATTAAGCTTGTTTTAGTTTATCATTGCTGTCATTTATCATGACCACCTTTAACCTGTTGAGCCATCTTGTCTGTCCTATTTTATTTTTTAGTATTTTGTTGGGGTGTAAGAATATTGTTATAGCTATTCTGTCCCTTGCCTGCCAGCTATTTCATATTGTTGCTGTCACATGCCTGCCGGTCACTGACACAGAGAAGTGACTCAGCTCAAGGGCGTGCTGACCACAGACCCTGTTTTGTTCTGTATTTTCTGAATGTTCTGTACAAGGTTTGCTAGTCTTAAGAAATTCCACAAAGCTTTACATAGGACCCATCACATCAAAGGTCTATATGAACTGCTATGTCTAAAATAGCTTGAGTCAGAGCTGACCACTGGGCAACCCTTCCTGCACCTATGTATGAGCTCAGTGTGGTTTTTGTGGCTGACACTGAGGAATGCTACTAACAAGCCCAAAAATTATGGTTATAATACTCATGCTCTGTGATCTCAAGGTTCTGAAATTCCCCTGTTCACCTCCCATGGACCACCCCCTTACCTTACCCATTACCTCAAGACCAATCAGCTTAAAGGTTTGCTCCTCTCCTTGCCCTTTACATTTTTGGACCTGTTTTTTTCTTATAAAATATCTACACTGGGACAGACTAGTACTGCAATAGGCTACCACGGTCCTTTTTGTGATCATGGACATCAGGTATTATGGTGTGTGTCCAATAAACTGTTCTTGCATAACTGGGATCAGTGTTTGTTTGGTTTGAGTGGTGATTCCTGAACCCCAATATGCATGTTCACGTGTGTGCAGTTTTGTGGGCCTGTTGTGTGTGTGTGCACATGTGCATGTGGAGGCTAGAGGCCAACACTGGGAGATTCTTCTTGATTGCTCCCCACTTAGATTTTTGTGAGTTCATGTGGTATGTGCACATATGTAAGTGGATGCACATACATGAACATGTGTGCATGTAGAGGTCAGAGATTAAAGTTGGGTGTCTTTTTTATTCTCTTTCCACCTTACTCTTTGGGACTGGGTCTCTCATTGATCTTGTAGTTGGCTAGGATGATTGGCCAATGTCTGTCAGGGATATGTCTGTGCATTCCATCCCACTGAAACACGAGACTCAACTCAACTCAAAATTTATTTCTTTATTTCCCTACTGTAGTTTCCCTCCCTCCTCTCCTCTCAGTCCTCCCCTACTACCTCCCCATTCCCCAATCCATCTCTCCTCCCTTTCACTTCAGAAAAGGGGAGGCCTCCCATGAATATCAACCAGTCTTGGCACATCAAGCTGCAGTAAGACTAGGCACATCTCCTATTGGGTCTAGACTAGGCAGCCCAGTTAGGGGAAAGGGTCCCAAAGGCAGGCAACAGAGTCAGAGACAGCCCCTGCTCCCACTGTTAGGAGTTCTACATGAAGACCAAGTTGCACAACTGTTACATACGTGCAGAGGGTCTAGGTCAGTCCCATGCATGCTCCCAGGTTGGTGGGTCAGTCTCTGGGAACCCCTATGGGCCCAGGTTATCAAGTTTAAAGAACTTAAACTTAAGCTAAGTCCTTAGATGTTATAGGGCAGTTGGCCTTCCCAGTAGTTATAACATTTACTTATGTACTATTCATTTTTTCTAATGTTAAGACAGGGTCTCACTGTTTACCCATGATAGAGTCCAACTCATCTCACCTCAGCCTGTGAAGTAGCACATGGCTTGCACTGATAAGGGATTTTTAAGACAGTGGTTCTGAACCTTCCCAATGCTGCCACCCTATAGTACAGTTCCTCATGTTGGGGTGACCCTCAACCATAAATTACTTTTTGTTGCTACTTCATATCTGTAATTTTGCTACTATTATGAATCATAATGTAAATATCTGATATGCAGGATATCTGATATGTGACCCCTATAATAGGGTCACTTGACAACTCCTAGGGGTTCATGACCCATGGGTTGAGACCCACTGTCTTAAGCAAATAGTAGATAATGAAGGAACCAGGAGGCTATAAGGAGTCTGTTCCCTTTGTTCCTAATGAAGTGGGAGCACATCTAGGACCTCACAATTAAATATCATCTAAGTACCCATGTCAGATAAACTCTTTTTACTCAAGTGAAGAAAAGTATCTTTTACTTTGTAATTGGTTTAAATTAAAAAAAAATGAATATTAAATTTTATTGAATTAAATGTTGTAAAGATTTTTCCATAAACTATTGAAATTATGATATCAGTGGTAGCAACTAGGATTCAATTGACCATCTTCTAATTATAAATACCAACACATTCTAACAACAACAGTAAAAGTGAGGCCTGGTGGCACATGCCTTTAATCCTAGCACTCAGGAGGTAGAGACAGGTGTATCTCTGAGTTCAGGTCCAGCCTGGTCTACAGAGTGAGTTCCAGAATATCCAGGACTACACAGAGAAACTCTGTCTTGAAAAAAAAACAAAACCGAATCCAAAAATGAAAACAAATTCAAAGGTTGACTGATGGTAGGCTTTCTAAAAGAATTATCTGAAAATCCAGATGTAAGTCAGACTTGCTCAATAAAATACACAAGTGGTGAAGACACAAATCCCAACGTGCAGGGTTGGGCAAGAGGAAAAGGAACTGTCGTTTTAACTTTTAAGGACATTGCTTATGGCCAATAATTAAAGAACTTAAAGAGAAGTCCTTTAAACAAGGCTTCACTATTGTAGAGTGAAACTTTTTGCACTGTGACCGTGCGTGTGAGAGAGCATTGGAGGGATGGCTCAGAGGTTACGAACACTCACAGCTCTTGCAGGAGGCCTAGGCATCAGCACCCACGTCAGGCTGCTCAGGATGCCTGAAATTCCAGCTCCAGGGAATCCCAGTCCCCCTTTAGCCTCTGCGGGCGGGCACCCATGCACACAAACACATACATTTAAAAAAAAAAATTCTTTTTTTTTGGTTTGGTTTTCGAGGCAAGGGTTCTCTGTGTAACAGTCCTGGCTATCCTGGAACTCACTTTGTAGACCAGGCTGGCCTTGAAACTCACAGAAATCCACCTGCCTCTGACCCTTGAGTGCTGGGATTAAAGGTGTCAACCACCATGCCTGGCAAATAAAGCTTTTAAATACCACCTCCTGCCCCAAGCCTGAAATCCATGGTGGCTTGTGCTCATTCCTCCTGCCCCAGACTCTTGAACACCGAGATTAAGCCAAGCACAATGTGTTTAAGACGGTCTTTAACAATCTCCTCATTTTGTTCACTGACGCACCTCTGTGTTTCCACACTTTCTAAAAGCTCTTCCTTACATCTGATTTGGATGTTTCTTGCTGATGCATCAGCCTGTTTTGTATTTATCTTTTCCTCTTCCTCCTCCTCTCTCCTCCTCCTTCCTTTTTCTTTTTAAAGAATTAACCCTACAAAATAAATACGCGAATCCACAAGGAATTGTACAACATTTATTTATTTATTTATTTTTGCACAACATTTTAAAACACCGTAGAAGCACAGCAGTTGGAAACACTGCTTTCCAGACCAGCACCTACATGGCAGCTACTTACCACCATCTATAACTCTAATCCTGGGAATCCAGCGCCCCCTTCTGGCCTCTTGGGGCATTGGACACGCACATGGTTCAGAAACATATGCAGGCAAAACACCTTCACATAAAATAAATAAATATTAAATAAGTAAATAATAATTTTTTTAAATCTGGAATTTAAAGTCTAGTTAGATGGCTCAACACATAAAGGTGTTTGCTAACAAGCTTGATGACCTGAGTTCAATCCTGAGACCCACATAGTAGAAGAGAGAATAGACTCCTGAAGTTGTTCACACACACACACACACACATGCCCTTCATGCACGCCCAACAAATAATATTAGACATCACTTTGTAAAGCCTCATGAGTGTCTTCCATTGGCTCAGAAACAACAGGGTTCCCCACAATCCAGAAATTGGACTGTGACCTTTGGGTTGACATTGGCTTAACTGTGCCTTCCTTCATATTTTCATAATTCAACACAAAATCATCATTCTGGTGCCTGGTGACTGGAAAGACCACTTGTGTGAATTTCACATCCCTTGTGGTCTAAGGAAAAATGCAGATATGTGGAGCTTTCTGTCCTATTTGGGGTAGACAAGAACCCAGGCCTGAATTTTTGCTCCAAGAGGCTCACTAAAGCCCTGTGGGAAAGAGGTCAGGTGGTTATGTCCGAGAACAGGGCAGTGAGGACAATGGCTGGGAGCTTTATTCTGTTTGTCAGCAGGGACTTGGCTTAAGGGTGAGCAGGTGAGAGGTGATGGATGGACAGATCAGACTCCATCCGTGTGAGGTCAGCTCCCAGAGCAGAGTTTGGCTCGGTGCCTGCAGTTTGGGAAGAAGGGAGTTTCCCTCTTGGTCTTTGAGCTTCGTTCAGATGCATATGCTTTGGATGACACACAATGATGTGTAAAGGCTTCAGGTGACCCTACATAAGGGTGGCATTAAAATGCTCTGTGCTGGGTTCATAGCGAGGGGTTCATGGAGACTGAAGCGGCAATCACAGAGCCTGCGCGGGTCTGTGCTGTGCTATGCCCTTTACATACATGCTGTGGCTGTTTGGCTTAGGGTGTCTGTGAGACTCCCAACGGTGGGACAGAGGGCGTTTCTGACTCTTTTGCCTGCTCTTGGAACCCTTTTTCTACTGGGTTGCTTCCTCCTGCCTTGATATGAGGGTTTGTGCAGATTCTTATTGCGTCTTGTCATGCCTTGTTCAGTTGATCTCCCTGGGAACCCTGCTGTTTTCTGATGAGAGATGAAGGAGCGGTGAATATTGGGGGAGGGGTGGGGAGGTGGGGGAGGACTGGGAGGAGTAGAGAGAGGGATGCAGTTGGGATGGATTGTATGAGACAGAAAACAAAAGATACCCATGTTCCCTCTCTCTCTCTCTCTCTCTGTCTCTCTCTCTCCTCTCTCTCTCTCTCTCTCTCTCTCTCTCTCTCTCTCCTCCCTCCTCCCCACATCACTGTGGCAGCTTGACCTCCATGTTTACATCAGAACCCTAATGGAGAGTAAGGTCACCAGTAAGACGGAACTCCCTGGCAGGTTGGGGGTGAGTTGTCCAAGCCCCTGGAGCAGTCCAAGCTATCTGAGTATGTGCTGCTGTCATCTAGCGAGAGCTGGAAATAGTGTCACTTCCAAAGTAAGCAGAGGTGTTGAGAGAGGACAGAGACTGAGACAAAAACAGAGCTTGTGGAAGAGAGAGGTACAGAACCCCGAAAAAGATGTGGAGAGTAAGGGTGGCTGATGGCAGAACTTCCAACAATGGGAAGAACCGACCCAAGGGTCCAGGCACAATCTTCATTCAGAGACACCCCAAACTAGTAACAAGCACACAGGAACTGGCCTGGTGGAGCATTCCTGTTATCCCAGCACTCAAGAGGCTGGGCCAGGAGGATCTGAATTTAAGGTTGGAGATCAACTTTGGCCTACACAATAAGACCTTGTCTAAAGGAGGAGACGGAGAGGGAGGGAGAGAAGGAAGAGGAGGGGGAAGGGAAGATGAGTAGAGGCACACCAGAGTTGATGCTGGATAGATCTTGGGGTTGGGGGAGTCACCAGAATCAGCAGATACATGGGAGGCAGCAAGCCCCAAAGCAAATAGTGCCTGCAAACCTCGCACAGGTTCCAGGCTAAGGGCGTGGCTCTGGGCAAGCCACAGTTATTTATTTATTTATTTATTTATTTATTTATTTATTTATTTAAACCCTAGCTGTAAGTCAAGAGGGTTGGTTGAGCAGGGATTTCTGAACTGTCTACTATCCAGTCTCTGATTATAGTCAGGCTCTGGGGAGCTCTGGGCCAGAGGTTAGGGGGTTAGACACATAGAGAGCCTGTGAAGAGCACCCCAGTTCCCACAGGCCCTGAGGCCCATCCCAAGGCCAATCAGAATACAGAGAAAATTGTAGCCTTTGAAAGCAATCCCGAGATAAGCCATGTCACCTGCGGTGACAGGTGAAGGCGAGGGGTGACCTGCCCTGGAGGCTGTCTCCCCATCGAAGCAGCAGCTTCCACTGTGTGGAGAGTGACCCACTGAGTCTCCAACCCATGAGACTAAAAAGCAAGAAGGCCAGGCTAAGGGTGTAACTCAGTTGTAGAAAGCACTCACAAAGTTGGAACAAGCCCAAGCTTTTGTCTCCAGCCCTGGGAGAAAGAGAGAGAAGGAAGGAAGGTAAGACTGGTGAAAGAACAAAACCAAATGAAACCTGGAGTGTAGAACCTAGAGGGTGGTGTTCCCGTTAGTTCATTTGCAACAGAGAATGCAAATGGAACCATTCCTGAGATTCACAGCCTTCCAAGCGCTCACACATGTATACAGACCTCAGACCATGGGTAGCAGGGAGGAGCCAGCTTCCAGGACCATCCAGTACCTGGGCCACACAGTATGAGGCTCAGCAGGAATAGTGTGCCTGGAGGTTGGCAAAGGCAGTCTAAACACACCATCGCTAATTGGCTGAGCAGAATCCCAAAGCTCACTTCCCCAGGGACTGGTTCTTCCTTTAGAATAAAGAAGGAACTCTGAGTGTCTCTTATCCCTTCATATCTGCCCTCTGCCTCTGCAACCTCCTCCCCAAGAGAAAACAAACAAAAAAGAAAATAAAGAAAGAAGAAACACAATACAACAACAACAGCACAAACATCTCACCGTGGAAGCTGTAGTGTGTCACAGTGTGTCACACAGTATACCTCTTTGCCCAAACAGCTTTACAAGCAAATATTCATTACAATAAGTCATTGGTCTGGTTTAAGGCCTCTGGCTTCTGCTACACCATCATTACTGGATCCTCACCAGGACTCCTCCTGATTATCCTGTTGTTACCCTGTGTCATGGAGATCCTGCAGCTTGATGTGAAATTCACAAAGGACCAACAAAAAGTTATAAGAGAAAGACAGAAAAAAGAAGAGACTCCAACTACCAGCAAAGCCTCTCTGTCTACACAGCTCTTCTCTGGTCTCTCTGTGATAATTAGATGATTAAGAGAGTGTGGATAGGAACCACACCAAATGTCAAGCCCCAAATGTCCCTAAGCTAAGGTCACTTTTAGTTTTGCTTGAAAGACAGGAAAGGAAGGAAGGTTTATCTTAGGTTAAGTCCCTAAGGCCTACACTTGGCAATGAGGAAACAAGCACAAGTAAAACAACTGTAAAACAGAAAAGGCATCATTGCATGGCCTCTGTGGTCTCCTTCCTAATCCAGGACAAGTTAGTCATCAAAGAACAATGCTCTTTGAGATGGATAGATCAGATTTCGAACCCTGACAATACAAATTAGTAGCGAGGTGACCTAAGAACAATCACTTGCCATCTTTGATCTTGAGGATTTTTTTGTCTGTAAGAATTAACAATGACTTGATAATTTTCAAAAGGAAACATGGACTGTGAGTAATCCGCTGGAGTTACAATTTACTGGTGGAAACAAACTGCCTTTTTCCCTCCTTAAGAACTGTCATTACTTCTCATTTTATTTGAGTATGTCAGTGCACCAATGTGCATGCCTGGTGCCTGCAGAAGCCAGAAAAGGACACGGCATCCTGTAACTGGAGTCACCCAGGCAGTTGCAAGCCACCATATGTGTGCTGGGAACCAAACCCTGGCTCTCAGGAAGAGCAGCCAGTGCTCTTAACCTCTGAGTCATCTCTCCATTCATCATTCTTGGTTTGCCGCGTCTGTCACCTTTGTTCACAGACAGGGTAACATTCTGCTGCGCCAGTCTTCTGTGGTCACTCTGGGACCAGAACCTTCCACGATGCTACTCCAGGCTCACAGGAGCATGTGCTGAATGTTGAGGACCTTTGGCCACGGTTCATGTCTTCTGCGCAGTACTTTAGAGCTGTTCATTTGATTGGTAACTGAGATGGGCATGATTGAATGCCTTCTTTTTTTTTTTAATGGACACTCCTCCAGGTACTCGCTCACTCGGTGTTGAAGTAGTATACAGCCATCTGCCTGCAGGCCCAGAGCTTAGAAGAAACTGCCCTTGACTTGAATGCCTGTGATGGGATAGCTGAGGCTCTGTGTCCTTTCTGAACCGTGTCTTCTTCACATGACATTACAAGGAGTTTCTTTCAGGGATTAAGTTGGGGCTATACCTCAGCTCATATAAGGATGTTTATCTGGTAAGTTCATGCTCTGCCTCTGAGCTACACCCCAGACTCTATAAGGAGTTTTTATAATTTCTGACATCATTTTCTAAAAAGTCCCAACTCTTAGCTGCAGCCTTAAGAAAGCAGGACAAGAGCCTGGCCTCCTGCCTTACTCTTAATCTGTCCTCTGTTTCAACCTTGAGTCAGGCACTGTTAACCTGGGCACGTAGGCCTCAGGATCACTTAAGTGTCTAGAAACTGGTTATAATTGACTATCTTGTGCTCCCTCAGTGCTGAAGGCAAGAGATAAGGAAATCTCAGGCATCTTATCCGGGGCTTCTGTGTGTCTTGTTTTAGATCACCTAAATGCAATTACCTTGGATTCCAGAAAAAAAAAAAACGAAGTCTGGGAGACAGGTCACCCCAAACAGGAGGAACAGACATCCTGTGGGAGCCAGCTTGTCCCCTCAAGCAGGAAGGATTCTTGCAGGCTACCTTCCAAAGCCAGGCCTGAGATAACAATCAACAGACCACCCTTTGATGACTGCTAACCGTACAGACCTCTCACCCCTGCCCCACTTCTTCCCCTAGTTAAACCTGCTCTGTCTGGGCCCTGAAAATGACCTGGAATGTTTACTTTGCAATTACCCAAAATGATCATTTTTGATTAAAATCCATTCCTGCTTTCTCCCCTTTTGTTTGTTTGTTAGTTGTGCTTTGCTTTCTTTAGTGTCTGGAGGCTGAACCCTGAGAGTTGGAACTTACTTCCTCAGCTGGGTCTTTGACCCAGGACTCAGGTCACATCTTGTAGAAACCTCCATGCTCACACAGTGTATTTTAAGCCATCCGTGACCTGAGATTCACTGAGGCACTGGGTCTCATTCTTCTTGGTAGTCCAACTTGTTCCCAGTAAGCTCAAGACAGACGTATGTGTGGCCTGGATCAGTAAGTGAATCAACTCAAGGAACTCAGGTTGGTGAGGTAGACTCAACCAAGACTGACAGCCTGAGCTCAGTCCCTTGGACACACAGGATAAACGGAAAGAATTGACTCCTGCCGGCAAGATGCCCTTTGACCTCCACAAGTGAGCTGTGGCATGTACACACACACACACACACACACACACACACACACACACACACACACACTTTTAAAGTGCCTGGTTACATATTCATGGCATATGCACACATAACCCCTTACTTGAATGCAAGCAATGGTTCAATATGAGAAGGCAATTGGCTCTCAAAAGGGCTTTGTCAGCTCCTGCCTGGAAGTCACTGGGACCCTTCTGCATTCCCTCTGTCTAACTCTGTGTGTGTGTTGTTTTAAACTGACAGGCTCCAGCTCAAGTTAGGAGGCAGAAATGAAAAATCAATCCTGTGACATCAACAGGAAGCTAGTTTTGACAGCTTATCATCTCGTGGAGGGGCTTCCTGACCCCTTTCCATTCATCTCAGCTCTTGGATCAAAAGACAGCTGCCCCTCTTCTCAGCCTCAGGCCCCTGGGCACAATATCCCCCAAGTCTGTGGGATGGCAAAGCTACCCTCGGCAGGAGGCCCTCTTTATCTCCTAAATGGATATTTGTATGTTTTATGAAATACACACAGACACTCACAGAGAGAAACAAACACACCTTATGAATATTAGACAACACTAATCTGAGCTCAACCATCAACCCATATAAAAAGTCAGACACTGCTGTGTACATCTATAATGCCAGCCCTGGCTTGGAGCAGGGTGGAGAACCAGTCAGATGCTTGGAATTCATTAGCCAGCCTGGGCTCAGTGAGCAAGCCTGCCCCTCAAAACAAGGTAGAGAGCTATAGAGGCTCAACACCGATCTTTAGTCATATATGAAGTGGTCTCAATTCTGGACACACAGAGATTTCTCTTCTCTTAGGGTTTTGCAAATCATCTTACATTCTAAGTCCTTGCTAAAACATCAGTAATTTATCCCCTAGGGTGTCCAGAGTCTTGCAGAATTATGATTACCCAAGGGAAATAGCACCTGTCACATGCCTTCAGCCTACAGAACAGAATTTTCTAAGAACCTTCTAGAAAAGCAGCACTTGGTCACTCATTCAGCAAAATATACTATCTCCTCTGAGAGGACAATCATGGTTGCCAATCCATCAAAGAGACTTGGGACCCTCCTTTGACAGGTGGGGTAGTAGACCCTGTACACCAGATGACAGAAGTTATTGTAATATCAAGAAGCTTGTCACTCCCTTGTCCTCTAGGATCTAGTTTTAAAAAATCCAGAGTTCTCCCATCCTGAAAAGGGCAATTGCTTGCCCTAAAACCAGAGAGATTAATTCTGTATTGGAGAGTCCCTAGCTACAAAGGTAACAGCAAGCCTGGCCTCCGTGCTGTCCTGAGACCTGAAACCTCAGTGCTAAAACAGACAATCACAGGCACACCAGGATAACTGGTCACCGGTACTTGTTCAGACTTCCAATCATTATTAAGCACTACCCATTGTTAGCATCATCCAGAACAGCGGTTCCCAACCTGTGGGTCTCAACTCACTTGGGGTTGTATAGAGATATCCTGTATATCCAATATTTACATTATGATTCATAACAGTAGCAAAACTATAGTTGAAATAGCAATGAAATATTCTTATGGGTTGTGGGTCACCATGACATGAGAAACTGTGGTTAAGGGTTGCAGTATTAGGAAGGTTGAGAACCACTGACCTAGAACCCTGGGGCCTGAGGACCTCTATTTGTCTATAGAGCCAGCACAGAGAAAAGCTTTTTCAAGAGCCTGGGTCTTGAACAACAGGTCTTAACAGCAGGACTGTAGACATCTGCCTCCCCCACCTCCCCATCCCCACGCTCTGATGAACAATGCTTTGAAGTATTCTGCTCACCACGCATCCAATGCCAAGTAGCAAAGCCCCACCCAGGTATGACAGCAAAGGTCTCCAGGCAGTGCAAGTGTCAGCTGGGATAAGATGTTGGTGGGCAAAACAACCCTGGCTGTGACCTGTTCCTTTGGGCACAACAGTACTGAAATCAAGACAGGTCAAAAGATATGCTGAAGGCAGGTATGGTAGCCCTTTAATCCAGGAGAGGGATTAAAGGAGGTAGAGGGGTGCAAATCTCTGGGGCTTCGAGGTCAGGTTGGCCTACATGGCAAGTTCTGAGTTCCAGGACCGCCAGAGCTACATAGAGAGACCCTGTCTCAATAGATGACAGATAGATAGATAGATAGATAGATAGATAGATAGATAGATAGATAGATAGATAGATAGATAGATAGATAGGCAGGCAGGCAGGCAGGCAGGCAGGCAGGCAGGCAGGCAGGCAGGCAGGCAGGCAGGCAGACAGACAGACAGACAGACAGATCAGTAAGTTAATAAGTAAGTAAATAAAGCAAAAACAAAAGGCATCCTGGTTTCAGGTTGGGTATAGCCATCTTGCCCACCCACAGGCAGACCAATGACTACCCTGTACCCTTTTTAGATTGATTTGCTCTGGTATTTGGGGTCCATCTGAGTAGTTACCTCCTGGAGCTGCCTCTTTCAATGGGTTCAAAAACCACTCATGGGGAAACAAGAAGGAAAATTGAGGAATACTATACAGATATTGTTTGGCTTAGGACCATGGGACAAGGGACTGGGGTGTGTATTTTTCATACCACAGCAGACCTGGTCTCCAGGTTCTCCCAGCATTCCTCAGTGCCTACCTGGCAAATCCTACCCATAACCCTGAACTTTCCAGCCCAGGGACTGGGTTGCCCTTCCCCCAGAGGTTCTTCCCTATATAATCCAAACATTTTGCTCCCCCCCCCTCCATGCACCCTTTCTCTCTTTCTCTTTCCCCTCCCTCCCTTTTCTTTCCTCATGGGGACTTTCCTGGCCTTGGTCCTTGGGGCCAGTGAACTCACCCCAGAGCAGCTTCCAAACCTACACTTAATATAATCAAATCTGGCTTGAATTGGCTCATTTCACCAGCAAAGAAATAGCTTGTCAGATATAAACAAGATGTGTTATACGAAGGGGCATCTTGCAATAAGGAAAACCTGTTTTTATTTCACAACACAGATTTTTGCTGAGGTCAAGGTGTTTGGAAAGATTTGAAAGCAACTGGTCTAGTTCTCTAAACTTTCTTCCTCACTGGATGAAGACATCCAACCACCCCCCTTTTTGGCCATTGTCTGCCTTTATTTGCTCAGAGTCAGACAGAATCATGCAACCTTTGACTGCACAGAGGAACCCGTGGAAACTCATCAAAACTCATAGCCTGAGAAAAATACTGAAGCCAGGATTTAAGTCCATTTTTTTTTTAAATTTCCAACCTAGAGCTTGCTTACCCTGCAATTAGGTCTTTCATGTTTCTTCCTCCAGATAATAGAGCTGTATGGTCCCACTCCTCACACAGATAGCACCCATCTGTCCTGGTATAGATATGAAAAGTTCCCCTCAAGGCTCATACTCTGAAGAAGTGGCCCCCAGATAGTGGCTTAGTGGTGCTACAACAAGATAATTAGATCATGAGACCCTGACCTTATCAATGACTAAGTCCACCCACGAGTTCATAGCTGAATGGACTGCTAGGATGTGAGGCTTAGTTAGAGGAAGTTGGTCATTTGGAGAATGCCTTTAAGGGGTATATCTTGCTCCAGACATCTCGTCTCTCTCTCTCTCTCTCTCTCCAAACATTCTGAGGTAAGCAGTTTTTTTCATGATGTTGCTGCCTCATTGGGGCCTAAAAGTAATGGAACTAACGACCATTGACTTAACCTTCTGAGACAATCTCTCCCTCTTCTAAGTGGTTTTCTTCAGGAATTTTGTCACAGTGACTAAAACTGGACTAACATCCCCAGGGAGAAGGCTCTTTAGATACACTGAGGGAAAGGACAGCTTCGGGCATATTGGCTCCTAAGGAAATACAATCTGTGGGTCCAAGCTCCAGGAATCACAGACTCTTGGGGGCACCAAGGCCAGATGGAATCAAAGTTCTCAAGGTGTACTTAGGGAACAACGCCCACCCACCCTCCACCACCCCCGGAGCTCCAGGGGTTCAGAGGATGTACAAACTCAAAGCATTCCCATATGAGTGCCATGATACCTGCTACCTTCTCAGAGTTCCTCCAACAACACAGTCAAGTTTTCATAGGTTCCACTGAGGGGTTCACAGGATATTGAATGCAGGAGCAGATCTGAAAACCCAGCGCTCTTCTACAAAGTTAGATGTCAATAGTAACATTTCCAAGAATAGCAAAGAAGACTTCTCACTATTCGTCTTTTGGAATAAAACATGTTATGATATAATGTTTTTTAATACTATTTTTAAAATAGATCAAGTACTTAAATTTCTATTTTCATTTTGAATACATTCAATATAAGTAGATGCAGCCTACAAAACAATAGTTCTTTGGGTTTCCTAACGATTTCAAAGAGTGTACAGGGCTCCAGAGCAAAGTTTGTGAACCACTGACTTAAAGATTCATGACATTTTTTCATTTTGCCAACTGTGAGGTCCTTTGAAGAATACCAGGCAGAAGACAAAAGGAACTAGAGCAGTGTCCTCTGACGACACCGCATGTCCACGTCAGTCATCTACTGGAAGTGAGCTCTCTGACAGGGTGTTTGTCTGGCAATGTAACAGTGAACACTCAGGCCCTGCCACAGGGAGGGAAGGTGGGGTACAGAAGGGGAAATAGGCCTAAATCATTTGCTGGCCCAAGCTGTTCACGACTGTCTGCTGACACTGAGGGTCAGGGGTCCAGAATTCTTCCTGGCTATCTGCTGGTACCTGAAATACCAATGGGAGTGTTTGATCCCTGTGATGGTTAATCTTGATTGTCAACTTGATTAGCTTGAAAGCTCCTAGGTCAAGCATTCCTCAGAGTATGTCTGTGAGAGCATTTCCAGAGAAGACTAAGCAATTGGGGAGGAATTTCTCCCCATAAAGGGGGATGTCCTCTCATAAGCTGGGAGCCTGCCTGGAGTCAGAGGGGAAAGTCTAGGAAGGCAGACACTCTCTCTCTGCTTCCTGGCTGCCATGATGCGAGAAATCTGCTTCACCATGTTCTCCCTGCCACGAGGAACTGACACCTCCGGAACAATGGGCCAAAGTAATGATCATAGAGATGAAAAATTGATGAAGAGAATTCTATTAGCCCAAACTGTAGCTGTCCAGCAGCCTTGGTCAAACTGGGTACCTGAAAGGGAGGCTGGGAATGAAAGAGGACAGGTGGACAAGAGAAGAATGAAGCCAAGACAAAAGTTTCTGATCAAGGCTCAAAGTCTACTTTTCAGCTCTGCTTTTATATAGGCAAACCCCACAGACCCATCCTTTGTTTCAACTGGATTGAGTTGCAAAGCAAACTCAGCAGGTGGTCAACTCCTCCATGCTCCTGTAGAGAAATTGCAGGGAGGCCTCAGAGGTTTGTTTAGCCTATTCAAGGCTGGGGGGAGGGCACACAACCCAAAATTCCATCCAAATAACACCAAGAATCATTTAAACACGCTAAAGGGCAACAACATTTGGAAGCCAGATTAAAGGATAAGGAGCAAGGAAACAAACAAACAAAAAAGTGCTCAAAACTAGACCATGAGAACCAAAAAAAAAAAAAAAATACAGTGCTCAAAACTAGACCATGAGAACCGAGCAGAGGAGGACTGCACCTTTGACAGTTGCATGCAGCAGCCAACCTAGTAAATTAACAAATTAATTCTAAAATCAAAGAAAATATCCAATACAGCAAAACTTGTTTTAGTATATGATATGTCTTTAGCAGCATGAGATGGACTATATGACTAAGAGGAAGTGGCCATGATACCAAGAGCTGTCCTATACCCACTCTTTCCCCAGTCTGCTGGTGGAGATGTAGGGGGAGGGTGAACATCTCCATCGGTCTTAGCAGATATGGCAAAAGATTAAAAGTGCTAAATGTATGTGTTATATGATAAGTTATTTCTGTGCCTGTAAAATGAGCCAATTCAAGTCAGATTAATACGTATTATTTTATACAATATCACACACACACACATACATATACATATATATATATATATATATATATTCACACACGCAGGTTTATTAGGAAGCTGCTTTTGGGTGAGCTAGTTCACTGGTCCCACAGAGGGAGGCCAGGGAAGTCGCCATGGGAAGGGAGAGAGAGAGGAGAGTGAAGAAAGAGAGAAAGCCAAGTGCAGAGAGAAGTGGGGAAGAAGAAAAAGAAAGCAAAATGTCTGGATTATATAACAAAGAGCCTCTGGGGAAAGGGTAGCCCAGCCCCAGGGCTGTAAAGTTTAAGGTTTGGGGTAGGGTATGCTAGGAAGAGCTTCAGGGATGCTGGGAGAACCTGGAGGCCAGGTCTGCTTTGGTAAAATAAGCACCTTGGCTGTTTGTTCCAGGGTAAGAAACCAAACACCTAAAGGAAGATTGGGAGAGGAGCAAAGAGCCACGCCTTCTCTCCAGGCTGGCCTTGAACTGACAATCCTCCTCCTCCTGTCTTCCAAACTGGGATGACAAGAAGAGGCACCTGCCTTTGTACTGACTCAGTGTTGCCCTCGGCCTGTTCCGGATAAAAGGGTTCCAGGCACCCAGGCAAGCTAACAGGCCATGAGTCCTTTCTCCTTCAGTGAGCATCTAAAGTCACTGGTAAGAAATGGGCCTCATCGTGTCACCCAGGATAAGAGAAAAAGGGACAGAACCTGGGAAGACCCAGTGTGACCAGGACAATTCACAAAGCAGATGTCAAGAGTCCCGTGTGGCCTGAGATCTTGCCCAGTCTGACTTATCTCCCCAGTACCTAGTCAGTGCCTGGGATGTAGTGGGTCCTCCATAGAGGCTCGACGAGTCAGGGAAGGGTAGGACACTGTCACCTGGGAGGCAGTCAGTCACCTTTCTTTCCTAGGGTTGGCTGCAGAGGTGTTCCTATAGGATTTGGAGCAGGGCAGAAGTGTTCAGGTACGCCTTCTCCACTCCGTGTGATGAAGCACTTCACCATTTCTAAAGCTTGAACATCTTTCTGGTTGTTACCTGCAAAATTTCATTTCTCCAAATAAATCTCCTGTGTCCCTCGAACATCATGGAGCCCATTTATTGACTAAAGTTGCCTTAAAGATGGCTTTGACATGTTCAATTCACACGGTAGCTCATTTGCAAAGAGCCAGTGATTGCCTTGATATTGGAGTTTGAAGAGCATCTGGCTGTCAGCCTTGTGGACTCCTGCACAAGTCCACTGTGACCGTGTGAAACTGGCACCTGGCCACAGCTGGCTCAACAAAAACCAATCTTGTATTTATGGAAATAATGTCCTCTACCGACTCTGTACATCCTTTATTTGATTATTTTATTTCTATGGAGACAAGGTCTCATGTACCCCAGGCTAGCCTCAAGTCAGTATGTAGCTGAGGCTGGCCCTGAATTTCTGATATGTCTATATCCATCTCCCACATAGGGGAATTAGAGACATGCACCACCATGCCTAGCTTCCTTTAGTTGACTTTAAAGTCTGTTTCCTGTTTATTTCAAAGAGCAGGCACACTTCCTGTAAGTGCCAAAAAACTGTATGCCCCTCTCATAGCTTCTTTTGTTCCTCAGAACTGCAGATACCCTGTGTGACTCCAGAAGCGGTTACAAGGATCAGGCGTGGTTATCTCCATTTTCAGCTGAGGTGACCAAGAGATAAGAGTTGCTTAAGGTCGGAGTTAACAAAGAACAAAACGGAGTTTCCACACAGAGCTCAGTCTCTGAGCCCGACCATCCATTTACTACAAGAAAACAAAATTCTTGACATTTTGGTTTATCTGGTAACTTCAAAGGTAAGTGGTTTATAATCTTATTGCAAATTTTTCTGGGAAATGACAATTCGATGCTTTAGTTGACAAAAATCTGTTTATTATGATAATTTTCTAACAGGCAAAAATGAACATTTTCTAAGAAGGCTACCATTTGCTTGTTTTGTAAGTTGAAGCAGAGTGAGTCTGCATCCTACAGAGGAGCTTTGCATAGGATTTTGAAGTTTTTGTTTTGTTTGCTTGGTTGCTTTTCGGAGGTATGGTCTCCCTATGTAGGTCAAGCTACCTGGACTCCCTTCCGTTCTCTTACCTAGTGCTGGGACTGCAGGCATAGACCACCATGTCCTCCATTCTTTATTTAAATGGTTTTAAAATCCCTACTACTATTTGTGCACTGATAGAATTTGAGGTTTTGCAATAGAAGTCATACCATCCACACGGTGCCTTTCAGTTCCTGATTTAACTGTATGTGTAAGATTTTTATTATGGCATGACTCACTGTCATTAATGTTCTATATCTGCGTGTGATTTCTAAATTACAGTGTACTGTGTGTGAGCTGCTAATTGTGTATTAACAGCTGTTAATAATGCATTGCTAAGGGAAATTTCTTCAGGACAAAAATAACTGCTGTTCCAGGTGTTGCGCTGCACACCTTTGATCCCAGCACTTGGGAGGCAGAGGCAGGTGGATCTCTGTGAGTTCAAGACTAGCCTGGTCTACATATCAAGTTCCAGGCCAGTCAGAACACACAGTGAGGCACCATCTTAAAAACAAGAATAAATAAACAAAAAAACCTACTGGCAAAATTTCACAGCGTATTACTCATTTCTATTATAAACTCTAGAGGGAACTGGAGGGATGGCTCCAAGAAGAAGAACACTGGCTGCTCTTCTAGAGAACCTGAGTTGAATTCCCACCACACTCATGGCAGCTCAAACTATCTGTAACTCAAGTTCCAGGGGACCCAAGACCCTCTTCTAGCTTCCCTGAACACCAGGCACACTCATGGTACACAGACACACATGCAGGCAAGATACCAATGCACATAAAAACAAAATAATTTTAAAATCAAAAATAGATTCTAATATAAACTATTATATATAATACATTAATTATATACAATATCTTAATTATATAATATATACACATATATTATACATTGTATATTATATGTGGACATATAGTATAAATATTGTATATAATATATGATGTATTCTTTTTATCTATATATAATATATTTTACATATAACTGTGTGATTAATATATTAAATATATTATATTTCATATTATATTTATATATTATATATTAGGTTTATGTTGTTTCTTTCAAGGTATTTATAATTAAAAAATGTTAGACTCAAAACAGACAATGAAAAATCTGTCTGGAGAAAAAAGTGAAATAAAATTATTTGAATTACTGACTAAATGAAGGAACTGAGACTGTGCAAAGAAGATATCGAATCTGGAAGCTGCTGACATGGGTGTATCCTAGAAATAAAAGCAGAAAGTGAATTCACCTCTGGGTCTCATTCTCAACAATCATTGAAACTTTAAACAAAAGCTAGATTGTCCTCGGTCACTTTGTGGAAATACCCGTCATGTGCATGCCCTTGCTGAGAAGTTCCCTCAAGGAAGAAGTTTTTGCTTTATGAATAATACAGGTTTAAAGTCTTGGGAAATAGAATAAGCAAATAATTTTTTCAGACAGTGGGGTAACAAATCACATAGAAACTGCTTCTTAGGTTATGAGTCTCCAAAGAAGTCTACACTTTTACTATCTCCTTGACAACGACAATGGAAAATTAATCAGCTGAAAACTAGAAAGAATGCAAAGATAAAGAGAATTTAGCACCTTTTTCCCCAGTAAGCAAGAAACTGAAATAAAACATCAACAGTTTCAAATTTCAAATGTGACTTTGAAATATCTGTTTTCTAATAACCAGATTCTACCCGAAAATTGGCATGCTGCAGTTATACACACAAACACAAATCTCTTGTGGACAAAACAATATCTGTCATTCCAAAGAGTATCTCAGAAAGTCTGGAGGCAGGCTTCCTGGCACAAGCCTGTAGTTCCAGTTGTGAAGGAGGCCGAGGTAGGAGGATGTGAAAGCCAAGGCAGGCCCGGGTTATAGAAGGAGCTGAAGGTCCGTTTGAGCAACTTGCAGAGGCCCTTTCTCAAAATGAGTTAATTAGGGTTGAGAACGTTGCTTTGTAGTAGAGAGCTGTATCAGAGCTGTGCATCCCCAGGGATAGCAAAAGGAAAGAGAAGAAGAGGAGGAGGAGGAGGAGGAGGAGGAGGAGGAGGAGGAGGAGGAGGAGGAGGAGGAAGAAGAAGAAGAAGAAGAAGAAGAAGAAGAAGAAGAAGAAGAAGAAGAAGAAGAAGAAGAAGACCACAAACATTTTAACAGGAATTTTCTTCATTTATGGACATTATAGGAAATCCATAGCATTATAGTAGAACATTAGCCCAGAAAACAAATACAAACACTAAATAACCCAAACATTTTGGATAAAAAAACAATTGCATATACCAAATTTATTGACTGAAATCACTTTTAATACTATAAGAAATGCTAAATACCACTGAGGTTTGTCTCCTCTGCCAATGGAACTATCCATCACCTTAGCTATATAAATTTTAAAAACACAATTTTTTCCATAGTAAAAAATATAGTTGGAGAATGGTTATACAAATTTTTACTAGCATATCAACAAAAAGGACCAAACCTATGCTGTAGCTGTGTAGGACACACAGCTGAAAACAATTGTAAGCCATAAGATACTGCGACATAAGTTCCCCTAAGATTCTAAGTTCGCACAGAATAATATATCTAAAAGATGTGAGAACATAGTGAATTCTACC
Source organism: Tokudaia tokunoshimensis (assembly GCA_036184795.1). Lineage (NCBI taxonomy): Eukaryota > Metazoa > Chordata > Mammalia > Rodentia > Muridae > Tokudaia > Tokudaia tokunoshimensis. Next base: position 62,709,878 of record BTHU01000013.1, on the reverse strand, counting down.
ATGTCTGCCAGACTTGAGCTAAGTCTTGAAAACAAAGTAATCAAGTAAAAAACTGAAGATATAAGAACAGAGGATCTACTTGAAACCATGGTGACTTTAAAGTCATCATTGGCATAGGGGACATCCTTCTAGGAAGCATCAACATTAATAAGTATATAGATTCTTAAACACAAGCCAAAGCTACCATTGAAAATGTATACTTAATAAACATGTTTTCTCCGCTCTAATTTGCTGTAGTATTTAAGTACAAATCTATGATAACATAAACATGGCTTTTGTGTTTTGGCTTTTGTTAGCGTGGATTTTAAACGTTTTTGTTTTGTTCAGTATTAGGGATTGAACCAGGGCCTTCTGTGTGCATGCTGGGCATGTGTTCTACCCAGGAGACTCGTCTCTACTCTGTAAATGTCACCATAAGCAGAATTTAAATGTGGATGTACAGAATGTCCCACAAAACACCAGGATTGAGAAACTTAGGAAAAAAATAATATTTTACCTATTTGATAAAAGCTGAATATATATTGCCCATGCTAAACAAATGTCAACTTTTTGACATTGCTATCAACTTCTCCAAGATAAAAACTCCCAGAAAAAGAAAACTCATTTAAATTCTGAGTCATATGACTAGCCCTTCTACAGTCCAAAAGTCAGTACCACACACACACACACACACACACACACACACACACACACACACACATCTCATATTGGAGATAACACTATCCCTTTATTTTTATTTTACTTTTTATTCTTTAATCTTTTTTTACAGTCCAGTCATTATCCCCCTTCCTCCAGGTGTGCCCTCTGACTGTTCCTCATCCCATTCCTCCTCCCCCGTCTCCAAGGGGATGTCCCCATCACCCCACTTCAACCCCATCAGGCCTCCTCACTCCCTAGGGTCTCAAGTCTCTTGAGGGTTAGGTGCATCTTTTCTCACTGAGGCCAGATCCAGCAGGCCTCTGCTGTGTGTGTGTGTGTGTGTGTGTGTGTGTGTGTGTGTGTGTATACTCATATCAGCTAGTGTATGTTACCTGGTTGGTGGCTCAGTGTCTGAGAGCTCTCGAGGGTTCCAGGTTAGTTGAGACTGCTGGTCTTTTGTTGTGGCGCATGCCAGTAGGATTTGCTGAAGGAGGCAGAGGCAGGAGGATCAGGAGTTTGAGGCCAGCCTGGGCAACACTATCCCTTTAAAAGAAAAGTTTGTTATACTTGAGAATATTATGGTCTTTTCTCTGTTCAGGATTGTAGGCATAATTTGAAAATGTGTGGTAAACATGAATTTCTGCAACCATTAAAAACACATGATTGACACTGAAGTGTGCAGGCAGAGGTATGTGTGATATTAGGACACTGGTGCAAGGACCAAAGTCTGGGCTCAGCTGGTAAAGCACTCGCTGCCTAAGAGAGAGGTCCTGCGTGAGGATCCCCAGCACTTACCTAAAGTTGAGCATGGTGACCCATATTTCTAACCTAACGCTTAGTAGGGGTAGAGGGGATGTCAGATTCCAGGGGGCAGATAACAGTGGGTTGCTAGCTAGCCCGTCTAGCTCTGTCTTCAGTAAGTGATCATTTCTCAAGGGAATCTGGTAGGGTGTGATGGAACAGGACACATAGTCTTCAAATGTGCGCTTGTGTGAAGGTGCGCAAACACCACACACGCCAAAAAACAAGTGAGTGAATAAGGTGGAGCCTGTAGAGAAAGGCATCCGATGCCAACCTCCAGCCTGGACACACAAACATACTAGCATGTGCACACACATGCATGCATGCACACACACACATACCTACACCCAAGAGAGAGAGAGAGAGAGAGAGAGAACTGTCAGTCATTTCTTGAATCTAATTGGCTCACACAGTGCCTCAGCTACCTACAGAACAGCATGCTGGGCATGGATCTACCGCTATTGCTGCCGCCAGCGTGTACTGACCTGTCAGCAGTGGGAGGTGTACATCTGACCTCTGAAATTCAAAAGCTGCCTATCTGTGTTGACAGCAGGGGTTTCCATAGAAATAAGATGCTGGAAAAAGCAACCATCAAAACTGCCTTGGGAAATTTTCCTTTCCCCTGGAAGTGATTTTATGGCTAAAGCTGGCTTACAACAAATGGCTATATCCAGAGAGAGACAGTTTCTGTTATTTTAGAGCCTGATAATTTCATATATACTTCGCATGAAGTCGACTCTCATTCACTACGTTCTTGCTGCACCAACACAAGGCAGGATGCAAGTGTGCTCCACTGAGCCCTCATGCAGGGCATGGCCCTGTGTGCTCCTCCTCTCCTCCCAAGGAGACACCTTCCATGACCTGCCGGGGGTGTGGGGGAGGGTAAACGTCAAAAGTGAATGATTGGCCGTGAGTGGTGATTTGCATATATTGTACTCCTGCTTTGACTAAGAGCCCCACTAGGTAGCTCAGGCTAGCCTTAAGCTTCCTGCTTTCCCACCGTAGCATCCAGAGTGCTAGGGTTATACGCACCCACCGTCTCACCCAGAACATCTTTTTGGGGGTGGGAAATTTCTGTAATGAATACATCTTGAACTAGAAGGGGGGGGGAGAAGAGGAGAAGCAGGAAGAGTAAGAAGGAAGCCATAGAGGGAGTTCCTGCCACACCCCCAGGGTTGTCGGGCTTCCCTAGGGCTAAGGATGAGGGGATTGGCCCTGCAACAAAGTTGAGACATGGGCTGAAGAGGACAGGGCCACAGGACCAAGCTGAGAACTCTGAGAGAGCTGGGACTGGAGCCTGGTAAGGATTCTCCTGACAATAAGATACAGCCTTTAAATCCTCTCCCGCCCCGAGACTGCCTCCCTTCTGTGGCTGCAAAATTAACTTATCTCACAGCTCTGACCTTTCCAGTAATGTCTGCTGTCTCAAAGATTGCGAAAGTGGCTCGGCAAAAAGATCTACTCTGATACATGATGAGCAGGGGTTAGACCCTCTCTACTTTCCCAGAATTCTATTTATACAACGTCACTTTTGTCCAGGTCACGCAGCATCTGAGTCTACTCGGGGTCACCTTCTGTTTAGCTCCCTTTGAAATATAAAGCCTTGTGCACTAAATGCAAAATGCACAAGCACTGACTCAGTAAGCAAGAGAGAAAGATCTGTACTGGCTGGTTTTGTGGGTCAACTTGACACAGGCTGGAGTTATCACAGAGAAAGGAGCTTCAGTTGGGGAAGTGCCTCCATGAGATCCAGCTGTGGGGCATTTTCTCAATTAGTGATCAAGGGGGAGGCCCTTGTGGGTGGTGCCATCCCTGGGCTGGTAGTCTTGGGTTCTATAAGAAAGCAAGCTGAACAAACCAGGGGAAGCAAGCCAGTAAGAAACATCCCTCCACACCCTCTGCATCAGCTCCTGCTTCCTGACCTGCTTGAGTTCCAGTCCTGACTTCCTTTGGTGATGAACAGCAATGTGGAAGTGTAAGCTCAATAAACCCTTTCCTCCCCAACTTGCTTCTTGGTCATGATGTTTTGTCCAGGAGTAGAAACCCTGACTACGACAGATATCTTTGGCGCCTTGGAGAGGATCTGCCACTAAAAGCAGCTTCAAGAACTAGGCCCTCCAGTCCTCCTCCACCAAGTCTGACCTACCTTCTCATCACCCGACAGATACTTGAGTCCATTTTTCTTTATTGTTTTCTACTTGTGTCAACTCTTATGAAGAGATCACTGAATCATGGAGAAGGCGGGCCAGGATCTATGTTCCGCTGCCCACCCAAGCCTCCCACACTTTCTGCTGCAGTGGAATTGTAAGTCCACTCCTGCAGCCGTCTGCTTCCTGTCCTGCATTTTCAGCCCCCACTGTCTTCATCACAGATACTCCACAGCCTGGGCATCCTTGTCATCCTGCTCTGCGAGGGTCTCAGTCAGACGCTGTTTTGCCTGTAGGAGAGGCCCTCTATATGTGTTCATTCTTCTGACTACAGAACAGTAGTCAATACCTTTCTCCAGTGCTGTCAGGAAGGCAGGTAGCAGCTTTGGGAGCCACCAAGAAGCCCCTAGAGACGTACAAGTCAGCAAAAGCTGACTCAGCACCTCAATATTTACTAAGTGCTTACTGTATGCTCCCTGCTTTGAAAGACTCTAGGTCTAAATAGAGATTCACATAAACTTCATTTGGCAATTTCCAAAAATGCTGGTGTTCTTGGAACTATCTTGTCATCCAGATTACAGGCATTTTTGTCTTTGTTTTCTCAGGCATGGCGCCTATAGCTCATAGTGGCTTTCTTGGAAGTTGGAGGCTACCAAAAATAAACATGAGCAAACTCTATGTATGTATGTATGTATGTATGTATGTGTATTTTGTGCACTGCATGTGTGCCTGGTGCCTGTGAAGGTCAGAGGGGGTACTGATCCCTTGGAACTGGAGTTACAGGCTGGGGATTGAGGTGTTTCCTCTGAGCTCTCAGCTGCTCTTCAGCCAAAGCTTCGTTCTCATGAAACAATTTCCTCTCTTATTTTCAGCTGCACAGTGCTAGACAAGGCCTAGACTACCTTTGTGGAAACACTGAATAGCAGGCATGCACCAGCTAGAAACACTAACAGTTTTCCAGAGCTTTGCAAACAGTGATTCTGACCCTTCCCCCCCCCCACAGCCCCCAACCCCACACCTCAGAGTCCCAGAACCAAAGGTCAAAGGGAGAAACATAAATGGTGTGTTCCCTGGCTCACTTTCATTTTCATTATCTTTTTTTTTTATTTATTTACTTATTTTTGAAACATGTTTCTCTACATAGCCCTGGCTGTCCCAGAACTCATATGCAGATTACCCACATTAAAAACAAACAAACAACAATAAGAAAATCCCTCCAAACTCAAAAGATTAGTAGTGATTGAATCTGTAGCTCAGCCTAATTGAACAAAATCATCTGTACTTGACATAAAACTCATTGAGAAGAAATAATGACTTTGGGAAATTTAAATTTACTATCCAGAGATCTGGGACAAGAAACTGTAACACATTTGAAATATTTATCCTTATAGGTGCTTATGGGCCTTCTTAGTAGCCACCATAAGATGCTTAAAGAAACGGGTATGGACTGCAGTGGGGAACAGGTAGGTGTAAAGGCTCAGCCTTTGAGTCGGCTGCGGCTAAGAAATACCCTGCTAGACTTGATGTACTCTGAAGAGCGATGAAAGGATCGTAGCCACGAAGAGGGGCTCCCAGGACCACCCGACTTGGATGCCACTTTAATGAAGCAGCTTCCTGGGAGGTTCAGTAAGCCCGCTGACCCTGTGCCAGGCTTCTCAGCAGATAACTGGGCTCTCGAGTTGTTTGACTTGTCCAGTTGTCAAAACCCAGATCACAACTATTAAGGGCACCCCAGCAAGAATCCATCTGGAAGCTGTCTCCTGAGAGAGCAGCTATCAGAAGCCCCGAATCCTTGAAAATGAACTTGAGGTTTTCTGCCCACCATGTTACACAGACCATGCTGTCCAAAATGCAGTGCCAAACACATTCTACGAAACTAGGGACATGAGGGAACAGCAGGTTTTCAGGCTTGGGTTTCTGGTTTTCTTTTTTTTGTGCTAGGGATCGAACCTAGGGCCTTGGGTGTGCTCGGTAAGCACCCAACACTGAACTGTAGTCCTAACCCCCTTTCCACTCTTCATTTGGATACAGGGTCTGATTAAGTCACCAGCAGGCCTTCCTGTCTTAGCCCCTCAAGTAGCAGGATTTCCAGTTCACAGCACCAGGTTGTTGCTGTTTATAAAATTTATGTATTGTGTGTGTGCTCGGGGGTGGGGGGAGCAGTACACACCCATGCCACAGCGCTTGTGTGGAGGTCAGAGGGTAATTCGAGGGAATCAGTTCGCTCCTTATGCTATGTAGGACCTGGGAACTGAACTGGGGTCCTCAGACTTTCACCTATTTAGCTATTTCCTAGGCCCTACCTCACTGTTTTTGCTATTGTTCAACAAATTCTTTTTGAGGAAAAACTTCCTCTAAGTCTAGTTTTCTGAATATCAGTTTCTTCATTTGAAAAAGTAGAGGGAACAATGCCTTAGAAATATATTTATCTTAACGACCTTGCACAGTCACACCTGGTAGCCCAGATGTTCTATCAGAGATACCTGCCCCCAGGCACTGGAATGACAGGGGCTGGCAAGATGGCTCAGCGCTTAAAGGTGCTTGCTGCTAAGCCTGATTGATGACTTAAGAACCCACACAGTGGAAGGAGAAATCCAACTCCCACAAGTCAGACCTCTACAAGGAGGCTAAGGTATATATGGACATCACACACACACACACACAAATAAATAAATACATGAATTTTTAAAAGAATAACAGTAATCTATGTAGGTGAACAAGTGAGTACTTCCTTTATGGGGTGAAGGAGGAGGAGTCTGGTTACTAAGCAGTGTGCCATAGATACTTTTGATTGCCAGCTTCAATTACATAAAGCCTTTGCTCCTTGTGCATGTCTCTTCCCATAATGCATCTGATGTTAATCATATGCATGTCCAACTATGAATAAATATAAGAAGGTAAATAATTTTTTTCTAAAAGTTCACTTGGAGGGCACAGTTTGCCTTATCGAACATGCACCCCAAATCAGTCCAAACCAGGTCAGTCCCTGTCATTCATATACCAAAATACATTCTGGAATACATTTAATGGGAACAAACTCATTCCATTGTTCTGAGTGGGGTGTACTTGCAGTTTAATGCTGACATGTGTGTGTCTGGGGGGGAGGCGGTTCTGAGGTATGCTGTTAGAAGTGGAACCCAAGCCAAGTGGAGTTCCAAGTTGTTAAGTTATTCTCAATGCTTTCCTGCCTCAAGACTTGTGTGTTCACACATGTACACTATATGTGCATGTGTATATGTATACTATTATTTTTAATGTATTTTCATCTTTTATTTTATATGAATGATCACACACTGACATTCTGCCCCAATTTTTCAACTGAGCAATGTATCCAAGAGGTTTTCCCCAGAGCCTTTTCATTATGGCTCCAAAGCATTTCATTCACTGATTATAACTCTGAAACATTTCTTATTACCAGGGGATTTTAAGCTTTCAATCACAAAAGATGCTTTGTACACAACCTTGAACCTGCATCACTTTGCACAGTACTGGCATCAGTTAGACAAACTGTAGGTGTGCTCCTCGATCGCAGTCTCCTTCACCCTATCTAGTCATGGTATATCCTTTAGGCTCTAGCTACAAAACAATTCTCTACACACTGCTTCTGTCTGGTCTGCCATGTTCACTCTGCTCCAAGCTGCTGCCATCTCTTACGTTAGAATAGGCATGGCTGTGTTTGGTTTGGTCACTGTTCTATTGCTGTGAAGAGACACCATAACCAAATCAACTTATAAAAGAAAGTCATTCAGTTGGAGGCTTGCTTACAGTTGCAGAGTCCGCAGACATCACGGTGGGAAGCCTGGCAGCAGGCAGGCAGGCTTGGTACTAGAGCAGTAATTGAGAGCTTATATCCTAATTCACAGGCGTTAGGCAGAGAGAGCAAGACCAGGTCTGGTGTGGTTTTTTGACTTTTCCCATAAAGTTCACTCAGAGGGCACAGTTTGCCTTATTGCACCTCACTGATTTGACTTTTTAGGGAAAACTCAAAACCACCCTCGCCCCCAGTGATACACCTCCTTTAACAAGGCCACACTTAATTCTTCACAAGCAGTCTACCAACTGGGGACCAGACATTCAAATACATAAGCCTATGGGGACAGTTTCCTTTAAACCACCTCGATGTTAAATGTTAGTAAGACAACACCGAGGTACCTACACCCAAATCCTGCCAACTGAAAAAGAGAGGGCCTCAGTGCTACTTTTACTGAAATTAGATCATCGAGATTATGCCCCCCAGTCTGTAAATAAACGATGTCTGCCAAGACCTCCATTTGGAGGCTTTTCCACAAGGGAGTTTGTTGAATCTAATCAGATGCCTGTCTCAGCATCTTAGAACAGACATAATCTTAATTGATCTTTTGGATGTGATTTTCTCCGGTAGATGGCCCTCCCTCCCTGTTTGAGACAGCGTCTCACTCTGTAACTATGTAGCCCAGACTAGCCTCACACTTGTAGCAGATCCTCTTGTCTCTGCTTCTCCCGTGTTGATATTACGCAGATGTGCCCCACCATGTCCTGCACACACTTCCTCTTTTATAGCTGAAGAATCTGAAACGCAAAAAATATCGAGGGTATCACAAGTCATTTGGTAGGACTCAAATCCTGCTTTGTCTGCCATCAAGCATGTAAGTCACTTTGCAAAAAACGTGGCACGCATGCGCGTGCTGTCAAGTGGAGGCAGCATTTGGGCAGGAAACCTCCATGGTGCCTGCGCCCTCTACTGGCGACGCTGCTTAATTTCTGGTCTAAAAACCAACTTCCCAGAAAACAACTGGTGGTGGTTGTAGTAATAACTCAAATTGACTGACATGGAGAGATGCTGGGGAGGTCAGAGTCTTCTAATTTCCAGTTGAACGAAAATGAGAGTCTTGAAAAAAAACCTCAAAGCTGTGTAGAAAAATGTGTTTCATGCCAAGTTCTCTGTTTCTGCATTAAACAGATAAAGGAATAGAAGTTTTATTTTTTTCATAATTCAGTCAGAGAGGTGTGCAGATGTGATTTTTGCACCTACAAGAAATATGCAGTGAATCTTCCTGAGCGGTATATTGAAGGCAAGACAAAAAAAATGTTTTTTAAAAACACATAATGAGGAGATACAGTGAGTACCTCAGGTACATAGTGAGACCGTGTCTCAACGAACACACACATTTTTATGAATATGAATGAGAACATTTGTTACCACACCAGGTCCTATACACACCTTTCATTTTTCCAAGCCTACAAATCATCTGCCGTGGCAGAAATTAATCTCTCCCTCTTTTTTCAGCTTCTCTATCTCCCTCTTTCAGAAAGAGGTTCTAGAGCATAAAGCCCTCTAGAAGAGTGGTTCTCAACCTCCCCAATGTTGTGACCCCTTAATATAGTTTCTCCATGTTGTGGTGACCCCTGACCATAAAATTCTTTTCACTACCACTTCATATTTGTGAGTTTTCTGATGTTATAAATCATGATGTTATGAATTGTAATGTAAATATCAGATGTGCAGATGTATGGGCACTAAAGGGGGTGCGACCCACAGGTTGAGAACCCTTACTATGGATCCTTTAGTATGGTGCCATGGTCAGGAACATTGGCTTTGGGGGGGGCAAACTTGGGTTTGGATCAGGGTTATGACACTGCATAGGAGTCATTCTGGTCTCCATTTCCTCGTATGTGAAATGGCTTTAAATATCCTCGAAGGATTGGTGTGAGGTCTGAAGAAACACTTCTAAGTCCTTTAAAATAGCGTCCGAGACCCAGCTATGCCCTCTCCATTGTCCTCATCATTCAATGCAACCTCTTCATTTTAGACACAAGGACACGAAAGAAATGACTTTATGGTCAGGCTGCCAGTTAGGGCAAAACCAAGTGGATCCAAGCATCCTGGGCCAGTCTCTCTTTGCCTTGCCGCCTGTGGCACAGTGGATGTTCCTTTATCCCTCAGCTCTGAGCAGAAAGAAGTTGGAACATTTTCTTAACTCCTTGTCAGGGTCATTTTGAGCTGATGATATTGCCAGAGACGGAGACGGAGTCTCCTGGAGTGTAGCTTCCTGCCATCAGGAGCCACTGTGCATCCCACACCATTGGTATCCCTTTACCCTTAGACCAACTGATTCCCACATAGCACTGTGCGGCTGTCCCCTGTCACTATTTTATCCTCTGCAATCTGAAACTATAAAAAGAGAAGCTAATTAGGTAGTGCCACCACCAACAGCTTCCCCACGTTCTGGGAACTCTCAAACGTCTGCATGTAGCCAGCCATTCCTGGAGAGCCCTCTTCTCAAGGCTCCTTTGCACGTGCTGAGAGACTGGATGGCTCCCTATGTGGTGTCCTTTGCCCCTGTGAAAATTTCTAATGTTCTCTATGATTTTTCCCAGAGGTCTCACACACACATAGCCACTCATATGCCTAGGGGATTTTGTTTCCAGAAATGGCCCTCACTGTCCATAACAATGGTCCACAGTAGTTTTCCATTTCAGTATGGGAAGACCCAGTGAGCCAGGTTAGGTGAGGTTCCTGGTGTTTCCAGAAAGGACAGAGTCCGTCAGCTCTGGAAAAAGTGCTCACAGGCCTGCTCTCAGACTTTTCCAAACTCAGCCAACCCTATTAACAGACAGGCAGACTGAGTCTCCTTCCTCAGGGTCAAGTAACTCATAGTTGCCCAGGTCTCATTTAAACATGGTCCAACCTAACCCTATACATTTTTGATAAACAGATGGGGAGAGGTCTGAGATCCAGAAGGAGAGGGCTCAGGTATACTGGCGTCAATAGCTCAGTGATGAATGCAAAAGAACTCTGGACTAGCAGTTAAGAAGCCTGGGTGACCCTCACCCATCCCTAATGACCTGTGCCATTGGAAATCACTTAAGCTTTCTCTGACCATGCTCCCATCTGCTGTGCAAGTGGGTTGGTCTTGAGGACCTGGAAGCAATCGTCCAGCACAAGGTTTTCTCAGTGACAGTCTCCTCCCCATGGGATGTGTTAAAGTGTTTTCAGTATGCCCACATTCCTTGTTTTGTGCACTTAACCTTCCTAAAAACACAGATGTTGTTGCTGAGGTGCCTGACCAGGCAGCTGTGGGCAATCAGGACAGAGCTTAGATCTGGATAAGTGACAGGAACTCTCAGCCCCCTGCTGCTCCTCTGCGAGCTCCTCTGAGATCAGACAGGCCCCTCGCCCTGTGGGCAGTCAGAGGATGGCTCCCAGGAAACGTGTAAACGCTAGAGAGGCGTGGCGGAAAGTCAGTTTTGCGGTTTCCTCCTCTTTTGGACGTCTCTTCAATATTTTGGATCTCATAAAGGGTTTGGCCTGGCTTGAGACCCAGTTTTGCCTTCTCCTGGACATCAGAGATAAAAGGCAAGATGCTGGCAGTTTACCATAACACTAGCCGGCGTGGACAGAGCCAACCCTAACCCAGGTACCCTGTTATTTTATAACCAGCGCTCCCTGTGGGTCCTGGCCTTTCTGTCCCAGCTCAGAGGTCATTAACTAGAGTCCAGTTAAGAAGGTTTTCCCTCCCATCACCCCCTACCCGTCTTAAGTCAGGAAAGTTGAAGAAGGGACACCTACACGATGGAGTTGATGGTAAGAAAACTTGACTTTCCAACCTCTAGGATCATGAGAAAATAAAGGCTGCTTAAGCCTCTGTCTGTGGTGCGTTGTTATGGCAGCCCTGGTACACCAACACGGGCTTCCTCCAGACTCGGCCCCTCCATTATGCCTCTTCACTCCCTTCCATACAAACCCCAGAGCCAGACTCATCAACTCTGGAGTCAAGAAAGCTTGCCCCACAAATCGATAGCCAGACTGTCCCATTTCAGGACCTGTGGGGAGCACTGGTTTGCTCTGAGTAGGACAAATTGTTTTGGGAGTCTCTGGAGGAATGCAGGGAGAACAAGAAATATGGGAGAGAAACTTGGCTAATGCTTTGAGCTACAATCCTGCTACACATGTCATTACGGCTTCTGCCTTTCTGGAATCTTGAACTTGAACACTCATAGTGGCGGTTTTGCTCCCTTAGACAATAAACATTGGACTTCTTGAAGCCAGTGTTGCATGTCCAAAGACCTTAGAAGAAGCTGAAACCTCAAAGCCCCTCATTTTCAGAGAATACACACACACACACACACACACACACACACACAGGTTTTGCCCTTAGCTCCCCAAGCACAACAAAGGGACTCAGGGGCAGACAAGGGACGTCCTATTACACATGGTATTTACTCTGGGCATGGCTATTGACTTCAGACCTTATCATTGGGTCCTCAGACTGGGCAGGGCAGATCTGGGCACCAGGAAGAGCTGGTGCCCCTGCCCTGTGCTCAAGAAGAAAGAAAGCTGGAAGGGAGATCGGAGCAGAGAGAGAGAGAGAGAGAAAGAGAGAGAGAGAAGCTGCTGCTTGGACCACAATGAAGCCCCTCCTCGTGCTGCTGCTGCTGCTCCTGGACCTGGCTCAGGCCCAAGGGGTTCTGCACAGGTAAGGTGCTGTTTCCAGCACTGAGTTCAACTGAGGCATCCCCCAACCCCAGCTCAGAGCTGCCCCAGGGGAGGAAAGCTAATGAGGAAATGAAAAGAAGAAACTGGGATCTCATGGGAATCCCTAGAGAAGATTCCCCAGGCCTCTCCTTCCAGGGCAGGTGCCTGCCTCAGTTCAAGGGATTCCCCTTCTGTTGTTCAAAGGTATGATCTGTAGCTGTGGTTTGAAACTCCAAGCCTTCAAATACTTTCCCACGGGGGCCTGAGCACTGCTATCCACAGGGCCCTTCCATCCCTTTAAGTGAGCCTTTTATGATCAAACTTTAGACTGTGTCCTACCTCCCATTCCCTAGAATATCTCAAAAGGCCAGTGCCCAGGAGAGAGAGCTGTTTCTACTCAAATTCTGAGTCTGTAGGACAGAGCCATTGCTGCTTCTGGCCACAGCTGGTCTTGAAGGTCCCCTCCCATGTCGTGCTGTAGTGAGGCTCTGAACTGATGCACAGGTACAGAGGCAGGGGGATCAGAGATGCCCCTTTACTTCCTGATTTTTCTCCAGAGTGCCCCTCAGAAGACATCAGTCCCTCCGGAAGAAGCTACGGGCCCAAGGACTGCTCTCAGAGTTCTGGAGGTCTCATAACTTGGACATGATCGGATCCAGCGAGTCCTGTAATGTGGATCGGAGTGTCAATGAGCCCCTCATCAACTACCTAGATGTAAGACTTCCTAGGTCGAAGCCTGGGGACACTGGGTGCAGGGAAGAAGGCTGGGGCCTTCATCAGGGGCCAGTGCTGCATTGGTGACATCATGATTGGGCATGGATTTCTTTGCTTGGAGGATTCAGACAATCCCCCAGTCTCTGTCTACTCTGTAAAGCAGGCTTCAAAATGACCCAGTGTGCAGGGCTTTCTTCAAGAGGAAAGAGATGAGTGTGATATGTGTTCCAAAAAGAAAGACCCTTGCTGTGTGCCCAACTGGGCATTTTACTAGCTATTCCTCTGGGCAAAGAAAGTACTTGGTTTCCCACATCTTCAGGTCCCTGATGATGTCATGAGAATCAGGATAACCAGAGAAGGATGGAATTGAGTTTCCCAGGCTATCCTCAGTCTCCTCCCTGGTGGTCCTTGCTCTCTTCTTTCCATCCTTTGTCTCCAGCCTTGCCTCTTCTAGGCTCTGTAGATTGTAGCCTGTGGTACTTCATGCTCTAGTGCCCTTCTCCTCCGTGCTGCCCACACACACTCTCTCTCCCTTCCCTATAGATGGAATACTTTGGCACTATCTCCATTGGCTCCCCACCGCAGAACTTCACCGTCATCTTTGACACCGGTTCATCTAACCTCTGGGTCCCTTCTGTGTACTGCACCAGCCCAGCATGCAGTAAGTGAGCCTGGCAGTGGCAAGAGCCACTTCTTGGAGGCTAAGATGGTACCTTGTGGCATAGAGAGACTCTAGTTTCCTCCACTTGATCTCCCTGCCATACCGGCTTCCCCTTCCTATCTCTGTTTGGTGTGTCTGGGTCAGGGACAGACATGAAAGGCAACTACCAGTTAAGATAACAACTTTCATGTTCATCAGAATTGATGGAGAGAAAATTAGCCATTAGGAAGAGAAGTCTTTGACTTGGTGACTCACTTCCTTTGGAACACCCAAAGGAACATGGAGGAACGTTCCTTTGGTCTGTACCTGAAGAGATAGGTAGATTGAATTCTAAGGAAACCTGTGTACCTGCTTCAGGGAGGGCTCCCTTGGAGGTGTGGCTGGTGGGACACAGTGGCATGGGTGTGTCCATTCAGTCAGAGGTAATGTAGGGACTACATAGAGATTGGAGACAGAAGCCCTAAACAGAGAATGTTTGTTCTGTGTGGGACACATCTCAAGCTCTTTGAAACTCTGACACTAGACATGGTCAAGGTCAGGTGAGGAGGTAGGAGTGATTTTCTAGAGTAGTAATTGAAACTCAGTATGGCTCGGGCCCACACTGACGACTGAGGCTGCCGCTGGCGCCTGGTGGACGGTGCTTATCTTGTGTCTATGAAGTCACTGTGAGTAACCAGTCTTGCCCAGGGACAAATATTTGGCCCCTGGTTAGAACACACCTGTGGAAAGGGAACACAGCAGCTCACTAGTAAAAGGCCATGATATGCCTGTCCAGGAAGCCCCATCTTCCACCTAGTGTGGGGAGCAGAGGGGACCCACTCTGCCCCTCTGGGACAGGGGTGGAAGATTCAAGCAGCATTCTTGCTTTCCAGAGGCACACCCAGTGTTCCACCCGTCACAGTCCAGCACATACACGGAGGTGGGGAATCATTTCTCCATCCAGTATGGTACTGGGAGCCTGACAGGAATCATTGGAGCTGACCAAGTCTCTGTGAGTACAGTCCCTGCATCTTGCCTCAGATCTAAGCATGGGGATAGCAGGATGTGATTCAGAGGCCTCAAGGACTCTGCCTTGGGAGGGGGTAGACAAGGCTATTTCTAGGGCAAGGGAGCAATCCTTCCTACCTGAGATGGCACAGTGGCCAGTCTTCGCAGTATCCTGAACCCTAGAGAGCAGTGGGACTTCCTTCAGGAAACAAGGGTCAGTCAGGGCATAACACCTGGTGTCAGGGCTGGATCAGCAAACCCTGGGCACCGAGGGGATAAGAACAGGCTGCCATCTTGAAAGCAAAAAGAAGTGCAAGCCTGTAGACAGGCTGGGGCCCCATTTGTGAAGTGGGAAGGCGGGAGGCAGGAATCCAACACAGGGAAGAAGCCAGGTGTCAAAGCCCCAAGGTTCTTGAACTTCTCATGACCAGAGGTCCCAGAGGTCCCAAAGGTCCCTGATTTGTAGGAATCAGAGAGCCAGGGGAGTACCCTCCCTGGATACTTTATGCAAGTATATAGACCCACTTGGAAGAAATCAAGACTGGCCTACCCGGATGAGTATTATTCTAGGTCTAGCATGATCCAAAGGCCAGTAGAGCTCAGTCTTCATCAATGCCCCTTCAAAACTTTGAACATGGGAAATATTATTAACTGAAAAAGGGCTGATAACAGAAAACTCTCTTTTCCTCTCTGTTCCCCTCCTCCCATTAAACCTGGTGCAAATCTATCTGAGCCCTTATGAAATGTGTGGGGTCTGAGTACTCTAGTGAGCTGGTCATCAAATAATACAAAGTGAAGAGAATGTATTAATGGCCTTAATTATTCTCTTTAGGATAACAGGTCTCCTTAAAACATGTTTAAGTGGGCTAAGTAGAGGGCTCAGTGGTTAAGCTCCTCCAAAAGACCTCAGTTCAATTCCCAGTACCACTGACAGCTCACAACTGTCTGTAACTCCAGTTCCAGGGGACTCAACACCCTCATGCAGACACACGTGCCCGCAAAACACCAATGCACATAAGAGAAAAAATAAGTCACTAAAATTAGTTATTTTTTAAAGTTTAAGTAAAGTCAGATATGGTGGCACACACCTTTACTCCCAGTACTTGGAAGGCTGCAGCAGATGTTATTTCTAAGTTTGAGGCCAGCCTAGCCTACATAGAGAGTTTCAGGTCAGCTAAGGGCTACATAGTGAAACCCTATCTCAAAATTTGAAAAAAAAAAGTTTCAGTAACATCTTATCAGGAAAAAAAATGCTTTTTATATAAAATTATATAGATAAAGCATAGCTTTCTGTTGAAATTATATACACCTATGTAAATATGTTAGATGTATATGTTACAATATAAATAATCACTTGGAGGGCTGCGCTTCAAACTGATGATTGTAGTGAGTCTGGAAGCAGGGAAGGGACTGAGATCCACGGGAGGTGAGTTCTGGCTTACAGCTTGTCGCCTCTCTGCTAGCTCCCCTGAACGGAGCAGCGGGCAGCCAAGCCCACAGCAGCTTCAGGTGTAGCGGCCTCTCCTTCAGCACTTCTGGCTCTGGGGCCAGGTGCCCACTTGCCTCTGTGGCAGTGTCAGCTTCTGCCGTAACACATACCTTCGTTGAGTATAGAGGCTTGGGCAGCGAAAGGACACTGTGATGCCAGTCCATCCCCACAGGCTGAAGTTGGCATCTTTCCCACTTGGCATGTATCTTCTCTCTGCTGCCTCGTCTGTAGACCTCAGGCTACAACCCTAGGTTAGAAACCACATCCTAAGTGCACTCCCAACTGGCATCTGCAACTGGCATCATACAAGTACCTAATACATGTATAACACCTAAGTACACCAATTAATGCAGTTCATGCAGTCTGAAATGCAAAAATCAGAAAAACCAGTGATCTAACTCACTGTTTGGGGTAACAAACACTAAGAAACAAGTCACTAATAAACAGGCTCAAACCAAACCCAAAGGAAAGGGAAGGAAAGAAATAATGTAGAGAAGAACAGAGGACATGTAAAATAGGAAATCCACACTATAAACAAAATCAACAAGGCCACAAATTAACTGTTTGCAGAGAGCAACCAACTGGTAACCCTCTGGCATGACTAATCCAGAAAACACAAAAGAAACACAATGATTTTGTGAGCCTCAAAACAAGGTATCAAAAACTGCTTTATACGGATATGCTTACAATAATTTTAAATTGATGAATATCAAAACTGATACAATAAAATAGAAACTATTAATAATATGGTATCTATTTTAAATGTTGATTCTGCTATTAAAACAATACAAAACAAAACAACAAAAAAACCTTTCCACAAAGAAAACTCTAGACCCATCTTCCAGAGAATTGATAGTTACTTCATAACTCATCTAATGAAACCAGAACAACTTTAATAACAAAATGTGAAAAGATTCTTGTAAGCACTGGGACTTGCCAGACATAGTGGCACAGGCCTTTAATCCCTTCACTCAGGAGGCAGAGGCAGAGGCAGGCAGACCTCTGTGAGTGTCAGGCCAGTCTGGTCCACAAAGAGAGTTTTAGGACAGCCAAAACTATGTAGTGAGACCCTGTCTCAATCAATCCACCACCCAGTGCAGTGAGCAGAGTACTTGCCTAGCATACACAAAGCCCAGAATTGGAGGCCCAGGACCACATAAACTGGACAAGGAGGTATACATGTATAATCCCAGGAGGCAGAGGCAAGAGCATCAGAAGTTTAAGATTTTCTCCATTGCATAGTAAGCTCTGTGTTAGCCTGGGCTATATGAGATCGTGTGGAAATATGGACACGTGTTCACCAGAGGAAGTGCCAAAGCACTATTATTAATAACCAAACATTGGAAACAGCCCGGCTGTCCACCCAAAGCCTAAGGCAGTGTTTCTCAACCTGTGAGTAGCACCCCCTTTGGGTCAATTTGTGAAAATGAAAATATAACCTATATATAATAGATTTACATTATGATCCATAACAGTAGCAAAATTATAGTTATAAAGTAGCAATGAAAATGTTGTCATGGTGGGGGGTCACCACAACATAAGAAATTATATTAAAGGGTCACCCCAGCATTAGGAAGGTTGAGAACCACTGAAATAGACAAAACTAATGTCGCTTGAGAGATGAGTCACTCTTGAGGATGATACAGAGACTGGTAGAGTGTATGAAAGGACTGCTGGGGCTTTGGGATATCCTTATTTCAGGAGGGTTACATGGGAATGTGGACTGTTATTAAAAATAGATACACGTGTATTCTGCATTACATTATGTTAAAGCCACATGAAGAAATTCCATGAGAGGGATTATAGTCACAATCTGTGTTTCTATTTTCCAAGGAGGCTGAGAAAGGAAAGACTGACTTCACCCAGAATGGAGACCCAGGAATCTGAGACCCTCCTTCAATTAACCTTTGTGCAATTCTTCCTTCAGGTAGAAGGGCTGACTGTGGAGGGCCAGCAGTTCGGAGAAAGTGTCAAGGAGCCTGGCCAGACCTTTGTGAATGCAGAGTTTGATGGGATTCTGGGCCTGGGATACCCCTCATTGGCTGCTGGAGGAGTGACCCCGGTGTTTGATAACATGATGGCCCAGAATCTTGTGGTTCTGCCTATGTTTTCTGTCTACTTGAGCAGGTGAGGCTTAGTCAAGTCACCTAGGGCTGATCAGTGAATGACTACAGGCAGACGGCCTGGTACACAAGATGTCATGGTCCTAAGGCCCATGAAGCTCTTGAATCTCTTCCTTGGCCTATGATCTTGGATATGATCTTGGTTAAGATCTTGAATCTTCCTTGGATATGATCTTGAGCAAAACACTGAAGCTCTCTGGATTTCAAGGAAATCGGGTTTGCCTCATAAGAGTTGAGTTTGCACTTTGCAAACTAGCACAGCGAGTTAAATTTATGGACCATTGTGATTGGCTAGTGATTTATTTGGTCATTAAATACTAAGGTCCTTTTATATGCCAAGTGTGACAGTAGACACAAGGAAACCAGGGTAATCTCTGTGGCTGGGAAGAGAAGAAAAAGATTAACCAGTAAGATGATACTAAAAATACATTAAGTATTCTACGTTAAGGCTAGGAAAGGAAAACATAGTTTAGCCATATAGTAGAATATCACTTGGTCTTTGGAAGGAAAAACAGTGAGGGGTGTAGTATGCAGTAGAGGACTTACCTAGTTGACACAAGGCCCCGAGTTCACTCTCCAATGCCTCATAGACATGTGCTAGAACATGGATTATGCTAAATGAACTAAGCCAGTCACCAGAAGGACAAATACAAATTATACTTACAACGAGGTACCTAGAACTGAATTCATAGGCAGAAAGTACAGTGGTGGTTGCCATGAGGTAGAGGGTACAATGGGAAGAGGGTTCTTCCTTAATGAGTCTAAGTTCTACACGGTGAAAATGTTCCAGAGAATGGCTTCACAGGGATGAAAATCTGAAGTGCACGCTCAAAAATGGTTAAGCTTGCATTATCTAATAGCTGTATTGCCACATGTTTTAAAAATGCATACACTATATTTAAAAAAAGCATGAAGTTCACTGCTTTTGCCTGGGGTGCTGAGGAGGTCATTTTCCTGCCTACACAGAAAGATTTACCTTTCCCACTCTGGCCTGGCCTGAGCTCGCCATGTTCCAGTGTAAGTCCCCTTTCCCTGCCCCCTCCCACATCAAAAGTCCCCAGAGTGGCTGCCGCTGGGATCAGGCCTGAGTAGGATTTGGATTGAACCTCACTGTCAGGACTCCTGTTTCCCCTTGCAGAGGCTCCTGCTCTCCCTGATGGAGAAGTGGGCAGCGATGGTCAGTAGCAAGACCAGACTAGCCTGGAGTTAAATCCTACCATCTGCATGTTTGTCTCCCAGGGCCTCAGGTTCCTCAGGCAAATGCGAGGTTGATGTGAGAATTCAACATGATCAAGTGTAGTGAGAATTTTGGTTTCTTTAAAGACAGAACTGTCCCAGGAATCTGTTTTCATTTTAATCCCAGGTGTGGGGATATGGGGCTGCTTCAGATTGTCCACAGCAGCTGACTGTGATTTACCCAATGTGTGCTCTAGAAGGGGCATGACTTTGCCAGCTGCAGATAGCTTTTGCAGGTATATGGTTTTGAAATTCTGGGGACTCTTGGGAGGGTATAGAAAAGCCCAAGAGAGGCACAGTGGTTGCTGCTGGTGCTGCTGCTGCTGGTTGCTGTTAATGTGGTTTGTCAAGTAGTCATGCACAAAGGGAAGAGAAGAAGAAATTAAGAATCCTGATTGTGAAGATCAAACTTATCCCAGGGAACTCTGCTCCTAATCAGCAGGAAGTAGTCTAACAATATCAATGACCCCTTTCCTCTCAATCTTCTTACTTTCTACCTAGTGTTGGGGGGTTGGAAGGGTAGAACAGGGGTGGAGAAGGGTGGTAGGAAAGGGAACGTATAAAGTAGCCAAAAGTCTGCTTATAATCAGGTGGTTAGATTGCTAGAACCCAGGACTTGCACATGGCAAGTGCTCTACCCCTTAGCTACACCCTCAGTCCCCACTGAACCTGAAATTATCTTTCCTGCAGGTATACACTCCCTTCCTACTGCCACTCTGTTCTGCCACACGCCAGGCTTGGTGTCTTTCTGCTCCTTTTCCTCCTGGAAATGCGCTCCTTCTCCAGAGTCCTCCCAAATTCCAGCATATAACTTGAGAAGTAACTACCAAAGAAAATTAACTCAAGCTCCAGGAAGGCATGTTGTTTTCAAATTATCTTCTCTTAAGAAGTGGATATGGTGGAAACTCCAGACACCACAGCATCCATAGTAGGGCAGACACTGTGAAAAGCATGTTTTGGAGGCATCCTCAGTTGCACAGTGTTTGCACCCAACACTTGAAACACCCAACACCCAACATAGTCCTGACCTTGGATCTACAGTTCTGATACTCCCTACCTCCTAAACTTTTTATCCAAGAAGCCGGGGATATACACAGGGCATTGGACAGAGTAGTCCCAATCTTTGATCCCAAGACTCAGGTTACCTAGGTAGCTTCTGCCTACTTTGGTACCAGATGTGAGTGCCCAGACATGCAACAAAGGGCCTCTGACCTCCCCTTTGTGTTTCCAGTGGCCCTTTCTTGACAACTTGCCTTTCTCTCTGTGTAGTGACTCTCAAGGTGGCTCAGGCAGTGAGCTCACTTTCGGAGGCTATGACCCGTCCCATTTCTCTGGGAGCCTCAGTTGGATCCCAGTCACCAAGCAAGGCTATTGGCAGATTGCCCTGGATGGGTGAGTATCCTCTACGTAGCAGCTATGGTTGAACGAAAGAACAGACAACAACTCAAACTGGATTATCTGGGTGATGCTGCAGGACACTAGAGCAGATGCTGGGAACCTCACATCTGGACTGGAGATGTGGAAACACACAGGGAGGTCAAGAGGAGTGGCTTCCTTCTGTGTACATTTAGCTGGCCTCCCTCTAACTCACACAACCAGCTACCCTGTGTTCACGCAGCCTTAATTAATACACAAGGCAAGGGTTGAGCAACAGGGAAAAGACAGGTGATTTGAACCCAAAGCCTGTATGGAAGATGAGGTATGGTCCCAAATCGCCACCACACAAAGTGGGTGTGGTCAGTGTTCTGAAAACCACCAGTATGGCCAGTCAACAGATCAAGATGTCTCTGTCTGAAGACTGTTCATGGTTTTGTGGAGGCATTGGCTCTGAAATGGAGCCTTAAAACCCATGCCTGGTCCTGGAGCAAATGGGGAAGCAGGATTGCATACCTGGTAGATACATGGCCAGCCCCATGCTCGATAAGAGAGAGCTTAAGGAGAACAATCCAGTTTCTGTTCCTAAGATGATCTGGATAGAAAGTGAAACAGCTCCAACTCTTTGTAGCTCCTGGTGCTTTTCAGACTGTAGCGATCTACCCGTTTATGCTCACGACATCCTTTTAAGGAATCTCCGTTTGTTTGCTTGGTTTTATTTTTTTGAAGCAGGATCTTCCCATGTAGCCCCAGCTGTCCTAGAACACTCATGATCCTGTCAGTCTCCTGCATGCTGGGGTTACAGGTGTTCCCCACCATGCCCAGATATCCATCTGCATTTCTGAATGAAAACAGATACAGTAGAAAATTCAAGAATGTATTTCAGTGTACGTGTGTGTGCACGCACACATATGTGTGTACAGGTGCCTGAATGCTCACTTACGTGCTTAGTCAAGAAGTAAAAGTATTCCTATCATAAATCTAAATTCAAAAATCAAGGTGAGTCAGGTATAATGGCCCATGCCTATAATTCCAGCACCCATGAGCACCTATGGGTTACAGATTAGCCTGGACAGGGTGAGACTGTCTTAAAAAAAGAAACAAAACAACTTGGTCAGGCATGGTGACAAATCTCAGCACCTGGGAGACAAAGGCAGGTGGATCTCTTTGAATACAAGGCCAGTCTCATAGTGAGTTCTAGAACCACCAATGCTATGTAGAGACCCTATCTCAAACAAACAGACAAACAAACAAACATGCTAGCTGAGATATGCTACCACTCCTGTGTTAGAAGAGACCAAGGAGGACACCATTATTGTGTCCGAATGTGGTAAAGGGCCCCATAGGGAGCAGGAATGACCAAGGATCATGTGCTAACCATGGGACCATGGGACTTTGTCCTCAGAATCCAGGTGGGAGACACTGTGATGTTCTGCTCCGAGGGCTGCCAGGCCATAGTGGACACAGGGACCTCCCTCATCACCGGCCCCCCCAACAAGATCAAACAGCTTCAAGAGGCCATTGGGGCCACACCCATGGATGGAGAAGTGAGTGTCTACCTAGGGTGGGGAATGGTAGAGGAGCAGGAGAGCCTGCCCTTGTCTGGGGAGAGAGCGGAGTCGGAGTTTATCCTTCTCTGTTTTAGTATGCGGTGGATTGTGCCACTCTCAACACGATGCCAAACGTTGCCTTCCTCATCAACGGGGTTTCGTACACCCTCAGTCCAACTGCCTACATCCTGCCGGTAAGGACTGTTTCCTTATTCTGTGAGTACCCTCTCCACACACCTGCCACTTCCCCCTTCAAAGTCATCTACATGAGGCTACCACTCCTCCAAAGCCCTCTCCCAGTTAGTCCAGAGGATACCGATGTGGCATTCTCTCTGAGAGAGTTGAAGCTGCCTGTGGTAGAAACTCCTGGACTTCTTGTTTCCAGTTCTGCCACGAATCAGCAGCTACTCAGGTATAAGACACTAAAGGGGGATTTTTGATATTGCCATGAGGAATTTATCAACAAACACATTAATCCTCCCCATTATCCGTGTACAACTGGAGATGTTATCCTATTATATATAGGAGGATGCTAAGATCCTCAGAGTTAAATAAACAGTTCAGATCTGACTACTGGGGTATGTTCTCAGCATGGTGTCTGCAGAGGCTGTTCCAAAGTGTCCCAAGAGCCTAGGGTTGGAGAGATGGCTCAGCAGTTAAGAGCACTTGGCTGCTCTTCCAGGGGACCACAACTGAGTTCTGCACCCGCATGCATAGCTCACAAACCACATGTAACTCCAACTCCAGGAAATCAAATGCCCTCTTCTGATCTCTGTGGGACACACTCATGCATGTGCACAGATACACACTGTACACATACACATAAACGTTTTTAAAGAATGGCTTTAAAAAAACAATGAGCTGCTTAGGGAGGGGCCACCATTCAAATTACCTTTCCTCCTCAAGGTAAAACATGTCTTTTATTACAATGATTCCCAAGTTCCAAGGGTGAGGTGGACACAAAGGTTTGGACATTTTGGGAACCTTGGGTCACTTCCCATCCCCTGGGGCCTGGGTTTTGATGTTGTCCTCCTTTGGCAATACACTTTATTGTATTGATCTTTAAGCAGGCTTCCCTGTAACATCAGGAATTGTGTCAGCATCAAGATGCCAAGGTAGAGAGTGACCTTCATCTTACCTTTGCCAGAGTCACCAGATATAAACAGACATCCAAGCAAACAGAAGCATTTGCTCTAAGGCGTAGCTTCATGGGAAAGCACTAGGCTCTTGGGACACTTTGGAACAGCCTCTGCAGACACCATGCTGAGAACATACCACTGTTGAAACCGAGCCCTGCTCTCCAGTCTCAGTCCCTTTGCCACGCTACTATTGGCTTCTTTGGACCCTAGGACTTAAGTTACTAAGTTTTAGTAGACAGAATGCAGTTCTGCAGTAGTGTCTTTCAAGGACTTGACATCATCCTCCAGCTGGGCCCCCTCTGTCTCCTAGGGGATGTCTGGCTTCTTTACTCTCCTAATTTATCCAAGAGGCTCTCCTGGTAACCACACCCCTGTCCTACCTGCCAGGTTTCAATCAGGGCATCTCAGCACATAAAGGATGCTGGAATAGCTTTGAATTTTATCCCAGTCCACTCACAAGGCTGTGACTTTCCCACCTCCTCCTCAGCTACTTTGAATATCAGATGGTTGTTGGGAAGATTGCACCTGCCTTGTAGAACTCAAATCTTTGCTAGACTGAGAAATAAGACTGGGAGACAGGAGTGGTGGTGCATGTCTATAATCCCAGCAGAGCAGAGGCAGGAGAGTGAGTTATAAACAACAGACGACACATAATGTCTCAAAAAAAATTGGGGGAGTTTACAGTCCCTTCATAGAACAATAGATGTGCACTTGCCTTGTGTCTCAGAGAGCCCACTCAAATGCTTCCCCAGATGTGAAGAAGGAAGTGGTAGTAGCTAGCCATTTACAGAGCAGATATGAAGTCGAGCTCCACTCGAAACTAAACCAGACTGGGTTTAAATCAATGCACTCTAAAGCCAAGCCTTCCTTAATAAAGTTCTGTTTCCATATTTCCAGTTATAAACTGATGGTAGAGTATAGCCATAAAAACATACAGTTCTCAGAATTGTAGAACACCAATAATGAAGGGAGCAAACATGCTGTGTACTGAGCTGGAATGGGGGCATGAAATGAGAGAAAGTCCACCAACTGCAACCGTGGCACTTACCAACCATCCAAGGCCATTGCACAGCCAGCACCACCATTCAGTGCAGCTCCCAGGACTATATCCATCATTCCCTGTCTGCTACTAAGTGCTTCTTTTGTCCCCTAGGACTTGGTGGATGGAATGCAGTTCTGCGCCAGTGGCTTCCAAGGACTTGACATTCCACCTCCAGCTGGGCCCCTCTGGATCCTGGGGGATGTCTTCATCCGACAGTTTTACTCGGTCTTTGATCGTGGCAATAACCAAGTGGGATTGGCCCCTGCAGTCCCCTAAAGAGGGATGTTTGCCTACATATAGATGCCTGATACCCATTTAACCTGTTAAATGCCTTTGTAACTATCAAAATTATCATTTCCCATAGGGTGTAGCCATCCCAAACAGAGTATTCAGACCAAACAATGCATGAAGTCACACACAGCCCACTACTCACGTCACAACCGCCTCTACCATCACCATGATGAGAGAAGTTCTGTCTGTAGACTTCATTGCTTATTGTTTACTTCCTATTGCAGAAATTTCTAAACATATACACAATAGACGTGATGGCAAGATAAATACCCACACACTTCTGCCTCGCTTCACAACACATCCACATGTGGCCCAGCCCCTCTATCTTCTATCCCTCTGGTTCCTCGCCTCTAGATTTGGAAGCAAATTCTAAGCACCATGTCATTTTATCTAATGTCTAATATTCTTAAAAATCAGAATTTAAATATGTCTCACTCCCTCATAAGTGTGGACATGTTTTTACAGTTGGTTTATTTGTATCAGGATTCAAACCAGATCCATAACTGGACAAAAAAAAATAAACTGAATTGATTTGAAATGTCTCTTTTCTTCTACAGAATTTCCCTTACACAGAATTTTGCTATTTCCCATATTCAGAAGTTTGCTAATTGAAACAAGGTGTGGTGGTACTTGTTCCACCTATAATCAAGGCCTCAGGAAGCTGAAGCAGGAGGATCACTTTAACCTCAAGGATACATAGCAAACTCCAGTCCAACCAGGACCATATGGCAAGACTTGATCTCATAAAAAGACCAAGAAAAAGAGTTTGAGTGGAGAGTAGAAATTGGGAGATATCATTTGACACAGATGTTTGCAGCCCTCCTTCCTAGGAAACTGTCGTTAGAATTAGAGGCCTTGATTCGTGGCAGAAAACATGGTACATAGATGGCATTGGGTACTTCTGCTTTATCCCATTAGGAGACAGCTAATGCTGGGTATTTCTCTACAGGTCATGTTAAGTTGGATGAGTGGGTTTAAGGCTGTCAGCCTTCACCATGTGATACAAAAGTCTCTGTCAGCAGCCTCTGTGGTTACCCTGAACCTCTCTCAATGGTTAGGGTTTCTGCAGTTCTGGGTTTGTTTGGGGTTTTTCCCCATAAAAACAACCTTCCTTCATCCTCCTTCTGCTCTGTGTGAAGTATACCTCATATATAAAGAAGATAACTGCCTGAGACCTTCCCTCTCACCCTACTTACCAGTTGTCAGAGATAATGAGCAGGTACTATAGCAAAGGGGAATGGATTTAAACCTCTGCTCTAACACACTACAGTTGCTTTCGATGCTCAATTTTCAACGACCCTTTAAGTTATTTCCTGTGGAATTTTCCATCCAGTCTTATACACTTCCACCCTATCAGATAGCCTCAACCATTGTCCCAAAGAGTTCTCTGTGGCATGCCTATAAAGTTCACTATAAATAAAAATACTTGGTAGACTACCAGGTTTGAAGAGGGGTAAGGAAACGGACCCTAGTCTGTCCTGGGGGTTCCCATGGAGAAATTGGACTGGAGCCCAACTTCATTCTGGAGGTACCACTTGCTTTCTAAGATCCTTCTTTCCAAGCCTGATGACCTGAGTTCAATTCCCAGAACCCACATGGTAGAAGGAGAGATCTGCTCCTCCAAATTATCCTCTAATATCTGTATTATTGCTCTGTGGCTGCACACACACACACACACACACACACACACACACACACACACACAATTAATATAAACTGGTATAGTTACTGGCATGCAATGTTTTTATTTCTACGCAAAAGCAATCATGGTCTACATATTCCCTAAATTGCTGATTTCCTTTCAGAATATGGAAACTAAGGCAGGAAGTAGGGGGGTTCAAGGCCAGCATGCACTACACATCAAGACACTGTTTAAAAAAAATGGAGGAGCTGGAGGGAATGAGGGAAGAGGGTAAATCCAGGGGAGTTCTTGACACTGAAGATTGTTCCATCTTCCAACATCTCTCTGCTCTCCATATATCCCATCTTCTCTCGAGCTCATTTGGGTCTTTGAAATTTTGTTCCATCTAAAACAATAAATACTAGGTTTATGCGAGGTACTATGTGGTTCTCTGAGACCTGCAAGGTCACTAGGACAGGCCCACTCTGTCAATTACAGGCAGAGAGATGAAAGACACAGTCAAGGCTGAGGTAGACAATTAACCTGGATGCACACTGGCGTTGCGCTTTCTGTTACAGGCACGCACATACCATTTGTTTTGTCTTTATAGATTGTAGTCATTTCATTTGTTTTATTAACTTATAGCCTTTGTGGTTTATTCAGGACAGCTTGTTGTTCTAAACAAACTACCCATGCATGGACGTAGATGGGTCGATAATGTGAGTTCTGAACTGGACAAGCCTAGGCTAGATTTCCACCACCAGCAGCACACCTGTTTGCTGGTGAAATGGGCAGGTAACAGGGTGCTTCATGGGGTCACGCGAGGACTCCATGCCTGGTGGTTTGAAGGAGAATAACTCCCATCAGCTCATAGATTTGAGTACTTGGTCCCCAATTGGTGCAACTCTTTGGGAGGGATTGAGAGGTGTGGCTTCGTTGGACAAGGTGTGGCAGCAGTGGTGAATTTTGAGGTTTCAAATGCCGATGCTAGTCCTAGTCCTAGTCCTAGTCCTAGTCAGTTAATCAGTTCTCTCTCTCTCTCTCTCTCTCTCTCTCTCTCTCTCTCTCTCTCTCTCTCTCTCTCTCTCCCCCCCCCAATACCTGCCTGCATGCCTTCCATGCTCCCCACCATGATGGTGATGGATTCTAACCCTCTGAAACTCTAAGCTCCCAGTAAACTCTTTCTTCCATAAGTTCCTTAGTCATGGTGATTTGTCACAACAATCGAAAAGTAACTAAGACAGTGCCCATTCAGCATGTAGAAGCAGTTAAGCAGTTAGCTGGCCGTAGGCCCTCACCCACCAAGGAAACTCTCAGAAAATCAGAAACTCTCAGAGGTCCTTGAGACGAAAGACTTTATAAAGTGCCCCAATACCCAAGTTGGGGGCAGTTTGGGAACAGTATCCCTGGCAGGTCCTCTCCTTGGGGTTGTTTCCAGACAAGAGCTCTCTGAAGTATGCTGACCTGGGGCTGCATGTCCAGCAGACTGAGAAAAGGAAGCCCAGAGGACGGACACGATGCATGAGCCACACCACTGTGACAAAACAAAAATGGCAACTCCGTCTTCATGCTGACCCCACTAGCTCTGTCACAAAAGTGTTGGCTACCCCCTGGCCTTTTGTCCTTTTTCCCAAGGGTATTTTCAACAACATCCCCACTGTTGCTCTGGTCCCACCAGTGCCCTTGCATGCAGGCCACACAGGTGCCTGCCTGAGTAATGTTTCTGAAAGTCACTGAAAGTTCTCCCTTCCCCTGTTCCCACTTCCTTGTAGTCCCCACTGAGTACTAAAAGATATTCAAGCTGGGATGATTTTCATGATCATCCAGGACCTTACATTAGTTTAACCCCCTCCCCTTCATGTGCGTGAGTCACCTAAACCCATTAAACCCTCCCCATGTCCTTGCTTGCAGGGGAAGTGATGTCCCACACCTGCAATCCCAGGACTCAGATCATAGGGAGGCAGGAGGTTCAAGGCCAGCCTGGGTTACCTAGAAACACACTACTACTACTACTCCCCTCTAAACAAACAAAACCCTAGTTGGAACTTTACAGAGCAGAGCATGCACAGCCAAGGTGCCGTCAGCCTGAACTGGGTGCTTTTCTGGTGTCAGCTCTCTTCTTCACTTGGAGGAGCTGAGAGTAGCGTCTCTGCCTACTCCCAGGTCACTTTGGTTTAAATGAACCTGCATGTTTCCTCCACTCACCCAACATATACACAGCCAGACCTTCTAATTCCAGTTCAAATTCCTTCTTCTTCCCCTTCAAACTCCATCCTTAGACTACCATCTTCTTCCTCTGAATCCCCTTATGTCTTTACTTAGTCAACACCAGGATTCATTTGCCCCCCAAACCCCCAAGAGTTTGACTCTTCAGACTACTAAATGAACGCAGTAGGTGTGGCAGGCCATTCAGTGGGTGGGCATCAAGGACTCTTTCTCCAGTGCAGCATGATGGAAGAAGGAAAGGGAAGCTGCTGACTTCTGACTCATGGATGGAGGAAGCGGGGGCTGGAGTCTGATAGCTGGTGTCTTAGTTTCCAAAAGACAATGGAAGCAGTTCTGCAAAGAGTACCTAAAGAACAAGTTTCAGTGCTCTGTTCAGATGTTATAAAAGCCAGCTGCAGACAGGGCACTTCCCATACCCCAAGGGTCCTCATCATCAGCGGGTCTTGTGACATCTTCTGCAAGTCCACGTGCCACCACATGTCTATAGAATCTGCCCAGCCACCATCTCACAGTTGAGTAGTCATTTCCTCTGGGATAAAACCTTCCATCTTAAAGGGACACTAAGGAGAGGTGAGACATTCCATTCTGCAAGAATGCTTTCTTTAAGCTCAGGAGGTAAATAACTCAAAGGCTTCAAGGAGTTCTTGAAACTGACCAGGTATACATCTCTCTCTCTCTCTCTCTCTCTCTCTCTCTCTCTCTCTCTCTCTCTCTCTCTCACACACACACACACACACACACACACACACACACACACACACACCCCAGCATAAGCAGTAATAAATAAGCAGTAATAAATGCTAGGTTGCTTAGAAGGGGCAGAGACTGGATGAGGCGAGACCACCTGAACTTCCTGGAAGAGTCACTCTCCAACATGTACAGTGTGTTCCAGGTTTCCAACTTTTGTGAGCTGTCACCTATGCTGGGGTAGGCTTTGGAGATGCAGGTATCCTTGAGTCATTTTTGCTCCTGTGGTAAGTATCCCCTCACCCATATTCCTGTAAGTAACCCCAGTAAGACTCATTGGGTTATCACGTTTGACTTTGGTGGTCTCCTTACGTTGTTCTGTTGTTGGCTCTCTAGCTGAGTAGACATTTGCTCACATCTCCCCAGTAACAGTCACACAACACACAGGTATACAATTACACAGGAACGTTCATTTAAAAGTTGGTTTCAGAATAAAAAAAAAGTAGAATAATATTGGGGAAGCTTTTCTCAAACCAGGTCAACTCTACTTAGCTTATGAGATTGGGAGGACTCAGGGTGTCATAGGCTTGCGGGAGCTTCTAAAGGACAATAGTCCAGAAACCAAGTAGCTTCTATAAGCCAGGAATTATCAGCACACTGCCTTGGTTTCCTAATCAACCAAAATGCATCACTTGGGTAAGCAGGCTTTAGAATTTCTCAGCTTTTCCATGTAGATTTCAGTGTGGAAGTCATTAGGTGCCTTCTTCCAAAAGTGTTCCACCCAAAACTCCTTGGTAGGGCCGATGCCAGCAGCACAATTGGCCAAGTGTGGGGTCCAAGGCTACCCACTCTGCTTCCCAAACGCAGGGCTCTGTGACTGGTTTAGACACGTGGTGGCTGGAAAACCTCGTCAGAGGAAGCTACTGGAACCAGGAAGAACTTTCTGACAGGACAGTAATCAAACAAAAGAATATGTCTACAAGAAGACCAAGTCCTAACTTGTGAGGAATGTGGAGTTCATAAGATCTACACCTTAAGGGGACCCCCCTGAGGTCTGGGGAGTCATGTCTAAACTCACTCCATCTGCCTTTCATCTGCCAATTATACCCAAGGCACTGTCCATGACAGTGAAATGAGATGCCCAAATTAACTGTGTGCTAACAGCATCTTAAATTACCATCTTCTTCTAGGTGTTTCAGGTTGGGCCAACAACCTAATCAGAGAGGACCAGTGTGGGATTGTGAGGTGCCAGGACATGCCTTACCTCTTACAAGCCTGATGTGGTGTGGTGTGCGTATGTGGTGTGGTGTGGTGTGGTGTTGTGCGTGGTGTGGTGTGCAGGTGTGGTGTGTGTATGTGGTAGTGTAGTGTGGTATGTGTGTATAGTATAGTGTGGTGTGTGTGTGTGGTGTGTATATTCTATGTGAATGGAGTAGGGGGTGTGGGTGGCATAGAATGGGTGTGGTGAGAGAATGGAGCGTGTTCAGTGTATGTATAAGGAGTGTGGCACAAGGGATGTAGGGGTGCATATGCAAAGTATAAGTGTGTTATGCATGTATAGTGTGGCAGGGTGTGGGATGTATGTATATGTGTATATTCTCTGTGTGTATGTGTGTGTGTGTGTATACTCTATGTGTGTGTATACTCTGTGTGTATGTGTGTGAGTGTATATACATATATATATATATATACACACATACATACTCTGTGTGCGTGTGCGTGCGTGTGCGTGCGTGCGTGCGTGTGTGTATGTGTGTGTGTGTGTGTGTGTGTGTGTGTGTGTGTGTGTGTGTGTGAGATGGATGGATGTGTGGGGTGAGGGCAAGCCCTAAAAGCAGAACATCATCCAGCCTCACTGGTTCGCTGGTGGCTGGACCAAATCTTCTCCTCGACTGTTTGAGAAACAACAAACAAAGGGCTCCTTTACTGGGACTCCCATGGACAGAGGCAGATGTCTCTACAAGCCCATAAATTGGACGTGTCACCTCTCAAGCCCTGTGTCCAAAAGTCCACCAACTCAAACCCACCATTCCTCATCCCCTGGGATCAGAGTCCTTATGAACTGAATATTCCTGGTGCCCATCCAAACAGCTCTGAAGTCTTGCTTGCTTTCCCAGTGCACTCCTCCCCCTCCACCCACACAGCTGAGGTCACCCTGGCCCAGCCTCTTTTGCAACTTTCCCAAGTCTGTGCACAGAAAGAGAGGAGGAAAACTCAGAGGGAAGTGGCCTCTCACAAAAACCGTTTACGTTCTCAATACTGGCCAGATTGAAACTGCCACTCCAGGAAGAGAGGCCCAGACCCAGAACCCCCACCTGTGTGAGGTGAGTGCCCCAGAACTCCCATCTGTGTGAGGTGAGAGCCCTATAGCCGTGACTGTAAGGGGCCTGGCAGTCTATCTGTCCTGCATGTGCCCATCCGCACCGGAACTGTTTGGGTGTGGGTGAAGAGGAGGAGAAATAGGGTACAGAAATGAGGCTAAGAATCTGGCAGGCACAGAGTTTTAATCCAGCCCAAGGACCCCTGCACTGCAGAAAGTTCCTGGGTGTGGTAGAGAAAGGACCTCCCTGCTAATCACAGGGAGCTGGGGCCCAGCTTGGGAACCTGCAAAGGCATCAATACCAGACAGGACAGGCAGCTCAAAGGAGGCTGTCATTATGCCTCTAGACCTGCAGCGCCTGGAAAAACCCAAAGTCTTCCAAAAGGCTAGTTCCTATGGCATCTGGCGGCTCCTTGGCACATGG
Source organism: Tokudaia tokunoshimensis (assembly GCA_036184795.1). Lineage (NCBI taxonomy): Eukaryota > Metazoa > Chordata > Mammalia > Rodentia > Muridae > Tokudaia > Tokudaia tokunoshimensis. Next base: position 62,677,952 of record BTHU01000013.1, on the reverse strand, counting down.
ACAGGGTGCCTTCTGGGATGAAGATTTAGGAGATATCAGAGAAAGATGAGCTCCCCAATAGGAAAATCTCTCTCTTCTTTTAATCCATAAGAATTTCTCCTGGCAAAGAGCTACAGTGTAGGAGCTGATGAACAGAATTGGGCAGATCCGGGTTCTACTCTAAGCTGGCTACTAACCTAGTTTGTTATTGTTTGGTGTATGTGTGTGTTGTGTTGTGTTTTGTGCGAATGATAGGCATACCTACTCACCACAGCATATTCGTGGAGGTCAGAAGACAGCTTTGTTGAGTCAATTTTCTCCTTCTACCCTTGCATGGGTTCTGGCAAGTACCTTTACTTGCTGAGCCATCTTGCCAGCCCACCAACTAGTTTTGTCTGCAGAATCCATTGGGCTATAATAGCATTTTGTAAAATGCAAGTGTTCTATAATTGCTAGGCATTGCATATTGATAAAAAAGAACTGCTTTGGGCTTATAGATCAGTCCCCCACTACAAAGATCTTATGGAGATAGTAGTTTGTGAGCATCCTTAGACATATACTATGCTTCTGCATAGCAGGTGTGCACTACATGAGTGTGTGGATAGACAGATGTCTAGATGGACAAATGAATGACTACATGCATAGAAAGGACGAGAGGATGAATTGTCACTCTTCAGGGAAGCTTCTGTGTCCGCAGCACCAGTCACCATGCTTTGGGGACAGGTGTACAGGGAGATAAGAGGCACTGTCTAGGGTATGGATATTCTACTTGGGGAAGCAGAGCAAACATTTCCCCAAAGAACATAAAGAATGAGAACGAGGAGCCTTCCGAAACCAGCACTGTGGGTGTGCTTTGCAGAGGAAGCAGGTTTAGACCTGCAAGGATTTGGGTGGGTGATGCCAACTGTCAAGTGATCCTGGCAGGCAACAAAACCTCCTGTGCCCCAAGAATCTCATTAAACAGAAAACCTTGCACTCAGTCTGCGAGTTTCTTAGAATGAATAAAGTATGGGGTGCAAAGGGGAGAAGAGAAACTGTGGAACAAGACTAGAAGACTAGACCAGATTGTATACTGGGCAGAGAAACTGGGCCTGCTGCAGAATTCTCAGCTGCCCCTGTTCACTGGTCTCCCTGACAACTTACATAGAACCTCATCCAGGACAAGTAAGGCGAGAGACTGTGCGGGGTCCTAGCTGGAACCAGTGGGATGGGGATGTGGGAAGGTGAGGGCTGAGATCCTCAAGAGATCTTGTAAATTAGCCCAAGAACAGCTCTGCAGCACAGTCTTCCTTGCTTTTGTAGAGAAGCTATGGGTGGGGCCCAGCTCTGGCTTGGAAGTGCTGTGGGGCAGGAGCTAGAGAAGAGGTGGTCCTGTCTGGAGCCCTGCTCTGTGCAGGCTGGGCTGGCTGGGCAGGCCCAGCATTCCAAGCCTGCTACTCACTGCTAAGTAACAGTGAAGATGACTCAGCCTCGCTGATAGCAAGATGCCTTGCTTCCCTCTTTGAAGCTGAGTCAGCCAGTGAAAAGAGGCCAAATAGGACATTGTAGCTACACCCAGCCAGGGGTGGAGGACCTCAGCTACTATCTGAAACCCAGGAGTAGTAGTCAAGAGAGCCCCACGCTATCTGCTCCCAAACCAACTCCTCCAATCCTAGCCCTGGGCCAGCCCAGGTCACTCTGAACCAAAGGTTATTTTTAGATGTCAGAGTCATCAAATGTTTGTCCTTTTGGGGATCAGGGTATAGGAGTCTTTAGTAGCTGCACACTTCCAGGGCACATCTGGAAAGGGCTTCAGGACAGCAGAAGGGGTAGAGGAGTTATTAGGATCAGAAGAGGCAAGTAAAACCCAAAGGTAAGACTTCAACACTACCCTCCAACACCCCCTCCCCCAGCACCTGGTGTTGCAGAGGAATTGAGCTCTTTTTTGTGGATGGTCCCTAGGAGAAACCTGCCATCCTGGTAATAGGAACAAGCACCCAGGGCGTTTCTGGCTGCTTCCCAAGAGCCCAGTGCTTAGATTAAGTGGCACCTCGGTCCTTCTAGTACTATGCATGTCAACATTTGTAGCTTGACATCAGCCCCAGTGGACGTGTTTACATCACCAAAAATGGCAACCACTGCAAATCAGATCTCAGGACCACCTCTACCAATCCCCACCCCAGAAAGGTGTTAAACGGTCATCTGGGTCTTTCCCAACCTTGAGATCCTGTTATGCTATCATAATATGACACTCATGTGCCATCTGCCGAGGAAGCCACAGTCATAAGTGACATCCATTTTATCCATGAGGGAGCAGAGAGTTCAAAAATAGTAATGCTCACAGCTCAAGGTCACAGATGGGTAGATTAGGGAAGAGAGAGAGTGCTCTCTGACCTCAAAGTCACAGTCATTGCCTGGCATGAGGCAGCCTCTCTCATCCCCCTCCCCCCCCACCCCCACAAGTCACGGTGATTCATCCAAATAGGAAATCACACTCAGATGACTCTGGGCAGCCACATAGTCACATATGCTTTGTAGAGAGAGGTTACGTCAGGGTAGAACTGGGGGAAAAAGAGAGAGAGAGGGGGTCTTTTATATATATATATATATTATATATTTATATATTATATATATATATTTAAATTACAGAAACAATTTAAGATTGCAGAATAAAGCTTTAAAACATATACACTTAAGATGCAATGGAAACTCTTAGCCTCTCTTCTGCCTTTCCTCATCTCTCCATACATGGTGTGTTCTGTCTGTGTGTTTCCAGGATACACATATGTAGGGTTAAGCTCAGAGACACACTCAGTGAGCTGATGCTTGGATCAATCACACACTCTCAAATGCTTAGATTTGAGGGGCGGGGTTTAACTTAAATCATCAGTGTGTGTTTGTAGTTCCTCACCTCACCCTTTTTAAATGGCCTTGTATTTCAGAATATCTATGGATTTTTGGCATTTGTGTAGAAAATCTGTCATTAAAAGAGGCTATGAATTTGAGAGGGAGTGCAGCAAGGTTGGAAGCATGGGAAGGATTGGAGGAAAGATACGGGGTAGGGAGAAATGGTATAAATATAGCACACATATATGAAAAGTTTAACTAATTTAATTTTTAAAAAAGAAAGTATGTTATTGGTGGAGATTCAGGTAGAGCAAATATGTGCTCTGATGGGGCCTCAAAGGGTCAGGCTATGTTAGTCTTACTCATCTCCACTAATGGCACAGTCTCTTGGCACAGTGGCACACTTTTATGGTCCTAGGTTCTTGGTGGTCTGAGGCAGGGGAATGATGGTTTGAAGCCAGCCTGGGCAATGACATAAGACTCCACCTCAAAAAGGTGTGAAACTACGGCTTTGTGACAGAGCATTTGCCTAACGGGCTCCAGGCTTCAATAATTTTTCTATTATTATAAAACAAACTGCCTAGTGTATTGGTACCCCAGTTACACTCGTTGTATGTCTCAGGGTTGTGACAACATGCTGATAAAGAAATGTAAGGAAATAGGGCTTATTTAGACTCACCTTTGAGAGAGCAATCCATCACGAATGGGAAAAGCATTGTAGCAGGAAGGAGCACGGGGCAGCTACCCACACGGCACCTGCAGCCAGGAAGCAGAGAGGAACATCCAGTGCCCTCTTTGCATTCTATTTATTTGGTCTGGCATCCTAGACCATAAAGTGGTGTGTCCGTGTTTAGGGTGTATTTTCCGACCTTAATTTCCTCAGTCTAGAAACTCACTCCCAGATGTGCCCAGAGATCTGTCTCCCGTCAAACTGGTGGTCAGTCTCTACCATCAATGCAGTCTAGAGAGCTAGGCCTGAATCCAAATCTCAGCTCCAATTCACTACAGGCTGTGTGTTGTTAGGAACCCTTAAATTAGCTCCTGGAAACCTCTAGTTCTTAGTAAAATAGAGATAATAATAGTGCCAGCCCCATAAATATTTTGTGTGCACTAAAATAACAAACACTCTGAAACCTTAACGCTCTTAAGAAACCTCAGTTTGTGCCAGTAAATATATCAAAACAATGCATCAAGCACAATAGCACACTAATTCACTTACTGCACACAATGTGCTATTATTTATTTGCATAGCTTCAAAGCTCTCAGCACAGCGTCCAACCAATAAATGTCAGCATGGCCCATTCCCTCCACCTCCACATGATATGTGTCCACTAATTGCGGGTCCTCACACACAGCTCCTGTTCAACGTCCTCAGGTCCCTCGTTCTCATAGAACCTCTTCCTCCCTCTGGCTGCCTTTTCCCAGTATACCTAAGGCTTTGGTGAACACAGCAAATCTGAGCCCAGTGCCCTACATGTTCGTGTACACAGACACCAAGGCTCCAAACTCTGGTAATCAGAAGTGCACCAGGACTCAGAAGAGCTTTCTCTAGCCTCCACCCCAGCACTAACTCATCCAATTACTACAGTGTGGTGTTGTGTGAGTTACTCCTCCTACTCCCCAGCACTGTAGTAGTTAGTACTGAGCGATAGCCCAGTGGGGTAACTGTTCTGTTTGCACTCACCTCGCAGCTATGGTGGGAATAGCGGGCTACACATGGAGGGGTGCAACCCACTGCAGGTGGCTTGCTCAGCTGGTGCTGTCTCATCTTCAGCCTCTGTTTTGAAATTCTAAGCCCCTCTAAGCTGTCGTGGGGGGTCTTTTAAGTTGACACACTGTACCAAACTGTTAGGAAACAATGTTTCACTGCGCTCAGGCCCCTTCCAAACAGATAACTGATGCCCAAAGACCCGCAGCTTTCAGAGACTTCTCAACAACTTCTTCATTGCTTGTCTTTGTGAGCAGCAACATTGTTGCAATATACCAGGCCAGGTTGGTATCTTTAGTCCCCTGCCTCTACATCCCTGGAAGATGGAGAACTTTTACTATGTAGCTAGAAGAATAGATGGATGGATGGATGGATGGATGGATGGATGGATGGATGGATGGATGGATGGATGGATAGATGGGATTTGAGTCATAATCCATATCAATCTTGCTTCCTCCCCAGAAGCAAACCAACCACCTTTTCCGTTCTCCATCCCCATCATTTTCATTCTCTTCTAGGAAATAACACCACACCACATGCCTCACTTCTTCAGGCCTGCCATGTTGTCAGCACCACTTTCTAGTGTTACTCGGTCCCTGTTCCTTCTTACCTGGTGTTTCCTAGAAGTCCTTTGTGTTTCATCTTAGGTGATTCCAGTGTCAAGTCCAGACTTTCATGCATTCCCTTCACAGGAAAGGGGCACATTTGTTTATGCTCTGTAGTACATATATTAATTAATTGGATTTAACTATTTTACAATGTATACATCTTGTGTTTCATGAGATCTCTGCATATGGTACTTGCCCGGCATTCACAAAGCCCTGGATTCAATCCCCAACACTGAAAAAAATTAATGCAATTGTGATATTAGTGGACGCTTAGATGATCTTGCACGCTTAATTTAGCACCAACTTTTCACTCAGATCAAAGATCATGAACTTTCCCCACATACAATAAAATACCCAAATACTCCAGTGACTACTAAAGAAGTCATTATCATTTGTCTAGCCTAAGTACCTCATCACTATTGGGTATTTATAAGCAATACCGGAAGGACAGTCTTGAAAAATAAAAGTTGTTGCTCTCAACAACAGTGAGGATCAGGCAGACATGAGGAGGCCATGGTGAGGTCCTGGCTCTGGCTGCCACCAAGGGCCAGATCTGGGTCCATGACCCTGCTGCAGCTGCAGTCTATGTTGATATCTGTGCCCCCAAGTTACCATCAAAGGCCAAGGGGGTGTCCATGGTCTGGCCTGCCACCAGAGACCATCTTTGAGCCATGCTGTTGTGGGGAGAGGCATGCTAATCTGAGTCGCCTATGCTGCCACTTGAGGCCATGAGAACATCTGGGGCCAGGCTGCTGCCAGAGGCCATGTCTGGGTCTATGGTCCTATGATAGCCAGGGTCTGTATTGATGTCCCAGGCCTGTCTTATTACCAAAGGCCGTGCAGATGTCTCTGGTCTGGACTGCTGCCTGGGGCACTGTGCCCCTCACCTAGGCAGTACAACAGAGCTGACCCTGATATCAGGGAAACTGGTGAACAACCACAAGGTCATGAGAGTGGAAAAGCTGGGCCCATGGCTGGCTTCAGTACTCAAGAGAGCAGGCCCTGCACCTTACCTGGGCAGTACCATAGAGCTGACCCTGGTACTAGGTATACAGGTAAGCTTCCCCAAGGGCATGAGCACAGGAGAGCTGACCCTGCCCCTTACTGGCTGTGGCATTGGGTGAACAGTGCTGGAGAGTTTGCCCTGGTGGTTCTGACACAGGAGAGTTGGCAGGCTGACCAACTTAGCTACTTTCCAGGCCCAGATCCAGATCTTTGAGTTGGCCAACCTCAAAATCCACCCCATCTATGAGATGCTGGAGCACATGAAAGGGTCGATCCTACAGATCCAAAGCTGCAGGATCTCTATGAGACAGGGCAACAACAGGAGATCTGAGAGGAGTCCCTGTGAGGATCAAATATAGATAGCATAGCAGAAATCAGAGGCCTCGGAATAGACCAATGACAAGCTGCAAAGAATAATTGCAAGTAAAGATGTGTGGACAAAAGGGAATACTGTGGTACACACTGCAGCACACTGCAGCTTCCACCACGCTTTTTCGTTGTTGTTGTTCTTCTATCTTATTTTCTTTTCTTTTGCAGGGTAGGTTACAAGGACAGAGGGTGGATACAAAGGGATGGAGAGATGGGTGGAATGGGGGTGCACAATGAAAAATTCACAAAGAATCAATAAACTGTTGGAAAGGGAAAAAAAAAGTATTCGCTCAAGTTCCTGGTGATTTCTGTAGAAACATTGCTAGAAGTTGAGGTCAGAGCTACTTCTAGGCTCACCGCACATGCTGCCAAGTCGCCTTCCAGTAATGTGTGCCGATTTCACCCCCTTCCAGCTGCAGCACAGAGCCGATGATTGGCAAGTGCCGCACACTTTGGCTGGGGGAGGGGTTCTTGTCCATCCAAAGCCTCCAGGCGGTTGTGACAATGGATCCCTTGTCCTGCCCAGCCCAGCCCCTCTCCCCACACTGGCCTCCATTCCTGGTTCTAGGCTGTGTTGTGTGAGGTCTCTGTTCAGATCTGTCCTGCTGTTTGGCACTCTCAGCTACCTCCCGGAGCAGGACTGGAACCGCTGAAGGGTGAGTGAGGAACTTTGGCAAGGGAAAGTCAAGGGAGGGGTGTACGGGGGGCTGAGTCATGTGTGCGCCTCAGGACTAGAGTCCTTAGCAAGAGCCTGGTAAAGCAGAGGGAAACAGAGCTCACGGGATGCTAAATGTTGTCGCTAGGGTGTAGTGGAAGACACTTGTGGGATGGCTGCAGTGATGGAGTAAGGGAGAGTTAGCCTCTGCAACAATGGCTACAAGCAAGACCTGCCAGTGTGGAAATGACTTCTGTTTTCCCACAGGCCCTGAAGTCCCTCATGAATCCCCAGAAGAAAGTGGATTTGAAACTTATCATTGTTGGCGCACTTGGGTAAGCCAGGCTTGGCTGCTGGGTGTGTTCGCTGGAGAAGAACCTCACCCAGGAATATTCAGATGGTACTCCAGGCTGTGCTCCCACCTCCCAGGGACCCTGTCTGAGTCAGAGTAACCGCAGAATGGCATCTTCCTTCAAAGAAGGAAGCTTAGCTGAGAGAAAGGAGCTAGCAAAACGTTCTTGGTTTGGGTCCAGCTATGTATGCCCGCCTGCATCTCTGGTCCTCTCACGCTGCTACACCTACCCAAAATCTACACACTGCTATAGGATACTTAACCTTATCCCGAATGGCTCATTTTGGTTGGTTTCTGCTTCTAGAAACTATTTTGTATCCTTTGCTCCCCAAAGGGTGGTCTCCGGACCATAGATACTAGAAATTCAGAATCTGGGCAACTCTCTGAGCAGCCTAAAACCAACCTAAGGTATGCACTGTGGTTCTGTGTCTATCCCTATCCTGAGCTGCCCTCAACTTTCTTAAATTCCAAAAAAGAAAGAGAGAGAGAGAGAGAGAGAGAGAGGAGAAAGAAAAAAGAAAGAGGGAAAGAGAAAGAAAGAAAAGGGGATGATAGTGTCCTGAAAATGGCATAGGTGTGTGTGTGTCTGTGTGTGTGTGTGTGTGTGTGTATGTGTGTGTGTATGTGTGTGTGTGTATGTGTGTGTATTTATAGGTTTGTGTTTCACATGTGTGGAATCTTTTTTTCTCAGTGTGGGAAAGACCTCTCTCCTTCACCAATATGTACACAAAACATTTTTCGAGGAATACCAGACCACACTGGGGGCCAGCATCCTCTCCAAAATCATCACACTGGATGACACAACTTTGAAGCTTCAGGTGAGCTGTGCCTTCTGCCTCTTTACAAGCACACATGCCTGAAAATCACCCACACACATAGCAATATTTACTAGAAGCTCAAAGCAAAGTACATGGGCTAACCTGAGCTAAACCTCATCTCTTCACTGGGGCACAGGCACACCCACTTGTTTATCTACTATAGCAGAAGTGAACAGTGCGACAAGGACAGATGACCTACAAAGCCAAAAACATATTTACTGTTGGGAGCTGGGCTAACAACCCTTGCCCTGATAAACTAGAGAAAAAGTGAGAACTAAGAGCTATGGTAGAGTTGGGGTGGTGGAGGAGGGGTAAGAGTGCAGTGGAAGGGCATTATACCAGGATTTTCCCCATCCAGAAATGAAGGCTTTGGCATGACACAACCTTGCTGGGCTTCCCTTCAGTCATTCATGAGAGCCCTGTGGGGCACTGCTCTTCCCCTCCAGATCTGGGACACAGGTGGTCAAGAGCGGTTCCGCTCAATGGTATCAACATTCTATAAAGGTTCCGATGGCTGTCTCCTGGCATTTGATGTTACTGATCCAGAGTCCTTTGAAGCCCTGGATATCTGGAGGGATGATGTCCTGGCAAAGATCATCCCTATGGAGGAGTCATATCCCATGGTGGTGCTGGGGAACAAAATCGATCTGGAAGATAGGAAGGTACTGTTCGTTCATTCATTCATTCATTCACTCACTCAACAAACTGTATATAACAGCTGCATACCTCGTCCTGCGTTGGGTCTCACATACAGTGCTGACAGAGTCCTTGCCTCAAGAAATCTACAGTGTAATAGTGACACTTACGGTACAACATGGTAAAAGCAATGATAGTTATATAGTTTGGAGATTTGGAAATCACAGCGAAAAGCCATCTAAGTTCAGAATAGAGTGCTGGCTTCTTAGAAGAAGTGAGTTCTAGGCTACAGACGCGGTATGATATGAACTGAAAACATGAGTACAAGGAACTGGAGAGTTAATACCTCAGAAGAGCCAGAAGTCATATCTTGGTGGAATTTGATTTCATCTTTGAACAGTATTTCTGCCTAGAGTCACACTGGGATCTAAAGGTATCAGTTCTTAGATCTACAAGTTTGCTAGGCAACTAATCACTTCTCACTAAGTTACACACACCCAGAATAGCCAATGAACTCTTTGACAACTGGTCTACCCCATGACTACAGTGGCTGTCCACCTGTGTAGGTAGTAACCATCACAGGGCTGGCGAGTGGAAAGTTCTTTAACCTTTACACGCAAGCAGAAAAGGAATAGAAATTGTCTTGACTTGTAAAGCTTAGCAGGAAGGTATTTTGTGCTGATCGAAGCCCAAGTAGTACCCAAAGGAGCTGTTAGAATTACATTCTCTCAGTATTTCTCATGGAAAAACCATGATGGGAAATGGAGTCATTGCGTCTGAACTCTGTTTTCACAGTGTTTCAAATAGAAAACCTCAGGAGGATTGAACCAAAATTTAGTACCATGAAGTATGGGGTGGACAGGAGGAGGAGGGAAGACAGAAGGGTGCTTCCAGTGTCCCCATCTGCAGAGAGGCAAAATCCCTGTTCAGAGAAGACATATTTAGTCTGGGTGTCCAGAAGCTTGGAGAACAATCTCAAACAGCTAGGGAACCTGCAAGTTTTGGGATACCTAAGAACAAAACCTCAGGGGAGAAGTGTGTGCTGAGAACTTGTCTTCAGTTCTGTGTGGCCAGTTCAGGTCGGAGACTCAGTGTCAGTCAGACATCCTGTCTCAGACAGTAATCCAAGTGTCTTGTTTCTTTTCTCATTGGGCCAGCTGCAGTGGGAACTTCACTGTTAGCTTTCCAAGTCCACACCCCTCACCTGCTTAGGTCAGATAGGAGTTCTGGGGTATAGTCCTGTCTAGAGTGAAGTAGGAAGTAGGAAGAAGGAGAAGTGGTCAGAGAGCCAGATAGTTCTTGTTTTGTGGGTCTCTCTTGGTGTAGCTTTCTTTATGTTCTTGGACCTGGTATGTGTCGTAAGTTTCCTCTTTTGGGAGCCATTCCTTTGGGCCTTTCAGACTCCCTAAGTGGGTGACATTTCAGTGCGCTCAACAGTATATACTGTGTACTCTTCTGCTTTCTTACTTCAGCTCCAATCAATGCTCTTAGGAGCTCCAACCTTGCTGTTCCTCTATGGAACCCATGCCTAGCCAAGGCGTACTCATGCCTTCTGACCACGTTCTAAGGAGCCAGTTCTCTCTCCATCTCATGATCTTTCACCTTAGAACCCTCAGATATATGCAGACCCCAGCCTTTCATGTCCACCAAGTTCCAGAGGCTGTCTGTTAGCAACCCACTCAAGGCCCTCTTCCGACTCCTATGGGAGGCAGGAGCAACTGTATTTACAACACAGCTTTCTCCAAGGAATCTTACCCAATCTTTCCTTCCAAGTCTTTTGTGTTCATGCTGTGGATATTAGTGCTCTCTTAAGAGACTCTTCATCATGAACCCTTGGAAATACACATGGTCTTATGGCCACCCCACTGCACACCCAAAGTCTATCAGACTACAATACTGAGATCCAGCATCCATTTTAGCATCTCCTTTCATATGCCTGTGTGTCAAGTTGAGGGAGGTCAAGAGAAGGGGGCCAGAGTTTTCTCAATGAAGTAAGAGGTACCACCCTCCAGTGAATAAGGAAGTCAAAAAGGAGGCTTAAGAATCATGGTAAAAGTTGGATACTTAGAATCTCTCTAGCTTTTACGGATTCCCAATTAATACAATTTAGGGTTGGATTCTGATTACTTGGGTAATTAAATCCAAACACCAGAGGATGAGCTGGTGGAGGACAAGGACAAGAGCTGACAAAACACGGAGGGATCAGCTGTAGGAGGAGGGTGTGAGCTTGGGGTGGCATCTGTGGAATGTGTTTCAACAGCCCTGTTGAAGTATGTACTAGTGCAGGGACCTGGGACTGAAGCCTTTCCAAGCAAGAGAATCAAAGGGTAGGAGGGCTCTGAGGAAACCTAGAAAATGGGGTGGGGCAGTTGAAACATCACACATTAGAGAGCAGAGTAGGATGGGTGTGCAGAAGAGAGGAAAACTGTGGTCGAAGAGAGGAAGGCCAGTTTTGTGTTTGGATCTGATTCTGTGTAGAAGATGGAAAAGCAGAGAGGTTGGTAGCAGAAAAATCATTCTGGCTACTCTAAGTAGTAGCAGCCTTGTGCTGATGGAGAAAGGAAGCAAGACTGCAAATGTTCAATGAATGATAGATGCCTGGCTGGGTGTAGAGTAGGTGATGGCTCATGGGATAGGTCTGAGCCAAGCCCCAGGGGGTAAGCTTTGCTTTAGAGAAGAATAAGAGACTGGAAGAAGCAACGAGGCACCAGGCAAGCCAAACCCCTCCACCATCTGTGGAGAGACACATGTGGGAATGATCACAATGGAGATGATAAAAGTGAGATGGAGACCCAGAGAAAAGATGGTTTGGGGAAAATAAAGGAAGTTTGTCCGTCAGCCAGGTAGGCCCTGAGAGAGGGTTTGGAGGGAGGTGGCCTAGTAGGAACCAGATGTTCTGAACGATAATGAAATGAGTTCAGGGAAGCGTGGAAGAGGAAGTGGGAAGTGAACGAAGAGAGACTTAACACAACATGGATATTGTTAAAGCCAAGAACCGAGCGGGGCAGCTCCTGCCCTTGGTTCTCTTCACTCTGGTGCTGACTTAGCAAAGAGTTTGTCAACCCCTGGTGGAGGAAAATGAAGACTAGCCAAATGACAGTATCTAGGGAGCTTGAAGTCATCGGCACAGAGCTGAGGGGGCGGACACCATCCCTTTCAGCACCCTGGCTGAGCCAGTCACCCATGGTCCCCCATGCTCCCTGCGTGCCCTGGGTCCACTCCAACCTCTTCTCTGCCATGGCAACCAGAAGATGGGTTTCCCTAGACTATTTGAGAATTAAGGAAAGTGTTGTAATTCTATCCTCCTTAATACCACTAAAGGACAGGCCTGGAAAACACAATAGTTTTTCCTACTTAAGTAAAAGGATATAAGTATTTCAAAGTGCATTGCTAGATTTGGGGAGGAGGAAATTTTGGACCTGAGTAGTGATGATGGTCACTCGAGAGCAGGCATATACATCATGCCCTGAATTATACGCTTAAATAAGACTACACTGTTAGCTTTGATGTGGTGTATATTTTACTACAAGAAATACGCACATACACATGCCAACACATGCATACAGCCAGAAAGATTTTAAAGAAATTACTGACTCACCTTTGTTTAAAAACCCCTCCTGCAGAAGTCAATAGCCGGAAAACCTTAGCTCATGAGAAAGGGGCTGTAACATTTGATCTGCACGAGATTTATTCTTGGGAGCTCTAATGCTTTGCTCTATGACCAGGGGTGGGGGTGAGGGGTGAGTCCTGATCTACAACCAACTGGAATCAGAATGGTGTATTCTAGCCTTTTTTATTCTTGGAGGTTTACTAAGTAGTTTCAGAGAAGCTAACTCTTTGAAAGTTTTGTTTATTTTTATTTTATGTATGTGAATATTTTGCTTAGTGCATGTAGGTGTACCACATGCATGCAGTGCCTGCAGAGGCCAGAAGAGGGCATCGGATCCCCTGGAACTGGAGTTACACAGTGTTATGCATGTGTAGGAGGGTAGGCATGTGTACGTGTGTGTGTGCGTGTGTGTGTGTGTGTGTGTGTGTGTGTGTGTGTGTGTGTATGCATGTGTGCGTGTGTGAGTGTGTGCATGTATGCATGTGTGCATGTTGAGGAAGGAATATATGCCCATGCATGTGCAGAGGCCAAGTGGCCATCAGCTGTCCTGCTCTATCACAAACGTCCTTATTCCCTTGAGACAGAGTCTGTCATTGTACCCAAAGGTTGCCATTTCTGTGAGGCTGACTGGCCAGTTTCCTCGCAGGATCCACCCGTGTCTAGCCCATAGGACTGGGCATCTGTGGTCATACCCAGCTTTTATGTGGGTGTTGGGGGTTTGAACTCAGGCACTCGTACTTGGGCAGTGAATGCTCTTATCCACTGAGCTATCTTCCTAGAGCCACGTTAGTCCTTGACCTAATCTCCCGTTGAGGCTTCACCTCCTTCACTCTTAGCACTATCATGGTGGGGAGCAATTTCAACATGGGCTCTGGAGGGAATAACCCACACCCAAGCCACAGCTGCAACAGTGACAGTGACCGTGGTAACAGCAATACAGAAACAGAGATCATTTCTCTCCCTCAGGTGCCCCAGGAGGTAGCCCATGAATGGTGTAAAGAGAAGGATATGCCGTACTATGAAGTTAGTGCGAAGAATGACAGCAATGTGGTACAAGCCTTTGAGGTTCTGGCCAGCCGGGCTCTCTTGAGGGTGAGTGATGCGGTAGTGGAACCAGTCAGAACTCCCCTAGGCAGGGTCCTCAGAGTCTTCCAAAGAAGAAAATATGGACACAGCTAAGGGCATGGAGGAGATAGGAGTGTTCACCTTCTTCATTATTCAGTAGTCGGATGGGCTTAGCGGTTCTGGTGCCACAGATGCCAGGGGCGTAAGTACCTGGGACTGAGTAGTTAGTTGGTTTTGCAGTCTGACAAGCTACCACAATCCCTTGTCATTGACTGATGTTGGTTGTAGCTGCTGCAGTAGAGACAGAAGCTCATCAAGATACTAAACCTTCATTTTCTGAAGGAGAAGAGGAATATAGCTTCTTGAAGAAGACTGACACCCAGCTAGCTAGCTCACTCCGGTGACTTTATTCAAAAAACATACAAGGTTAATTGTAAGGGACTGGGAAAGGTTCCAGCTACCAAAGTTTTCTTACCATCTGCTGCTCATGAGAGCAGACAACCGTCACAAATCTCAGTCTCTTTTGACCATGGCTAGACATGATCAAAAGTAAGAACTCCTGGTTTGCCAGGAGTGTCTTAGGACCAAGACTAGTGCAGCTGCAAGCTCTCACATAGCACCAAGTGCAGACCTTCCAGAGAGAGAGCATTTCTTCAAGGTTCAGACAGTCTCACAACAATTTCTCAGCCTCTACTGATTGACTCCAAAATAGCAAAGGCTTTGCTGAAACACTTTACTCAAAACCAGGTATAAGGCTTTACCGCACGTTTCACTTAAAGCCAGACATAAAGGTTTTACTCTACATATCACTACATCTTGCCCCTTTTTGTTTTAAGCATATTTGTTAGGGATAACAATTATTGTTGGAGAATTATGGAGTTATACAGTAAATATGGCCTTTTGTCTATCTAGTTGTCTAACATCTTATACAAATAAATAGGCATACATTTCAAAGCCAGCCAAGTTATCACCACAAAGAGAATTATAAAAATCACAAAAGCAAGAAACTTATCAAAATTATTCATGGGATGAAATGAAGTTATGACATCTAAGACATTCTATAACATCCATGCCCATTATATTAGGCAGCTTCTTTGAAAATGCTTCTATAGTTTCTTGCTGCAAATCATAACTCATTTGAGAAGAATTAGGATGTCCCAACAAATGCAGTATAAACTTCTCCCAATCATACTTACTATCATTGAATCTTAAAGGCATAATACAATAGGATGTAACGTTCCAATAACATTTCAATTTCATCAGTTCCCTTAATAGTTGATCTCCAATGAGTGTTCCAGCATACAGTTATGTTATCAACTGTTTCCCCGTCTAGCTTATGTTATTGAGTCCAAAGTTCATGAGAATGAATATGCCAGTCTTTAACAAATTGAGCAGTTTGTTCTTCTTTATGAAGAGCAACTCTAGCTGTGGTAGCTAATGTGATGATTCTTAGGACTACAGCAATTACCGTTCCCATGATCCACTGAGTTCTTTATATTCTTTCAGCAAGCTTCTGAACTAGGATCATCACAGGTGAGTCTTGCCATTGTCTCGACAATCTCACTGGCTTGCTGGTCTTGCTCTGAGAATATATACACTTTCGGAAGTAAAGACATATTAGAATTGATGCAGGTATGAAGGGTATAGTGTGATGTGTGATGCTCTAATTATCAGGGTGCTTTTACCACAGGTCCTTTCAGTTAACACCTTGTGGAGTATCTAAAAACTTCAATCCTGTGCCTGATACCAGAGATTCTGAGTCAATGGGTATTTGAGAAGTGATCTCTAGGCCATCCTCATTGTGGGATAGAAGTCTCTTAGGAGCAAGCATTTATTTAGTCAAGTGGACTCTCCAGCCTATAGGAGCTGCTGACAGTCTCTCATCAGAAAGATAAATAGATCCATTTATCAGAAAGATAAATAGATACTTTGATGTGATGGCTTTAAAAGCTTGTGTAGAGTGCTATGTGTGTGCTGGACACTGTACAGGCAGCAGGAGAACCATCAGGCTCAGAAGGAGGAAAAGGAAGAACATGAGTGATCGAAATGCGACTTTTGCGTGACAGAGTAGACTTGCTGGTTAGGTCCAGGGAAGGAGCACAGAGACAGTCCATGTGGTGGGTGTGTCACCAAAGACTGTCTAGAATTGATTGTGGGTTTTGCTTCTGTATATTTGATTTTGTTTTGTTAAAACAAGATCTCACTATTCAACCCAGCTGAGCTCTAACTAACAGTCCCTCTGCCTCTACCGTGTTGGGGGTCACAAGTGTGTGCTACCATGCCCAGCTAATGTCAGAATATTAATGTTCCAACGTGGAGTTCGAAAGCTTGCCACAAGTTGAGATTCATCTATTTACCTTGTTCTAAGAGAGGTCTCTTAAGAGAAGAGGGCAGGCATAGTGGCTCCTTTAATACCAGTACTCAGGAAGCAGAAGCAGTCAGATCTCTGTGAGTTCAAGGCCAGCCTTGTCTACACAGTATGTTCCAAGATAGTCAGCACTACATAGAGAAACCCTGTCTCAAAAAACAAAAGATAAACATTGTCAGAGCAATGATTTTAAATGGAGGAAATGAACAAGGGGTGGTTAGAAGATTAGAGGCATCTTATAGGTGGAAATGGCTGCCCTGCGGGTGATATACTGGCTTACATGACCTATGTTGTCCTGAAGAGGATGCCTGAAGACCCTGTTGGTTAAGACGGGCAGCTTTTGCCTCCAGCAGCTGCACAGGGTACAGTTAAGAGCTTTCTCTGATCACATGGCCCAGCCTGGACCTCAGGTAAGCCTTCGGCTCTCACTGCTTCCTGTGAAAGAACAGCAGAGAGTACCTGTCTTAGTGCATGGTTTGTAAGCATGGCTTTGCCACACGGTCAGGAAAGCTGGCTCCTAATATGCAGGTGAGCGTGCCCGCACCATTAGCCAAGGCAGCTTATCACAACTTACCAGGATTATGTGGTGCAGCTATTGCCAAGCACTCATCTGCATGGAATCTTCTGCAGCACACTGTCGGTGTGTATGTGTGGTCATCATCTGTTCTTTCAGAGGAGTGTCCTTCCCTTCCTACTAAAATATGGACTTCCTACTGTGTCACATTCATCACGTGCTGTCATTAGCAGGTGGCAATTGTCTCCTTGCTTTTGTTAAAATCCTTTCTCTGCAAATGAGCTTGGCGACCTCATTGCAGTTCCTGATACTTGTGCAGGAAATTGAGCTGAGGTCTGGAAGTCATAGGTACGGTGGCTGCAGATAGACCGACCTGGGAAAAGTCCTGTCCTGGTAGCTTCAGATGCATACCTGAAAAAACTTATGACTGGTACGAGCCTCAGTTTCCCCATCTATAAAATGAAAACAATCCCACCCCATAAACACTTCCTGAGTTGTCATGAGAGGGCTCAAAATAGGAGCCTCGTTGCATGCAGGCTCGGGAGTGTTGAAGTCAAGCCCTGGTTCTCCCTCCCAGCCCCTCGCTCCCAAAAATGAGACTCAAAATAGATTTACAAATACCTTAGCCATCTCTGGCTAGATATAACTTAAAATATTCCATTTATTCTAGCCTACACCCTGCCACGTGACTGGTTACCTGTGCTCAGGTACCACATGCATCCATCTCATCACATCTTTTTAGGGAATCTCCTGCCTGGCTCTATTCCAGAATCCTTTCTGCTTCCCAGATGCCCCACCTCTATTTCCTGCCTAAGCCATAGGCCATTGGCTTTTTAATTGACAGGTGTTGCATCCATACAATATACAAGATAGTCTCTCTACACAGGAGTGTAACACATGAGGGCAACAGAGCGAAGCAGGGGACTGTGGCAAAGGTAGGGTGACTCAGAGGCAACTGGAGGCAAGGGGAAGAAGGTAGCCATAGTGCAGAAGCAGGGCGTTTGGAAAGTGTTTGCAGATAGATATGGCGGGTCTTTGGAGATGTGGGGAGGTAGGAAAGGAGGACAGAGATCCAGGGGCCTGTGGGCAGGATGCAGGAAATTTTGATTGCACTTACCCTACGCCAGGCGTCAGGCAGGCATCAGGCTATGAGAAGCCGTGGGACCCCGCTCCGGGGGTGGAGGAATGCAGTCTGAGGTCCCTGGGGACAGCTGGAGCAGGCTCGGGGATCCCCAGACTCTTGGGCACCCAGATGCTGCTGGGAACTGTGGAAGAGTGAGAACGGAGTGGGGGCCCGCAGACGCAGATGGGATCTAACCTGGGCTGAAGGGGAAAAGAGGAGAACTCCAGCTGGGTCCCACAGGGAGGGGTGAGTCCTTGGCTTGGCTTGGTGGAAGCCATGACTGGAAGTGCAGAGAGGCCTTCTGCAGGAGACTAGATGAGGCTTTAGATGAAAGCCTGTTCCATTGCTCCTGATGAAAAGAGACAGTCCATGGTTTTAAAGCATTTATTGTCACAGCAGAGAACTGTGATGAGTAAAACCATACCCCACTTTCTCAGGGTGGGCCTGAGATTAAATACCTTTTGCAGGGAGGAGTGTCTGGGAAGGGGAGTTTATTGGCTAAGCCCTTCAGACCTTTAGGTACCTCATTAAAATGGAGTTCTGTCTTGAGGCTAGGTGACCTGTGGTCATGTTTTCTACCTATGGAGGGGTTTGGGGCATTGCCCTTACGTTACTGGTGGCCACAGACCTATGGATTGCTGCTGCCCCGTGTCAAGGGTCTGGTGTCCAAGAGCGTGGCAAAACACTTACCGTTCCTTGCACGGACACTTGCAGGGTCACCTGGGTTTCAAACCTAGCTCAACCAGAAACCAGGCTGCCTTTCCCGGGCCCACAGTGACCCAGGCTTCAGTTCATGGGGCTCATGCAAGAAGTCAGCTATGAGTTTAGTTTATGAAAGAAGGAAATGCAGCATTGAAGAGGGGAGGGGACATGGGGTTGGTAAAGCCAGCAAGGCCTCGCAGGCTATGGCTACAGGAGATAAGACTCAACACTGAAGAGTCAGGACTTCCAGCAGGTGGCACTGGGGTGTCCACTGTACTCAGGTGCCCAATAAGGCAGGTGTCCTGTACCCAGGCCACTGGTGCCCAATAAGGCACAACTCTCAGCAGTGTATATACACTTAGAAAATTAGAAATTTCACACCAAGATGTTACAGGATGGAATGTAAGAGCCACATGGATTTTCATAAACATCTTTACATGTTTGCAAACATATTTTAACATTGCCTCCAACGACTGACCCTTCTCGGAGAGGCCGTGTGCCCCTTCACGCCAACTCTGGAGCTCAGAGGAGGTAATCATAGAGTTGCCTCTGCAGGAAGGAACGAGCCTCAGGCTGAGGAGGAGCTCTGCAGGATCCTGCCTCTACCTCTACACACTGTGTGTGACTTTACACAAGTCGCGTGTCCTTTCTAAGCTGCCCTAGCTGACCAGCATCGACACCGTCTTTCTTGTGGTACTTTTTTTGTGAGGATTTTATGTAACACTGTACAGAGAAGGCATCTAATTAAAGATGGCTGCCGCGAAGGGGAGCCGTGCATACAGGTTTTCATCAGGAGAGCTGTGAGCTGCAGAGTGGCTGGGCTCACTGGGTGACAAAGAGGTTGCCAGTGAACAAGGACATGAGACTGGTTATGGGGACATTCCTGGAGCTCCCATGAGGGTAGACTTCTGTCTCACACAACCCCAAACACTGATTCTTCCCATTTAAATATGCATCCTAATTTTAAATTCTAATAGTTCAAAGGGCTTTGCTGAGAGATAGCTAGTGTCCATCATATGAGGTAACTGAGGGCAGCTGATGCTCTGCTGGCCCTGACACCCAATAAGGGAGGTCTAGAGCATCTAAAGATGCTTTGGGAAGGAAGACTGGCCCTTGGGTGTCTTCGGGGACCACTATTACTAAAGTGCAGCAGATTGGACCTGATACCTGATAACAATTCCTGAGGCCACATCCATGGTTACATCTGGCTGACAATTACCAGCTAGGAGCCTGACCTGCATCTAGGTGCTGTGGAGAAAATAAAAGCCAGAGGCATGGCCCTAGGCCTGGAGTATCTATGGAAAGGTAACTTGAGATAGGCCACCGTGTACAGTTCTGTCTAGCATGCAAGAGGTCTGTGTTCAAACCAGTGTAGCTCAGCTGTTGACACACAGAGTTGGTGCACACCTGTTCCCACACACACTCCTACATACAACATTATGTGGATGGAGCACTGTGAGGATGGAACACTGTGAGGATGGAGAATTGTGGGGATGGAGCACTGTGAAGATGGAGCACTGTGAGGGTGGAGCACTGTGTGGATGGAGCACTGTCAGGGCGGAGCATTGTGTGGATGGAGCACTGTCAGGGCGGAGCATTGTGTGGATGGAGCACTGTGAAGATGGAGCACTGTGAGGGTGGAGCACTGTGTGGATGGAGCACTGTCAGGGCGGAGCATTGTGTGGATGGAGCACTGTGAGGATGGAGCATTGTGGGGATGGAGCACTGTGAGGATGGAGCACTGTCAGGGTGGAGCACTGTGTGGATGGAGCACTGTCAGGGTGGAGCACTGTGAGGATGGAGCACTGTGAGGATGGAGCACTGTGGGGATGGAGCACTGTGAGGATGGAGTACTGTATTGTAGCTCTGGAACCAGCAAAAGCCACAGCAGGAAAGAACCTGGTACCTTTAAGAAGAAACCTTTCAGGGTAGAGAGATGACTTGATGGTTAACAGCCCTTTCTGCACTTCTAGAGGATACATGTTTGATTCCTAGTGCCCATGTCAGGTCAGTCACAAGCACCTGCAGCTCTAGGTCCAGGGGATCTGACACCTCTGCCCTCTGCCCTCTGCCCTCTGCCCTCTGCCCTCTGCCCTCTGCCCTCTGCCCTCTTTGAGAACCATTACTCCTGTACACAAACCCACATGTAGACTCATGCCATTACACATAAAATAAACCCAGAAGCAGCAACAGCTACCTTTCTGTCTGTGTGACCCATGACCTTATCACCTGTAACCCTAATACCCAGGCAGAGGCAGAGAGATTGAGATTTCCAGGGATGGGGGAGACCAAAGAACAAAATTTATGCCTTTGAAGAACTCCTGGCCTTCCCTGAAGCCAAGGGATGAAGGCTCTTAGGAAGGGAGCCTGGTGGGCACTGAGGGGCTTGTTAGATGGAGAGGGGCCGTCTCTGGCTGTTTGTTGTAACAGGAGCTTGGATCGTTGGTGGAGGGGAAGAAAGGTGGCATGGAGACACTGAACTGGTAGGGCAAATTTCCCTACACCTGGGATGGGGACAGAGTGCCAGCTAGGCTCCTCCAGACACCCAGCAAGAAGAGCAGGAAAGACCTGGGGCACAGAGAATGTGGGGGTATTGAAATGTTTGTGGGACAAGTATCTATCAAGGATGAGCAGTTACCTGCCATCTCCATCCCAGCCCACATGTCACCTCAGCTATCCCTTCTGGGGAATGGGAAGTTATGAGACCTGGCTGGAAGTCAGGCCTGAGCTCCTAAAATCCCTCCACTGAAATACTCTGGACTCCTGGGAAGAGGCAGGGCAGAGAGGGAAAGGGAGAGGAGGTAGGAAGGCAGGGGCTTCCCCTCTGGGCCTCAGTTTCCCAACAATATCACAGAAACAAGATAGAATGCCCAGCAAGCAGGCCCATTGAATATCAGGGCTCTTTAGACTTCAGGCTGTGAATACTGACTCCTCTCTCCTCCCCAGTACCAAGGCACCGCAGAGAACCACCTTGTAGACTCCATCAAGCTCTCTCCAGGCCAGCCAAGGAGCAGATGCTGCTGACCCTGGACTCCCTCGAGACTCCCGATGACAGCTGTGCAGGCCACCCATGCCAAGTTCAATCCCACCGGCTGGCACTCAGGAGGCTGAGCCACTGCAGCAGGCGAGAATGTCACAAGGCGAATCCTGGTCCCGGGGAAATCACGGGAGTTTTGATGACTCAAGCTCATCTTTCTCCTCTCCCCCAGCACAGTCCTGCTCATCTCTGCAGACAAGCTGCTCCCTTGAGCACTACAGACCTACGGCTTTAGATGGAGATGCAGCTCTGAGTCCCTCAGCAGCCGGGACATGGACCGCTCCTGATAGGCAGAAGCCTACAGACCTGGGACTTCCCACAGCGTCTTCCAGGGAGAGCTGAGTGTCCTTGCTTCCTGAGTGCTCAAACATCTCCCATAACTGACCAGGCCTCAGTGTGCCCTCTGCCAAATGAGAGTTCCCAAGGTTCCCCATATCCCAGTGTGATTTGAGGACCATATGGTCCATTTAAATCCCACGTGCCAGTGTGGACACACATGTTCACTCCTTCATGGAGTATTTTTGATGCACATTGCACTGAAATCTGGTGACACACAAGACAGGAGTCCGGCTTCCCAGAGGCACACCTGAAGAGAGAGGGCCAGCTGGACAGAGGACAACAATGAGGTGCTGTTTTAGACAAAGGGGCCAAGAGGGCTTTCCCGTGACAGTGACAGTATGAGCTACAGGAAGAGCTTGTCAGGAGAAGGAGCAGCAAGGCCAAGGCTGCATTCCACCGGAAAGGTCTTTCCCTGAGGACTCAAAGCTGCTGTCTCAGAGGAAAAAAGGCCTGGGATACCCTGTTCCCCAGAAGGTACCTTGATCATTTTGACAACTGGCCACCAGGGGGCAGAAGTGTCCTCTGCTTCCAGGCTGAGGAGTTCTGAGGACGCTTGAAAAAACTGGTATTTGTGTCAAGAAAATGGTTGAAGCTTGTTCCCAGGTTGTAGGAATGTCGAATCTGGACTAGTTGGGTAAAAACAATCAAATGTCCTGGGCGAACAAATGAAAATCAGAGACAGATCCCAGAATGAGGTACTTAGAGAGCTATGGGTTCTGTGTCCTGTACATTTCAAACCTTGAACCTATTTTTTTCTTCCGGCTTCACACAGCAGAGATAGGGTGGCCCATTCTAAGAGAGGCAAACAGAATGAACTTTCAGGATCTTCAATGGTCAGGTTCATACCTCATGCCTTCCACAGACGTTCCTGTTTCCACAGAAGTCTTCTTTCCTGAGTTCCAAGCAGATCAGAGGTATTAATCTCTAGGAAACAACTGACTCCAAAGATTTTACAGAGAGGCAGGCAGCCAGGGGGTACTAACCGGGGGACCTAGGGGCCCTGTCTGCACCCGCCTAGCTCTGAAGTATGAAGCAACTCACCACTGGCAGCTGTCACAGGAACAGTGAGCCCTGTGCCCTTCGAAGATGAACACTGTGCCCCCATCACACACACACGTGTGGCTCTCCTGGAAGTAAGACTGGGGGGGATGATAGGGAGGTGCGCATCAGCGTCACAATGAACATAAGGACCATATCTAAGGGTACACATCAAATACTGTTTCCATCGTTTTTATACTTTGTGGGATAATAGTCCCTTTTGGTTTGTGGTGCCAGTCTCAGTTACCCATGGTCAACTGTGGATCAAAAATACTAAATAGCAAATCCCAGAAATAAGTAACTTACAACTTTCAACACATGTGTCATTTGAAGCAGTGTTGTGAACCACGGCACTATCCCACCCAAGCCAGTCGCCCCTCCTCTATTCGCTGCATCTAACCCCGTAGTTACTCTGTAGCTGTCTCAGATGTATCAGCTGTCATCATTCCAAATGCCTCTATTAATATCAACCTAAAGTTATGTCACAAGGCCCTATTGTCACTATCTCATCCCATGTTGTCACGTGAGGATACGGTTGGGAACGGTACAGTAGTTTTGAAATATGCACTTATATCCTTTTCTTTCTTGTACAGACTCATGGTCATTTATTTTATTATCACTTATTGTCCATCTCTTGCTGTACCTAATTTATTCATTACACTTGGTCCAGTAGGTGTAGATAGGAGGAGACATGTCACCTGGGAGATAGTATTCCGTGACTTTTGCATCTATTGGGGGGTGTTCAAGAGCGTTTCCTTGGATGAGGAGAGACTATGGTGTCTATATTTTAATTTAAAAAAAATACATATCAGCATATTTATACATGTCAACTATGTTGCAGGCAATAAAAGCCACATCACTTCCAGGGCCCCGTAATGAAATGAGATTGTTCAAAAATTAAGATTTCAAGACAGCAACGACAG
Organism: Tokudaia tokunoshimensis; assembly: GCA_036184795.1. Lineage (NCBI taxonomy): Eukaryota > Metazoa > Chordata > Mammalia > Rodentia > Muridae > Tokudaia > Tokudaia tokunoshimensis. The sequence continues at coordinate 62,654,277 of BTHU01000013.1, read as the reverse complement.
CATCCATCCGACATTAGAGGTGAGCCCTCCTGAGGACTCACTCCCCATCAAGTGGTCCTGAGAAAGCCATGAGCTTTCAGGTAAAACGACAGAGCTCTGGCCTGGCCCTGCCGGACACACTGCAGCCCGAAGGGAAGGCTCTGTCGCCGCCTTACGGCACATGACACAGACATTGTGTTGTCTTTAGAGTCATAGCACAGGCTAAATATTCCAAATGGGAGCGGGGACCTGTGGGCCTGGAGATTCACAAATATCCTATTACAACTGGGAGATGTGCTGACCGATCCCCAGGGCAGGGTGAGCTGAGCTGACAAACAGATCCAAGCAAGGGTCCCTGTGAGCCACTGCCGCCGAACCATGACTCAGTCTCTGAGTTGGAGACTGGCCCTTAGTGCCCATGCCAGCAGGCACAGGAACTTCAGCAAACCACAGCGGCACCCACCGCAGGCCCAAGTCGGAGGTGGTGGCCGTACATCCCAGGCTCTCTTCATAGCCATCCCTTCAAGAAAAAGACCTGAGTCCGCAGGATCCTGTTGATCGGGCTCACCACAGCCTTGCTCAAGGAGAGCACCATAGGCTGCTGCTAAACGGTGAGAACTCAGACAGGACTCCTGTGCCATGTATCCTTGGGGCTTGGGAAAAGAACAAAGCCAAATCTTATCACCAAACAAACCAGGCTTGGACGTTAGGCCCTGCCCGAGGGAACTTGGGAAAATGCCCGTTTCTCCTGCTGTTAGCTCCCATGTAACAGAGTTTTCCTACCGCTGCCTAGTTGTTGGGCTCTGTCCCTCGGCCACAGGCAGCTTCTCAGGCTCTGCTCGCAGTCCCACACCGGCCTCTGGCACCCAAGAACAGCCTTGTGTGTAGCCAAAGTCTGGCAGAGCCTCCCTGCGCTCGCTCGCTCTCTCTCTCTCTCTCTCTCTCTCTCTCTCTCTCTCTCTCTCTCTCTCTCTCATCACAGTGACCAACATCAGTTCTACTGGAACAGGAGAGCCACAGATGGAGACTTCTGTGGCTGTAATTTATCCCCGTCTCCCTCCCCCTGGTCCAGAGCACTGCTGAGGAGTCATTGGCTCGACAAGGAGCTCTGGAAAGTGTAGCACCTACTACTGTTTGCTTCCTCTCCTTGAAGGCAGACCTGCTTTTGTTTTTGTTTTGAGGGAAAGGCTGCTTTTTGATGTTTTGTGTCTGTGTGGGGGGGGTTGATGGGGTTGATGGTTTTGTCTTTTGTTGTAGTTATTGATACACAGCCTTGAACTTGATATTCTTCTGCCTTAAGCTCCTAATCACTAGGGTGGGCGTGTTTAGACCCAGCATCTGAAGCCCTCCCCTTAGCATTCATCTTGAGGGACTGGGGATGAATGAGTATTAGTGGGAGACAATGGACTACTGCACATCTATTTTTTAAATAAATACATGCATAGCTTTTACTAAGACCAAAACCTCATCACTTTTTTTTCACCATTTCTGTTCTTTTGAGAATTTCACGCACCCGTATAACGGGATTTGATGAAATCCAACCCCATTCCCTCCCCTTCCACACCTCCCCTATGTCCCATCCCCACTTTTTCCTCACAACTTTATGTGTTCTCCCTTTAAACCCCTTGGAGTCCATCTAGGGCTGTCTGCACATGTGTGGGTGTAGACGCATTTACCGGCACATGAGCATCCCCTCAGTAGCTGCATCCCTGGAGAAACGTGACTCCACCTCTCTCCCAGCTGGCTGGCAATAGCCCCTCAGCTAGTGATGGGATTTTGTGAGCCCCACCCCCACCCCAATCCTTGCTGGGATTTTAACTGGCTTGATTTTATACATGGAGTCACAGCTGTATACACAGATATGCTTTTTTCTTTTTTTAAGATTTTTTTTTAATGTATCTAAGTACACTGTCACTCTCTTCAGACACACCAGAAGAGGACACCCACCGGATCCCATTACAGATGGTGATGAGCTACCATGTGGTTGCTGGGAATTGAACTCAGGATCTCTGGAAGAGCAGACAGTGCTCATCGGGATATGAGCACCACAGTTATTCTTGGCTCTCCTGGGTCAGAGTCTCCCTAAGGGTCAGTCAATAACAGCATGTGTTTCCAGCCTCAGAGGCTCAGCTCTGAGATAAACTATCAAAAGTGTGCTGTGCTCTGTGAATTACCGTGTAAATTGTACACTTAGATATCTCCCAAGGTTAGTCTCGGACTTTCTGGTCACTCAAAACCTTGGAGCCCCCTTAACTAGGCCCAGAGTAGCCCTTCAAAAGAATTTCCTTCAGTTTTGTTTGGTTTTCTTTTGAAAGGTTTGTTTACTTTCCATGGGTGAGTATTTCCACCTGTGTGTACGCACATGCGTTGTATGTGTGCCTGGTGCCCATGGAGATCCGAAGAGGGAGTTAGATCGCCGGGAACTGGAGTTGCAAATGGTTGTGAGCCAGCTTGTGGGTACTGGGAGTGGAACCTTGGTCTTCTGCAAGAACAAGAAGTACTCCTAACTTCTGAGCCGTCTCTCCAGCTGCCTGCATACTTCAGTTTTAAATGGAAACAGGGACAACTACTTTTTGTTTGTATTAAACAAAATAGGCCCAGAAGTGCAGCAATTGTACCCTGCACACACACACACACACACACACTCCTGCTGGGTCCATCTAAGGACAGAATCAAAATGTTTCTGTGTGGCATTGTTTGTAATAGAAAAAGAAAAAAATCTTGAAATAACCTAGATAATCTTCTGAAGAAAGGCAGATACATAAAATATGATGTACTCCACAATAGAATTCCACTCTGTGGGTATGAGTAGAGGCAGGCCACAGGTGTGGGCACAGTGACCCTCAGAACGTGGTGGGGACACCAAAGAAGAAGAAGAAGAAGAAGAAGAAGAAGAAGAAGAAGAAGAAGAAGAAGAAGAAGAAGAAGCAGCAGCAGCAGCAGCAGCAGCAGCGGCGGCAGTTATGTACCCAAAACATCAGTGGAGATCAGAAGAAAGGAGAGGAGGGCGAGGTAACTGAGGATGCCTAGGAGGCAACCAGACTGAGTGAGAAGGCTGCATCCCTCCAGCTGGTGGTGAGGTCATTTTATCATGAAACTTTGTATCTGAGATGGGTGTTAGCACATAGCCCTTTTCATGACTCAAATATTCCAATTTCAAAACCTACGCTGCACCCAGATCATAGGAGTCACACAGGCCTGTGTGTGACATGCCTAGCATGTAGTAGGTGCTTAACAAATGGTTGTGAGAAGCAGTTGTGGGGGCATTTAATTTTGTTTTGTTTTGTTTTGTTGAGACAGAGTCTCTCTGTGTAACTCTGGCCATCCTAGAACTTTCTATGTAGACCAGGCTGATCTCAAACTCACAGAAATCTGCCTGGCTCTGCCCCTCAAGTGCTGGGACTAAAGACATATACCCCTATGCCCGTTTGATGGGAGCACTTGTTTTAAATCTATTCATGAGGAATAATATATTGTGTTTAGTATGTAGGATCTTAGCTATTTGGGTTTGATTACAGAAATTGACATTTTCTAATGAAAAAAAACTGTGGCTTCAGCCGTAGCCTGGGATCTCTACTGCCAGAAGGGCACAATAAATAAAGGATGAGTGAATGAACAAATGAATGAATGAGTAAACAAACAAATGAACACCTGCAGACTTCTTTTCCTATCTTCACACCTTCTTCCCTGGACAACTCTGGGAATCAAATCCGATAACTTGAAATTAGAGTTTGAGTCACACTCACGGCTTCTCGGACTCTCTGACCACAAACCGATACAGCCTCCCTCTTCCAAACTAGACCACAGACCCCTTTGTGCAAACTTCTCCTTGTCTCTCCTCTCCCTGTGACTTCTGGCACAGTCCTGGTTGCTCATGAGAACAGCTGTCTCTCAAGAGGAGAGGCCACCAGTTTGTTCAGGGACTCCAGGCGAGTCTGCTGTAGTTTCCCTCATGCTTGCCCTTGCTTACTACACTCGTAATCCATGATCCGAGGAAAGTTCGTGGATTTGCAAATCTAGAAAAGGCTAATAAATTCATCCTATTTCAGAGTAGATATGAAGAGGGACTTACCTATGGAGCCATGAGCAAAGCAGTCACTTGCTAAATCACAACTGTGTGACCTTGAATAGTCTCTTCTTTTCAGGTTTCAGTTTTCCACTCTGGGAAGGAGTGATGACTATTTATTGATTTCACAAGGCTCTATAAAGAATATATATATATATATATATATATATATGCATATATATATATTCTGTATGTATATATATGTACATATAAATACAAATATATGTGTATATGTATATGTATATGTATGTGTATATATCCTGGGATATCTGGGGTAGAACAGATCCTGGTACAGTTTAAGAATGACATACAGTGCGCTTATTATATTAATGACTATCATTTGATTATATACATATTCATATATATTTATTCAAATATCTTGAACATGCTGGTGATTGAGAAGCCATGAGCCCCTTTGTACCAAGGTTATGGAAAATGAATACCAGGTTTAGCATGCTGAGGTTTACAGTACACACCAGGTGCTCTTCTGAGCAGGCCTCACAAGTGCCATGAACTAGGTGTATCATACTTCTGACAAGCAGGTGGGGGAAGTGGGGCACAGAGAAGCTGAGTAACTTCCCGGAGTTGCACAGCTGGTGAGTAGCAGGGCTGAACTCCCAGGGCTGAACCCCTCCCTGGCTAATGAACCTCTCGATTGAGAGGCTCAAAGCCCAGCTGTGCAGCAGCCCACTTCTCTCCCCTAACTTCATTTGCTTTCCTGCATAGACTAACAGAGGATTTAGCATGTAAGAGCTGGAGAAGGAAACATGTACAAGGCAGAATGCCCGGGAGCTAGTGTTCCAGAAACCACATAGGGCCCCATAGGGTTGCGTGCTCGGAGTCAGGCAGAACAATGGAGAAGCGTTACCCTGCACCAGCTCCTCAGCCTCTTCTCTCCTATTGTAAAACCGAGGCAGCTCAGAGGCCTGCCCTGCTGACCTCAACAGCTTGGGAGGTGGTGAAGTGAACTAGGTGTGAATCATCTACAAACTGTAAAATCCAGTGGCTAGAGTCTAGAATTCACTGGCCTTACCACTTGATACTCGCTGCATTTGGTCATACAAACCCACTGTGATTTGTTCATGGCTTAAAGATCTCTGTGTCATTCAATAAACTGAATATCCCAGGCAGAACAGATCCTGGTACAGTTTACTAGGAAGTTCCATGTGCTTATTACATTAATGACTGCCGTTTGATGAGCTCCGACTACTGACAGACACTGACAGACACCAACAGTGTGCTGGGATTAATTTTCAATATGGAAGTTATTATTCTCCCTGTCGAGGGAGAACCATAGTCCAAGCAAGGTGAAAAACTTGCCTGTGACTGTCCATCAGTGAGCGATAGAGCCACCACTAGAACTCTCTGACTTCACAACATATGATCTGCTACCTGTCCCAGCTCATTCACACTGTTTCATTCATTCAACAAGTCTTCCCTAGATGCAAGTCAATAATGCCAACACTGGAAGGGTGAGGCAGGAGGATCATAATTTTGAGGCTGGCCTGGGTTAAATAACAAGACACTGTTTTAAAAAGGGTGGCGGGGGAGGGGAAGGGCAGTCCTAGAGAAATGGCCCAGCAGTTAAGTATACTTACTGCTCTTCCAGAGGACCTAAGTTCAATTCCCAGCACCCACACTGCATAGTTCACAACTGCTTGCAACTAACTCCAGGGGATTCAACACCTCTGGCCTCCATAGGCACCTGAACTCACGTTCACATACCCACCCGAAGATGTTCACAAACGCACATAGCTAAAAATTATAAAATAAATGCTTGAAAGTGTATGTGTGTATAAACATAGTTCTTGAGCATCTGCTATGTTTTAATACTCTGTGCCAGAAACTGTCTCTTTCTTTATGAAAGACAGAATAGATAGATCACCACATAAATGAGACAGGTGTTACTACATATAAAAGATCATACCTAGGTTGGGTGCTAAAGGGGGATTCTGGGAGCAGGGAATATCATTGTGAATCCCTGACCAGGTGAGGAGACACTGGCCTTCACAAATCCCTGTAGAAAGAGCATACAGGAGCAAAGGAACTGAGGTGTGAAGTTGCTGGGCAGGTTCTAGGCAGGGGAGAGGAGCCTTTAAGATAGGAACAGAAGGAATAGTGATGGGGCCAGCTAAGAGGTGATGTCCTAGCTAGGATTTCTACTGCTGCAATGAAACATCATGACCAAAAAAGCAAGTTGTGGAGAAGAGTTTATTTGGCTTATACTTCCATATTGCTGTTCATCACTGAAGGAAGTCAGGGCAGGGCAGGAACCTGGAGTCAGGAGCTGAGGCAGAAGCCATGGGAGGGTGCAACTTACTGGCTTACCTTCCCTGGCTTGCTCGGTCTACTTTCTATAGAACCTAGGACCACCAGGCCAGGGCTGGCACCACCCACAATGGGCTGGCCCCTCCCACATTAATCAGTAATTAAGAAAATATTTTTACAGCTGAATCTTACGAAGGCATTTTCTCAAATGAGGCTCCTTCCTCTCTGATGACTCTAGCTTGTGTCAAGTTAACATAAAACCAGAAAGTGCTGGTGAGAAGGAAGGCTGCACCCAGAACACAGGCCCTGCTGCACTGGGGAAGGAAGCTCTCCAGACAATAGAGCAATGTGATGTACATTTTAGAAGAGTATTGCTTTGGTAGGGTATTAACATCAATAATGTTTAAAATAGTAGGGAAGTTTACAAATAACAGTTATGACACTCAAACCTCAATCCTAATCCTAACCCGGATCCTAACCCTAAGATGGAAGGAGAGGACTTTGAGATGCTCTCATGAAATCAGAGCAGGCAAAGATGATGGGGCTACAACAAGTCCTCCAGCCAGCAGGGACCTCCTAGCAGGTGTTTCCCTTCAGCTGAAAGAAGCCTCATTTATCTTCCATACAATGACCATTAGTAGAAGAAAAAAAAAACAGATCCATTTCCAGTCCTTTCCTGTGCAATGGACCAGAGCTTTTTCCACCCCAGAAGAGAGTCCTGGTCTACTGCCAAGGCAGGGTCCTTGTGGAACGGTTCGGAGTGTACACTTAAAGCCAGCTTCTTCTCCCTGAAGCTGGGCTCTGGATCTAAGACAGACCAATCTCTACCCTAGCGCAGTCTGAGAGTCAAGTTCTTAGGGTTCTTGCTGGGTGGCTGCCTCTGGAAAGAGGAATGTGTCCTGAGAACATCCCCCATGTCTCAGGATTCTTGGCATCCTAGAACTGGAGGGAATTCGTGGGAACTGCCCAAGGTCCCAGACAGCTATTCTGCCCTTCAGCTCAGACATCTCCACTCATTCTCTCCCTGTTTCCTTCATCATGTCTCTTCTGCACTCTTTTCCTACAGATGAGGAGATACAGGACATCTTAGGAAGCTAATGTGAATCAGAAGGCTAGCAGAGTGGCACATCCCTGTAATCTGAGCACTTGGGAGGCATCATGAGCTCAGAGCCAGCCCAAGATAAGACCTTGCCTTATAATAAAAATACACTAAAAAAATTATATCAAAAGTAAGTTACAACAAAGAGAAAGTTATAAGGAAGGAAAACATTAAATAGGCAAATTTCTAGGAGACAGAATAATCCCAAACAAATTATATCATGTTACACAAATTTGTGTAAATCAACTACCGTTCTTTCTCTTTATTTACAACCCCAAATTTTGTACACCTAAGAGAATCTAGAGATGAGGCAATCCTAGCAGGAGTACCCAGAGCTAATGCGAAGAAAAGCTTGAGGAGCAAAGGTCTCCAATCTTCCTACAGTCTAGTCCACTCCCACTGTTACCCACCCTTGGAAGGGACCTAGGGAAACCCCTCTACCATCTACCTCCAGCAAATTCTCCGTCCCAGTGACCAAAATGAACATTTATGTGTCAGATGAAATGAGCGGCCACATCGGAAGGAAGGAAGGAAGGAAGGAAGGAAGGAAGGAAGGAAGGAAGGAAGAGCTAATAGACTCCTAGGACACAACCTCTTTTTTTTTTTAAGATGTATTTATTTTATGTATGTTATATTATTTTACTGTAGCTGTCTTCAGACACCCCAGAAGACGGCGCTAGATCCCATTACAGATGGTTGTGGGTCACCATGTGGTTGCTGGGATTTGAACTCAGGACCTGCAGAAGAGCAGTCAGTGCTCTTACCTGCTGAACCATCTCTCCAGCCCCGGACACAACCTCTTTAGGCTGATAGCCTACAAGCACTGCTGTTTTCCATTTTCTTGGTCCCCAGATCTGAAGGCGATCAGGAAAGAGGAAGAGCTGGAGGGAGGCCTGGGGACCTTCATTCTCATTTGCATATCCAGACACAAGTGACCCAGGCAAGGGAGAGCTGACAAGCCAATCCAGATTTCAGGGAGAGCTGCTGATCCAGGCACGGGGCCCAGGGGACATGGGGTTGCAGGAAATGTTGCCTGAGTCTCTGGGCTCGTGGGACAGGTGCTGTCCCTTTTCACTGCCCCCTACCTCCCAGGGAGTGCCTCTCACTGCTTCTCTCTGTGTAGGGTTTGCCTCCCTGCACCATTATTTCTCACAATTGCTGACACACAGCAACACCCCCAGTGCCTGCCAAGGTCTTGAATCCCTTCTGATCAGGCGGATTAGCTCCTCTTTGGTGCGCTCACAATGGTCCTCCACATCCTTTGTTGTGTCTGTTTGCATCAAATATTGAAGCTCTCTCCTGAAACTCATTACAGGCCACTAGGACAAAGGCTTTCCATGCTCTCCAGGACAGACCCTGTGCCAGGATGTTCCTCCCAGCTTCACCTGCCACCTCTTCTCCAGTTACCACCCAAGGGAATGAGCCACAGAGATGGCAGGGCGGTGGGCAGAGCAGCTGCAATGGTGCCCACACCCCGGGCTGCCTACCAGAGAGGAAAGGGGAGCTGAGGCCCCTGGGAGTGAGCCCAGATCACAAGGGCTTAGACCACAAAGAGGAGCAAGGTGAGAGGACTGTAGCAGAATGTCAGTTACTTCCCCATCACCCCACTGCCCTCTCGGAACATCCCTGCCTCCTAACCTCAGTCTGCTTTGCAGGGGCCCCTTTATGCATGCTCTGAGTCTCAAGCCTAGACCTTGCCTCAGGATCTCCTTGAGGGACATCCTTGCCTTCAAAATGTAAGTGTCCTTCAGTCTTCATATCTATTATTGCAACTGCCACCCAATTCCTGCTTCCTGCCCCTGGACAATGCCCCAACCTTCGAGCTTTTGTGTGCAGTTCAGTACTTTGTCTACATAGATCTACATAGATCATCAACATGGCAGAACGTGGCTTAACGGATGAGTGAGTACATGAGCAAATGAATGAGTGAATGAGTGAGTGAATGAGTGAGTGGGAAGTGAGGGAGGGATGGAGTGACTAAAGGAGTGAATGAGTGAATGAATGAATAAGTGAATGACTGGATGAATAAATGAGTAAATGACTGCTGAATAAGTGAATGACTGAGTGAATGACTGAATGAATAAATGGCTGAATGACTGAATAAGTGAATGACTGAATGAGTGAGCAAATGACCGAATGAGTAAGTGAATGAATGAGCTAATGAGCAAGCAAATGACTGAACGAGTGAATGAGTTAATGACTGGGTTAGTAAATGACTGAGTGAATGACTGAACGACTGACTGACTAAATGGCTGAATGAGTTAATGAGTGAGTGAGTGAATGACTGAATGAGTTAAGAATGAATGAGTGAGTGGATGGCCCACCTCATCCAACAATAGCTATGCCTCATTCCTGAGTCCTGAGAATCCTGACTCCAAAGCCATTGGGTCATGCATGGCCCTAGGAGAAGGCCCTGGCCTTCCATAGACACCTTAGTCGATGGACACAATACTGTCCTGAACATTCCCCAACCACACAACCCTGTGTGAGTCTCAGAGCCTCCATTCGTTCATGTGGCAAAGGCAAAAGTGGTACTGGAAAGACAGCATTAACGGATGCTCTGTGGGGTAACTAAGGATTGCAGAGGTGAGCAGATGGCGTAGCATGGCACCTGGGAGAGCAGCAGATGAGAAGAAACAACACAGTTCTTCAGTCACCCAGCTACCAGCTTGTTATAGGCACTGTGTGAGAGAGAACATGGGAACCAATCAGGCCATGCTGCCCTGCCTACAATGTCACTTTCCCAACTTCTAAAAGGAAGGACTTTGCCAGGCCGTGGCTAAGTGTGACATAGAGATAAAAACGGTGTGGCGTCACAGGCTAGGAGGCTCAAACAAGCCAAGAACATTAAGCACCCAGCCTCCCCACTGCTCTCTGCTGCTGTGCTTCAGGGAGCCACGGCTCATCTCCCCATCTCGAAGGACAACCCAGTGAATCAAGAGCTTATCTGAGGTTACATGTGACTCAGGAACCCTTGAACATACACCTGTCATACGCCAGTTTCTATTCTTATTCCCTGTGACTGGGCTTGAGTCATTCTTTCACCACCTCATGTATACAGTTTTAGGCCACTCCACAAGGTGACAACAGACACCCTTCTTATGGTCCTCCAGGAGGTACTGTCCTATGGATACAGAGAGAGAGAGAGAGAGAGAGAGACAGAGACAGAGACAGAGACAGAGACAGAGACAGAGACAGAGATTGAAATTGTGGCTCAGTACTGAGAAATGGTCCTCACAGTCACCTTCCTCAAAGAAGCCTGAGCTGAGCATCTGAGAGGTCAGGGTTCCAATGTGGCCCAAGGTGACTAGAGAAGCCACAGGGCTTTAGGGAAACACCTCACAGGTCTGGTCATTTGGACCGGAACACCTGTCATGAGTTGGGAGCTTTCCCTAACAAGACCATCAACGCTCCAGTGACATTTGGGTTGTTCAGCTTGGCCACACGACAGGCCTTTGAGTCATGTGGAAGGTTCCTGTGGAAGTGTGGTAGTGACACACTAGAAAGTTGGCAGCCAGTCACCTTACTAGATGTGTGTGTATGGACCATGGAGGCAATTGGCACACACGGGGACCTCAAGGAGGAAGGGAACTCCATAGAAGGACTTTCCAGCCTGTTAGGCCCTGCCTTCCACACCTATCCAATCCCCAACAATCTTTCCCTCCTCTTGCAACTCTTCTTGGGGCCCGAGCCAGACTTGGGCAAGAGCTGTACCTGTGCGTGCCAACCAGATAGCTACCCCTGGATAGGGACAAGGAGGCTGACTGAGCAGGCTGGATATGACCTTCTGCATGACCCTCAGCACATGAAAGAAGGACTCAGTGTTCCCTGTTCATGGTTCTTGCCCCTTTACTGACCAAGTGCCAGGCACGCAGTTAGACCCTGAAGGAGGCTCTCATGGAGTATCTCCTTCCTTTCAGCTGTCCTTCAGTCTCTGATTATTTGGTCTGGTCTAACAAGCCTCCCTAAGTTCTTGAATGGTAATAAAATGCCCCTTCATTCTTTTCTGATTAGTAACCCTAAAAACGGATCTTCCCTCACTTCCTCACTCTCCTTTGGCCCACATCCATGTCTATCCTCAGATTTCCTCTTCGGACACGAACCTTGCCTTCCTGGTTGACTTGTGATAGCAGAGAGCACTTAAGAACAGGGAGCGGGAAGCACAACAGGCCCAGAGGTGAGAAGGCAGTTTTCTGCTCCAAGGGCGATCAGCCAGGGGAATGCCTTCCTGCCTGGGTTTCTGCTCATTCAACCAGTCTTATCTCACTGCCACAAACCCAGACTCCTTCCTGGCATCCGAGGAGACCAATCCTCCCTAGCTCAGAACAGTACCAGGATCTTATGCAGTGACTGGAGGCTTTGATTGTTCCTAAAAACTCTGAGGAACTTATTACAATGCAGATTCTGTGCTCCATCCTGATTGCATGATGCTCTGGTGAGGTCTGCCCAGCTCCTTCTAACCAAGTCCCAGAGGAGGCTGGCATTGATCCTGGGCTGGGAAGCCAAAGGGAGAGCTAGATCCTGGGCTAGGAAGCCCAGCGAGAGTCAGGCCACCCATAGCAGGCAAATAGAGGTAGGGACGGTGTGGAACCAAGACCTTGGCAATGACCACCAGAGAAAAGTGAAAGCTGTTGGGTTTCCGACTCAGGAGAAGCAGCTGGGGTGCCTATTTTACCAGAGTAGACCTGGCCTCCAGGTTCTCCCAGCACCCCTCAGTCCCTACCTGTTACAGGGCTTGGATGGCACACCCTGTCCTCCACCCTGAATTTTCCAGCCCAGGAGGCTGGACTTCCTCTCCCCCAGAGGCTCTTCAATATATAATCCAGATATTTTGGCTCCCCACCCCACCCCCTTCTCTCTGCCCATGTGCTTTCCCTCTTTCCCTGTCTCTCTCTCCATGGTTACTTCACTGACCCCTTCCTGTGTGGTTGGTGAAATTGCCAGGAGCTTCCCCCAATAAACCAGCCTTTATCCTTTAATTTGGCTTGAAATTGGCTCTTTTCCCTGTCGGAGATAACTTATCAAATGCCTTTTCCACTTCTCCGATCCAGGGCGCAGAGATGCAATAGCTAGGGGAGAAAGGGCAGAAAGGGCAGAAAGGTCTCAGAGAAGACACAGTCTAACTAATCTGGCGAGCTTCTGCAGTGACAGAGGGTTCACTCAACCCCAGGACACCAGAGACTAGATGTCTCATTCATAAAGAGATCTGACTGCAAAACGACACAGGGCAAAGGCAGGGTAATGGCTGATTTCCACCCTGAGAGAGGGCCCTTAGTGACCTAAAGAACTTCCCTGTATTCCACAAACTCTGTGTCCCAATATCTCAGTAAGCCCCTGTGCTCCCATCACCTTCAGTATCCCTGGAGCCTTAGGCTGATCAGCAACTCTGCTCCCAACCATCAGCTCTACAGACTAAGATGCCTGGGTTCAGACAGCCTCTACAGGAACTTGTGCCAGCGTCTCCCCACCTCAGGGCAGCTCTGAGGTGAGCAGCCCGTGTCCAGAAGCCTAGCTGTGGGGCTAACCAACCTCATCCATAAAGTGTATTCCTACCTCCTTGTGGGGTCTGAGTGAAACTACTAGCCACTGACTTCAGATAAACATATCTCTAATCAGTCTTCCTCCTGAGCAGTGTCCAGGTGACCTGCACTCCCTGCTGAGTACACCTGGAGATTACGGAAACATACCACAGTCTAAGCCCAGGGGCTGTGACTCCCGCTGGGGTCTCCCCTGACCCTTACCACTTGGCCACTAATTTGTGCTCTAATGAGAAGACAGATACAAAAACAAGGAATTGATCACTTGTTGCATGAGATGCTATACTAAGACTAGGCAGGGGCTTGAGGAGCCAGGGAGAGGTACTGGGTCAAGGCTAGGGGCTGGGAGCTAGAAGCAGAAGGTATGAGCCATTCAGGAGGCTGTACAGAAACAGAAAAGAGAAGATTCCAGGTAGCAAGTAGACCCTAAGAGCAAAGGTGTCAAATCAAAAGCATGGCTCACATAGCTCTCTGGGGATGCTTAGAGGAGGCTCTAGAAGTGTTCCACCCAGCTGCTAAGGCTAGCTATCTCAGGGAAGTAATATAATGGAGGCTTTTGCTAATTTTTTACTGTTAAATTACCATTTTGTTTGAATGTTTCTAGTGAGCAAGAATTAGTTTCAGAACAGAACAAATATGTAATTGGTAAAGAAAGAGTGTGTCTGGTGGAACTCTGAGGCACATGGGGGCATAAAATCAGGGAGGAGCATATGATGTGTAGTGGAGGAGAAAAGGCGGGAAGCTGTCACAGGTCCCAGGCCTAGAGAAGTAACAACCAACTATAGACCAGCCAGAGCCAGGCTACTCATTCCTTGAATGGGAAAACACCCTCAGTTCAGCTGATGCTGTGCTGTGATGCTCAGCCGCCGTGATGCTCGGCCACGATGCTCAGCCGCCACGATGCTCAGCCGCCACGATGCTCAGTCGCCATGATGCTATGCTGCCAAGATGCTCAGCCGCCACGATGCTCAGCTGCCACGATGCTCAGCCGCCACGATGCTCAGCTGCCACGATGCTCAGCCGCCACGATGCTCAGTCGCCACGATGCTATGCTGCCACGATGCTCAGTCGCCATGATGCTATGCTGCCAAGATGCTCAGCCGCCACGATGCTCAGCTGCCACGATGCTCAGCCGCCACGATGCTCAGCTGCCACGATGCTCAGCCGCCACGATGCTCAGTCGCCACGATGCTATGCTGCCACGATGCTCAGTCGCCATGATGCTATGCTGCCAAGATGCTCAGCCGCCACGATGCTCAGCTGCCACGATGCTCAGCCGCCACGATGCTCAGCCGCCACGATGCTCAGCCGCCACGATGCTCAGACGCCACGATGCTCAGACGCCACGATGCTCAGACGCCACGATGCTCAGACGCCACGATGCTGCACCATGATACTCCCCTACAGCTCCATGGACTAAGCTTCGTGAAATCATTCCAAGATAAGACTAAGAGGTGGGTCCTGCCAGCTGCCTGGCAAGCTCCAGGCTCCTTGGAGAGGGGATTTTTTTTCTTGGCTGCCGACTTTCTCACAGTCTCACGCCCTGCCTGGATCTGAACTAGACTGGAGGAGAATGAAAGGCCTCAGGTTTTAGAATGAGGTCACTGGCAAAAGAAAAGTAAGCATGATTAAAAGTCTCCTTGACTTTTCAAATTAGTTTCGTACAGACTCCAGTCGCTTTTCTATAGAAAATCCTTTATTTGTCCTCTGTTGGAGAAGAAGGAAGTAGCTAGTGAGCTATAACTCAGGTGTGTCACTCAAATGTGAACACATGTACAGTTTTTTGTTGTTGTTCAGAGTGATCTTTAAGACATAGATGTAACTTGAAAAATCTACAACAATGCCCCCAATCCAGACCAATCTCTCTTTTACCTTTCATTGGGATTAAAATTTATTCTGGGATTAGGGGTTAGGTCTTGTTCAACCTCTTCCCCCTTCCCTCCACCCCAACTCTCTCTTTTACACACACACACACACACACACACACACACACACACACACACATACAACCACAGAGATGTCCTGGTCAGACTAAGTAGGATTATAGCTCAGCATTTTAATGAGGTTTGTTGATGGAGTGCCTAGTTTCCTCTGTGGAGGGACAGGCCAAAATGGCATTATTGTTCACACTGCTTTACACAGGCTTAGTAAGGGACCAGCCCAAGAGCAGGCTGAGTTAGAGATGGTATATAGTAACAATACCTTCTCCTCTGCTTGGGAACTAAAGAGAGTACAAAACGGGGTGGGGGTGGTGGAGAGGGAATGAGAGAAGCCACTTGTTCAAAGCCTCTGTCAACTAGGGGCAGCACAAGACACAGAGACATGGTTTACATAATAACACCACTGGTCAAGATTCTGGGTCTCAGTAACCAGGCAGAACAACTAAGAGACAACAGGAGGTTTCCAAGAAGGTTAGATTCTAAAACCATCAATGTGAAAAGAAACCAACTGCCTATCAACAGCTGGCCGTTTGTGCTGGGAAACACAGATGCATAGTGGGGGGGGGAGCAGAGACAACATGACTAAGGTAATAAAGGGTTTCGCTGTCCCTGAGTCATCTGACAAGCTGTCAGGAAAGAATGACAAGACTCTTGTGTAATGAATCTGGGATCCTAGGAGCACAACCCAGAGATCCGCATGCTTATTTTTAAATCTTCTAGATGGTTCTCAAGTGGAACGAAGTTGAAGAAGACTAATTGTTCCAATAAGGATTAATTTGGATGAAGAAACGGGATGAGGGCGGTTGGGCATGGGATCCCAGGTTTGGAAAGAGAAGGGCTGATTGCAAGCAGTTGTGAGCCCATTTGTGGAGGCCCCTGATGCTGACGGGTAACCAAGAAAAACCCAGATTCCTTCACTCTGAGCAGTTTCAAAAGCAAGCTTTCCCAGCTCAGTGGTCTCTCGGGAGCAGGGCACCCTGCCGTGAGAGAACTGTCAGAAACAGAGACATCTGTGTCTTTCCAAAGTGTCAGAATTTGCTAGATGACGATAAATTCACATTACGTCAATTTCCTTGGCTTTAATTTACCAATACTCCTAACCTTGCGTAGTATTTACAGCTCCTGAAAACCACAGGTTCTTTTACTTTGATCTTAATGACTAATATCAACTCTCAGATCGTATATTACAGTTCACACTGGGTTGGTACATGGGTGAGAGGGTGGTTCAGAAAGGGTTAAAGCACAGCCAGTCTAAAGTGGTCTTACTGAAGGCAGGACGGAAGAGCTGAGCAGGGGCAGAGGGGTCACTGCAGTGGTGGAACACAGCCCAGCCACACAGCTATGTGGGAACAGACCACTAGGTTGCTTTGGGACAACCAAGTCCAGACTGATGGCAGTTGCAGGTGACTTAAGTGGTCCTTATCAAGCAAGACAATCTATCCTGTGGGGCTGAAGCTCCAGAGGTGGAGGTGGGGTTTGCTACCTGTCAATCACTGGGATTGTATGGATCCCACGACATGTGCACCAAAGGGTCTGATGGCTGGCAGGCGGGTACTGTTGCCCCATGGTTAGATACCCCTCCTTTTCTGTGATCTAAGCTGGGAGGTCACCGTGTCGGCTGGTGTGTCCCGTGTGCCTGATGGCCTCGGCGTAGCTTTTTGGCGTGGCTGTGAGGCATCCATGTACTCATGTGCTCCTGACTTAACTTGGTAAGTTGTCAGGTGGGAACATTTTTAAGTAAATACATTATTATCAGTCTGGGCCTCGTGACCTATGAAGGACTGATAGCGGCTGTTTACTTGGCATAAACAAAATCTAGAGTCATTCTGCCTTGACATAAGCACTCAGAATGGAGCAAATGACTGTTTTATAAAATGAAGTCATGCAGGGCAGGGCCCAGCTCGAAACTTTAGGTTATTGTAGGGTGACTTTCAGCAGCACCTAGCCTAATGGCCAGACTCTCCCACCCACCTACCATCCAAGTTCTGATGGGAGTAACCTCTCTCTTTCCATCAGGGATGGGCTAAGAGCAATATTCTGGGCCCCTCAAGCCATTTCTCACTTTCCCCCAGCAACTAAAAGGTCTAGGAGAAGCTATGCCCCTCAGCCTAGGCA